>CM029665.1:20585748-21071858 GCA_017311315.1 Dendrocalamus latiflorus | reverse complement strand
AATTTTCAAAATTTTGACTATCAATATCTTTTTAAATATTTAAATTGGATACATGAAAACTATAAATGTAGATTTGTCTCAAAATACTTTCATAATATTATAATTTTATTGGTTTTATAACTATATTACAATATAAATTAGTGGTCAAAGTTGTATTTTGTAGTAATTAGATGGTTTAAGTTGAAAAAAAGCTACAACTATGTTGGGCTAGGGAGTTGCTAGGATGATCATGAAAGTTCATCCAGCACCCCGAACTATAAAGCCGAACATTTGATCTCTCAAATTTTGCAATCTAGTTTAAATAATACCTTGACCCAATTTTGGATAATAGTATTGCCTGCACGATGAGTGAGTGACTGTATCATGTAGGATGATACGCTAGTCAAGTTTAGGTGAATGACAGGTGAAACCATAGAGCCTTCTCTCCCAAATTGAAATATATGGAGAGGGAGCTATAGGAGTCGGTGGCCATAGAAATATGGTTAGAAACTCGGTAGGGGAGAAGCCTTTGTGGATCTTACATGTTATTGATATAACTTTGCCAGCGTGTTATACTACGTGGCAAAACCGTTTACTAATCACGTTACGCCGATAATACCATCATATGAAATTTGATCGAGGTGTTGTTTAGATTGGATTATAAAACTCGAAGCATTAAATATTTGATTCTATATTTTAAAATGCTGAACAGCCTTTCAAGCAAAGATTATGGTGCCATACGGACTTATTCCCAACATGATCGAGCGCATGCACAGCCTTTTCATCGGAAAGCAAAGAATGGATCAATCGGATTTTGCCGCGTCACGGAAGATGCCCCCGCGCGCAACGCTGTCTGTACGAGTGCTTTGCTAACTAAGGTCACGTCACGTGTTCCTTCCACCTAGCCAGCCAGTTGCTAGTACTATAAGTATCCCATCACTCACCAGTCACCGCCTCAACTTGCTGCGTCGACGTCACCGAACCATAGAACTTATCTCGTGCCGCGCGTGCCCATGCCATCCACATCTTCCCGCGATTCTTCTACAGTTCTACTGCTGCGCAAGCTCGATCCGTCCCCTTCCCTGTCATCATCTCGTTACCTCCAGCTCGGTCCGTGGATCATGCCCTATATTATACTGCACCCGTAGATGGGTAGATGGATGGATAGGTATGATGCAGGAAATGGCTTTCAACTCATCGGCAGTGGACCCTAGGCCGGTGATGTTGGTGTGGTAGGGTGGTATGGGACACCGTACACTAGGCCGGTGATGCTGGTGTGCAAGTTAGGGGTAAAAAGGGTGTGGAGGTCCGTGTGGAGGACTTCGTCCACCGCTTTACCCTGAGCCTGAGGCTGCGGACCTCAGGAAAAAGATAAGGGCAAGAACCTTGTGCTAAGTAAGAGACACAGTGATCGCCCAACCACAAGTGTTAATACGTCAACCCTGGTCTAGTAGCTGCTCAAGTTCGATTGAACCTCTACAGACGCAGTCTGGAGGCACCGTGCGAGTCCATACGGAAGGGGTAAGAAGGGCCGTATGGAAGTTGGTGAGTTTATTTTGAACAATCTGACCGATCGATCTGAACCTCGATCATGTGTTATGTGTGCCACACAATAGTAGGCTAAGGTAAGTCAAGAGTTGCCTGAGCTTACTGGGAGGCCTACTAGGTAGAGGCTATATAAAGAATTGAGCAGTGAAAAGTCTTGTTTTCTTAATACCAGACGTGGGTTAAAGAAATCTTGTGGGTAAGATTGGGCAACTCTGCAGAGTGAAATAAATGGTATTCAAATACGCGTGCTTCCGGTTAATGAAGCTGTGTTAATTGGGTGATTCTAACAACGAGGCATAAGTAGTGTTTCTGATGTTGTTAATTTGAGTAATGATGAGACTTTGTCTGATAACAGCAAACCCCTGATCTTAAGGAACAATTGTTTTAAAAGTTTCCTTTGGTTTGCAAATAAAATTGCATCCACCTCTTAATAGAACAGCTATACTCCCTTGCCTTTGAGAATCCTGGCAAATAGTTATATAGTGTTCCCACATGTGATTTGCTGAGTACGGTGTTGGAGTACTCAGGCTTGCATAATTTCCCAGATACCAGAAGAAAAGAAGATGCTGCGAAGGTTCGTGTTAGGGTTACGTCTGCACTCAAGCGTTCCTGTGGAGTTTTCTTCGGCTCTTCTGTATGTAAGTTACGGTTTGGGCTTGGACACCCGTATTGTCATTAAAACTGGCCATTAGGCCTTATTTCAATCAAACTAACTTCTTTTAATGGTTCGTGAGTAGGCATGATACACTGTTAAGCCGCAATAGAACTCCTGGGCTGTTGCAGGCCGTACGACGTCCCTGTTTCCAAAAATTGGGGGCGTTACAACATGTGCCAAACAGTGCCATAAGCCCGTAGCTGCAATGAGTGCAGCCAATTTGCTTGTCTCGTTGTCTTGCCAGTGGTAGTCCTCCTGCCAGCCGAGCCGATGTTTTATTTCGACATGCAATGCATGCTACATAATGACTGATCGGCATGACTGCAGTTTTGGCTGTTCACTTTTTGCCATAGTAATTAGTTTTTAAATAGTACGTTTTTAAGACGGGGTCTACTAGTCGATTGCAGTACATACTATGCCGATTTCAGCTATATCGGCAAAAATCGCATGCGACTATCTTTCATTTGTAATTTCTCTTATGAACAATCAGAATTTAAAATTTTAAACTAAAAACATAAGTCACAGCTTAAAAGAATCCACCCAATCTCGATAACCACTCGGCCTTTTTAATAGCAACAAGTTGCCCTGATATGCAGCTACAGATAAAATTGCATAGTGGGAGTAGTAGTGTTATATTCTACTCGGGACACTTCCAGGAAGCTGCATTCCTACTGTTTCTACTGGGGTGGCTCCCTGTGGATGGATTGGATCACAAATGTGCAGATACTGTGGCTGTGCTCATTCGTGCTGAATAAGCCTGGCTTATGGCTGAATTATTACTGTAACTGACTTATTTTACACTGTAGCTGACAGTGGCTTATTTAGTATAATCAAATTTAAAAAATTAAAAATAGAAAAAACATGTTAGTCCATCATGTATAATGCAAACAAATATGAAAAAAAGAATCGGCAAAAAAGCCAAAAGTTCAGAAAAAGGCGAAATTTATGAATAGTGAAAAATAAGCCAGAAGCTCAAGCCGAAATGAGCGGGACAGGGACGACAGTCCTAAAAACCACTGTTGGTTCCTGGGGCCAGCATTCTGCCAACCAAAGCCTAAAGCAACATACATACGGCATATCGGTCTGGACTCCAATTTCTACGGCTACGGTCGTTAAGTTTTCCATTAAATGATCAGTAAAGATGGCACCTGTAATGCCCCTGTTTTTACAAACAGGCCTGTCGTACATCCCATAATAGCTCAGGAGTTCAGTTACGGACATAAAAAGTATTATACCTACTTATGAACATTTAAAACGATTAATTTGATTAAAATATGACCTAACGGTCAACTTTCTAAACTTTTATGAGTGTCAAAACCTAAAACATAGCTTACAATTAGAAGAACCGAATAAAACTATCATAGGAACACTTGAGTGTGGTTGTAATCTTAACATGAAATCTTGAAGTATCTTTTCTTTTTCTAATCTCTGTTTTGGTGAAAATGAAGCAAGACTGCGTACAACCAATCGTACTCAACAAGTTACATGGGGAAACACTATTTAATTACATGTCAGAATTTTCAATAGATGAGGACATATGTGTTTTAACATTTTAGGTGTATGCAGTTTTATTTGTAAATATTTTTAAACACAAAAGAATAATAACTTCTTAAGGAATTAGGGTTTTAACAACTTGATTACCAGACTTCCAATTTTTCCAATCCATTTTCTAAATCTACTTATGCTTTATTGTTGGAATCACCCATTAAACACAGCTTTATTTATCGGAAGCACGACGTATTTGAATATCATTTATAAATGATTCTGCAGAGTTACCCAACTTTACCCACAAGAATCATTAACCCGCATGAGTAAGTTAAGAAAATAAGGATGGTTCACTTCTTATCTCTTTATATAGGCTCTACCCGGTAGATTACCAAACAAACCTGTGTAACCACTGGCCAGGTCGGAACACTTCCGCCCGTTCTGAGAGAAACCAACCATTGTTCAGTATAGTTTTCCCTCCTCCCATACCGACTCTACTTTACCGTTGTTCAGTATGGTTTTTTCTTCCCATACCAACTCTCCTTTACCATTGTTCAGTATGGTTTTTCCCCTCCCATTCCAACTCTCCTTTACTCCTATAGAAATTCAATTGATTTGAGTAGCTACTAGACTAGGTTTAATGAGACAAAACTTATGGTTGAGAGATCACTATATTCGTTACTTGGCATAATGTTTTTATCATTATATGTTCACCGAGTCACTCTGTTGTTTAGTAGTATAAAATAGTTGAGTTTTCTGAACTACCATGAATACTTAGATAATAGTTTCAGTATTACTAGATCTTGTCAAGGTGAATATGGACATCAAATAAATTAGAGCTTTTCAGTGGTAGGACATAGCTAATTATCATGTTATTATAAATATTTATTATACATAAAATAATAGTGCATAAATAACCTAATGAAAATACTAATAATTAAATAATTAAAGAAATGTAGGTTCAATATGATCAAAATATGTAACTTACCTCTTTATCCATCTTTGATTATTTTATTGTAGTGTTCAAGTGACACTTCTTTAATTGTCCTTGTAGTTCTTCTGTTGACCAACTCGTTGGGTCCGAATACTAGTGCGAAAGACGAATGTATATAAGTTCCTGCTTTGCAGAATACAAGCTGAGAACAAAATACAATAAAATAACTAAAAAGACATAAACAAAAGAGGTTTGGGTGGTCAGGGTTTTGGTGATGCTTAATTTGGTTGAACGGAGTTGAGATTGGGCTAGGTGGGTCCGAGATGGTCGAAGAAGTATATAGGTGTTATATGTATTTCTGTGAATGGGTATGGGTATGGACGGTATTAGGTTTGGATCGAAATAATATCTAGGTTGACCAGGTTTTCATCGGGGTATATTTAGGCTAAACTAAGTTGAGGATGTATTTTGTGGCTCAAAATGATCAAGACGGGTATATGTACACATCGATTTCGGTGAAAAGTAATGGCTGGAATAGTGCTTTAACATGAGTTTAGAATGACATCTGAGCTCGATAGGTTTTTATCAGGGTCTAATATGGAAAAACAGAGCCAAGAATAGAATAGACAGGCTTGAAATGGACGAAATGGACATATATGTGCATTTTAGGGTTTTGTGAACAGTAACGGTTATAAGTACTGTTTACTGCGGGTTTTACTGTTCACAATAGGTTTAGTCACTATTCACATCGGGTCTGGTTGCTACAGTTAAGCATAGTAGTAGGCCGACCCATTTAGTTACAGTAAATGAGCCTTTTACTGTTTTGGCCCATGTGCTACTGTTCATCTTCTCACTTTGTCGGCCACTATAGCGACCGGGAGCGAGGAAAGAAAGCGATGGCGACTAGCGGTGCTATGTTGGGTTGCGACGGGATTGGAGACATGGACGGGTTCCTTGTGCTATAGGGAGTCCATTTTTGGGTTCAAGAGCCACTAGAAAATAGGCAATGGTCGGCGGTGAGGATTCTCCTCCATGAGACACTTGAATGGCACAGGGGCTATTAATGGGTTCATAGGATGGCATTAGGATTTGAGCATCCCTACGGTTAGAAGAGGCTCAAGGGAGTGGTACTTAGGTCAGGGTCCACTAGGTTGGGCTGCCCACGGTGGCCTCCTATGGTTGGGCGACGACGCTAGTCGCCAGTGCAGTAGGGGGCTCGGAAAGCTAGGGTCGTGCTTCGGGAGTGTTACTAGGGGCATGAGGAGACTACAGGCTAAAGCAATTGGAATGCAATTGACTAGGTAACTGGAATTGGAAATTAGCATATATTGGGTCTTTTGATGATTGCCGGCGATGTGGTAATCGTTGGAGCAATTGGGGGTGGTTGGCTCACCTTGGGCACCAGTGTTTCCAAATGGAGGGGATCAGGGGTTTAAATAGCACGAGAGAGGCAGTTCAGCACAGGGCCTGGGTCATGGTAGTGGCGGTGCGTGGCAGTGGTCGGGAAGGCTCGGGGAGACGCGGCGCTGCTGGCTAAGGAGAGGTATGGGCCTCCTCGGGCGTAACATTGCGGTGGTTAAAAGGGTACATGGGCGTGTCATGTTGGCTATGAGGGGGGCACAGAGAGAGCAGTGAGTCAGCGGCGAAGAGCGAGATGGTCATGGAACTCGGCCACGCGGGGGCTGTGGACATAAAACGGCGTTAGGTGTCGGGGAGGCCGTACCCTAGCTTGGCAGCAGCTGGTAGGACGGGCAAGGCGGATTGCAGCACTTCCTGATGGCGGTGAGACAGGAACAGAGCGACGGCAGCTGAGTCTGCTTTGGCTGATCCGACACACATCCAAGGGCATTTAAGGGGATGTTATAGGTGGGAAGGGTGAGGCGTACATGCTCTGACCTAGCTGTAGCGGCATGGTAGCAGCGTGGAAGGACCAGGAAGGTGCGGTGGCAAAAGTTGGGGCGGCACTACTTTGCTAGTCGGTGAACAGTGCCTGAAGACTGTGCTGTGTGTGAAAATGGACGGAGGGGATGATTGGCAAAGAATTCATGGCGTGAGTGGCTGAGATGGGTGAAGGTTTATGCCAAGATTCAAACGGAATCAAATCAAACAAAAATTCAAATTCCTTTTAAATTTCGGTTTTGCTTCAGCACTATCTAAATTGGTGGGAGAAAGGAAATGTAGGTCCTCCTCTGTTCCCTGAATTTCTTGCAAGGTCTGAGTATTTTCAAAGTGTAATTTATTGCCTGTCCTTCTAGAACTTTGATTAGGAACTGGACTTTTACTAATGTCACCCCTGCAGCGTTTGCCACGAGAAATCAAACTCGACGTGGATAGCTTTAAAGCAAAATGCATTGGCTACGATTTTTTCCGATTTAGATGAGTTTGCATAATCAAAGACCACAAAAAAGGTATACGTGGCTGTCTACCGAAAATGATATAATCTATGACATTTTACATACCCTGTAGCCTTCCGTGCAACACTAAGCAACGAATAATTATCACCCGTCATTCTGGAACTTTGAATAGGAACCGGAATTCACTGCGGGACTTATAACGACTGATATACTGCCTGCAACACGGCATCCTGGGTAGTGAAATAGAATGTGAAACCGTGCTGAACTCCCGATCAGTGGAAACTTTAGTAACTTCTTCTACCAAGCAAGGGAGGGCATCTCAATCTTGAAGGAACAGATGGACAATCTAACTTCATACGCATAATTCTAAAACAAAATTTATTCGATCTTTTTTTTTTCCAATTTAGACTAGAAGTACATAAATTAACGAAGACCACCACAAAGCTATACGTCTCAGTCTTTTCGAAAAACCAAAAATGATTATGACGTTTTACATACATACCCTGCAGCACTAAGCAATGAAAATTCCCTGGAAAAATACAACCCTGCCCAGATCGATGAGGCTCTTTAATGGAAAATCAATCGGCAGGGGGGAGCAGTTGAGCTGTTGGCCTATCGTCATCCTTGGAAGACCATGGGCGCAATGGCGACCGCTGATCGATCGATTAAATGGTCCGGCAGCGACCGGACCCGGCCGGTCGTTCGCCGCTCGATCGATCGTGCCGTGTTCGCTCACAAGGCGCTCGCATTGACCCCGTCACGAGTCAACGGGTCCTTCACTCCCATCCACCTCGGTGCGTGACCACCACAACGTACTACTCCTAGCAACTCCGTTTTCTTTCTCTACTTGTCGATCACTCACTCTCAGGCACAGCGACAGGCCGTGGGATAGTAAAGTATGCCATGCTACTAGCTTCCTACGCACTCAAGTCACAGATACACGTCGTTTTCGAAGGTGGAGTCTTTCGAAACTTTAACTGTCACTACTTTTACACTTCTTACATTATTTTAATGCCCTTTTTTAAACATCACGGTTCTTGAATCGAATAAGAGTTTAAGGGATATAACACAAACATGCATAGTATTAAAAGAAAAAAAAAGATGAATCTCATAGAGAGAACTAAAATAACAACCACGATGAGAGAGAAAAAGATTTAACGAAACCGCCCGTAAATTTTTTAAGCATAATATCAAAAAAGTACAAGAGATTGTTACTCACTCACAACACCCTTGAATCTTTTAGGACCTTTGAATCCTTGCCCTGTATAACAATCTAGTGCTAAATAATATCATAGTATCTAATTCATTTGTGTGTCCTCTATTTTGGACGAGTAGGCTTGATTGCTTGATTTCTATTTCCTCTCCATGGTTACCACTCATGGTTTATATAGTCTCTTGTAAAAACACTAGACATGAGTCATCCTAACTTAACAATCTATTTAAATATTTAAATTGGATACATAAAATCATATATGTAGATTTGTCTCGAAAACTAGTATTATAATATTGTAATTTCATTGGGTTTTATAAATATATTATAATAAAAATTAGTGGTTAAAATTGTGCTTTAGAGATTATATTGATGTCCAAAACGACGTGCATTTGTGACTAGAGGGAGTAATAATTTCCTCCTTTGTGATTTGACTGATTTCTTTCTTCTTCTTGACCTTACAAATCATGAGGGTAGGATCAGTCCAATGGTAAAAGATTGCTCTTAGCTAGTTGTACGTACTGATCACTGTTGTCCCATTACATCCCGATTAGTCGTGGGACATTACAGGTTACAGTTACGTAATTATGATAACGTGGTGTAATTTAGTGCAAAATGATGCGAGAGCTGCTAGCCCACGCTGTACTGTTAGACTGTATTCCGATGGTACAGCTGTTTCATGAAGTTTTGTTATATGATATATGTTTTATACGTTTCATCAAGCTTACAGATTTCGGTAAGTTTCAATGAGTTTTAAGTTCTAGATTTCATATGTTTTTCAGTAAGTTTTAAGTTTAAAAACCCAAGTTTCAATAAAGTTTTATAAATTTATGTTTTCCTATGCCATATTTCAACTAGTTTTAATTAGTTTTAGTTTGAAAATGTCATGTTTCAGCAAGTTTTAACTAGTTTTTATTTATGAAAATGCCATGTTTCAGCAAGTTTTAACTATTCCAGTTTGAAAATATCATGTTTCAGCAAGTTTCAAGTAGTTTTTATTTTTAAAAATGCCATGTTTCAATAAATTTTAACTAATTTCAAGTTTTAAAAATACAATGTTTTAAGAAGTTTCAACAAATTTCATCGTTGCTTCCTGCCTGGCACCGAGCCTGCCCTATGTCTTTGCGGCCATCGGGAGACTGCACCCACTCATCACCTTCCCGCGTGCCCTTGAGCTGGGCCACGACTCTACGCTCATCCGGCTACTGTGGCTGCTCGCTTCCACTTGTCATTGCTCGCCTTACTGCACACCTTCTTGCGTTCACCGTAAATTGCCTTATTTGGAGCTTCGAGATCTCACTACCGCTGAGTTCTTCATTAGACATCAACCTCTTCTCCAATAGTCTCACCTACTCCTGCATATTCTGGTTCTAATATATTATTTTTCTTCGCCCCACCCTCCGAAGCAAGCTGACATGGTTGCTCCTGGTAGCCTACCAACATCGAGCTTGCCTGCATCCACACATTGTAGGTCGCATCCCTCGCTACTCGCTTGCTACCCCTACGAGTTGCCACCGCAGCAAATTAGTGGACAGAAAGAGAGGGGATCGATGGAAGTGCTCGGTAGCAAGATCTGTCTATGCTTCTAGTGAATCGGCGATGAGGTCAGCTACTACTGCAGGTGAATTTTGAGGAAATGCATTTATAATTGAGGGAATAAAGAGAGGAAGTGGAAAGTAAGCATTGAGCAGTAGACGGTCTGGATACCTCGAGGCGGTAGATAACCGCGGACGGTCCGATATTAATTGCAGTGTCCGAGTCAAAGGGAGGATGCTTATTCTGTTGGTTTGCTGCCGTACGGTATACGCACCGCGCGTTAGTATTTCTCAAAATGATGGCGGGGTAGCTGCGTGCGTCGGGCGAAGAATGCTTGGTGGAGAATCACGCGTTCGAGCAAGTGAACGTGCTTCGTACACATAGGCGTCCGACGCTACTATGGTCTATGGACAAGTCGTCTAACGTTCCTCGCACATGACGTACGTACCTGGTAAGTGCATGGCAATTGGTAATTTCACTTCACTAATCTATAGTTAATATATATTTGGCGGAGAGGAGTAGGTGTCCTCTCCAAATGTATGGTAAGGAGTAGGCTTAAGGCTGTGCTTGGTTGGGCTAAAAAGCTTTGGTTTATGGTTGAAATTACACTGTAACTGAAGGTGGTTTATTTGGCGTAATTAAATTTTAAAAAAATTAAAAATAGAAAAATATGTTAGCTCATCATGGACAACGCAAACGAATACGAAAAAAAGAACCGGCAAAAAAGTTAAAAAAAACTAAAAATCAGAAAAAAAAATGAAATTTATGAATAGTGAAAAATAAGTCAGAAACTTAAGCCAAAATGAGCGAGGCTGTTAACAATGGGATTCAGCCCAACAAGGTCGAAGCTCTCCGGCAAATATTTTAATTTCTGGCCTTTCTACGCGCTTACCATGTATTATATTCACTAAGTTCAAAAAAAAAAATCCACTGGACTCGCTACCTGTAAAATCATACATACATACATACATACATACATACATACATACATACATACATACATACATACATACATACATACATACATACATACATACATACAGTATCAATCTTAGTCACAACTGTTATAGAATTTACATGCATAGATACATATCAATCTTATTCGAAACAATTATAAAATGCTTAGACAATCAATCACATCCCAAAAATTAATGGCGAACGCCAGCGTTCGCGTCTCATAACTCAAGAACTCGATCGATCGATCGATTTACCTATGATCTTGCTCACAACGCCAGCGCATCGGCCGCTCACTCGCCATCAATCTTGCTACTCGAACGCGCCAAGAACTTTGCACGATTGCTCCGAATTGAATCAAGAATCTGATGGATGGATAGGGGGAGGTGGTGGGTCAACTTCAATCAACGCTGCACCAAGCTACTGAAGCTCCAAATGCTACTCATTCTAGTTAGCTCTTTTGTTAGTTTTTTATAGTCGAAGATTGTGGGTCTCTGCCTGTTTTCTGTCAGGTTGTGATGAAAGTCTGTTTGGTTAGTAGTTGGTTTAGTTTTGGAACCTTTGTTTTGCTAGCGAAGTTAGTTGTAATAATGAATCGGTGTTGGTGAGTACAGCTGGTTCCAATTCCTGGATCTGATAGTGTAAGCTGGTACCCTCAACATCTGTAATGTTATTCTACCTTTCGTAATAAATTTGGGCATCTGCCTTCGTTCTAAAAATGGATGGGGAGAGGTAAGAGATTGAGGACGAGGTGACGATGGCGCTGCCGGCTCCAAGACTGACCGGCACAGCAAGAACCCGACGGCACAGGGTGTCCGCGACCGCCAAATGCGGCTGTCCCTTGAAGTCGCCGGCGCGGCGAGGTGGTCATGTGTGTTAGTGTGTATGCTTGCTTGTGTGATTGTGTCATGTTCTACGCCGACTTCATCTTCCCCAAGCTCGACTTTGACGTTGACCCGCTTGTGCCCGCCGTGCCGCCCGTGCTCGCCGTGCCATGCTGGCCCGAACACGGCACGATTCGCCGTGCCGCCCACCGAGCCGGTTTTTCAGGCCCGGCCCACCATTCGTGCCGGGCCGGCATGGCCCGCCACGTGTCAGGCCGTGCCGGGCCGGCCGTGCTTCGGGCTGGCCCAAAAAAGTATGGCCCAAGTCCCAGCTCTGCTTGTTGCTGTGGCCACTGTTGCTGTTGCTCAAGTTGCCCATGCAATTTGTCGTGGCGGGGGCGGCGGGCTTGGGCAATGGGGTGAGCCAGGTGCTCGCGGTGTGGTGGAGCCAGAACCGGTCATGTAGCGACTTGCATTTGATCATGCCACCACCGCCGCCTCCTCCGTCCGTGGCGATGGGGGTAGCCTCACTGGGCTTGATGGCGCCTATCAGCCTGGATATTAAAGGACTATGTGAGAAGCTTCAGGATGATGTTATGATTAACCATTGCAAGTTGTGGAATAGTCACTTGAATTTTCAAATATTACATTTTGTTTGGATCGCTTTATGAAATTTTTAGGGAAACCGGTCATACCACTGGTATGGCAACGGTCATACTACAGAGCGGTAGTATCGTGGTTTATTTGGCGGTAGCTATTTTTTAGAGAGATCCAATTGTGAGGTGCGGGCGTGCGGTAGTATCGGCCTATGATGGGCAGTAGTGCCAACCCAGATAGAAATCCTTGGTTTTTGGAAAATTAAGTTATAGATTGATTTGGAGTGACCTAGGTCAATGCATTAATATTGCATAAAACATGTTTTGACTAACGTGAGTCAAGTTGTGAAGAACTTGTGCTTGAAAATGATTTCTTGGTCTTTTATTATGCAGAGTTGTTTGGAGTCAACCATGGTCAATAACGAGGATCAAAACTACGCTCATGGAGGAGTCGATGAACAGAACGATCAAGGATGCGGGGTGAGGTGGATGAGCTCAAGCGTAGCACGATGCAACATCTGATTTTCAATGTCTTTTTGAAGCTTTTAAAATAAAAACAACCATTTAGATTTTTCTTCAATTAATTAAAGCTTAAATTGAATTTTAGAAATTTAAAAGATTTAATATGAATAAAGTAAACATCAATTAAACTAAAACCCCTAGGAAATCCCAAAACCCATAGAAGCATGAATTAAAATATTTAGTTGGGTTGCTTGTATTTAAAGGAATTTTTCTATATATTTTTATATTTTTAAGGTTTATTCACTATTTTTTAGAGCTCAATTTGATTTCATTTCTTTTCTGAAATCCAAAAACCTCTAGAGAATCCCAAAACCCAATGGGGTCGAAATCTTATTACGCGGTCCACTTCTCCTATTCCGGGCCACCCCTTTTCTTTCCGGCCTAGCCCGACCTCGCTTTCGCGTGGCCCATCTCCTTTCTTTCCCGTGAGACCCACCTTCTCGCCCGCAGCTCACTCCGCCTTCGCTCGACCCACCGCTTCCTTGGCCCAGGTCTTCCGACCACTTCATTGTAGCCGTTTGATCCGCCCTTTGCCACGCGTCATTCATCTGAGAGCGGTCCCGCCCGTCAGCCGCAAGCCGTGGTGTGTTGTCCTCTTCCTTGCGCCGTGGCCGTCCGGGACACTTTGTCGTTGCCGCCATGGACAGCTCTCCCACGTCGCCGTATCCGCTAAGGACATGACTCCAGGGGCGAAGCCAGGATAAATGGTCACCGGGGTCATGACTGTTTGACCGGACTGCGGAAGATGGGCCGGACTGCTGGGCTGCCAATCTGCTGGGGTCGAACATATTTTCTACCGGGGTCCAAGGTGGTAAAAAATCGCTGGCTATAAGAGGTTACGGCAAAATCGTCGGGGTCGGCCGACCCCGACGAGCTCACGTAGCTTCGCCCCTGCATGACTCCCCATCCCACGCCGTATTGACCTCACCATCATCTCGGTTTCACCGTCTTGCCTTGCAATCAAAGCTACCGCACTGCCCGACTCCGGTGAAAGATTCCTCCACCGTCGCTGAGCCTTCCTCCTCGCTGTCTCCTTCCCAAGCTTCGTTGTGCCAAGCTGTCTCCCTTCCACCCCTCGCCAAGGTCAAGCGGCCACCGGAGCCCTGAACTCGTCGAGCACCCGAAGCCTCTGTAGCCTAGCTCGTTGCCGATGACTTTGTCAGCCAGCTCCACTACATCCGAGCTGGTAGGGGGAATAGCCATGTCACGCACCAGCTTTTGCCGTCCTCGCCGATGCCTCGCTCGCCATCGTTTCTGTCACCGGCGTTGAGCCATCCACAGCCGTCAATCCAAGCCACGTCAATCGTCCAGCGTGTCGCCATGTGTTCATCACCGAGTTAGCCCATCAGTACCCTATCCCACGTGGCAAGCCACATGGCTGCCTACACGACCTGCCTCCTCGCCAAGCCCCGTGGACTCGGTCCACAGTAGATTGTCTCTATGCCATCTGGACGCTACTACCATAGCCCTATTCTATAGACCGTAACCACCATACACCAAAATTTTGGTCCATAGACCTGGTCCATGAGCCATGGCCCATATGTCAGCCTAACCTTTTTTAGAATTTCCTTTATTCCAAAAATCGCAAATAACTCATAAGGCCCACGTGTCAGCTATGGGTTTCTCTCTCCTTTCTCAATTTTCATTATTTTCTCAGCAGTGTAATCTTTCGAGAGCCTGTTCTTCTCCATCCAAAGGCTGAATGAACAGATTTTTCATTTTGGCAATGGCCTCTCAATTTTAGGGTAAATCAATTTTCTCTTTGTTAAATGTGACGGGATGCCTTTGGCAACTCACTTATGTAATTATTTTAAGGGGCTATTGGCTCTGGATGTGATGAATCTTTAATACCTAAGCACTGATATTAGCGCAGAGTCTAAAGATTTTTCCCAAATTAGTACATCTCAGTTGTACCAAAGCTAGGCTTATCCACCATGTCACCAAAATAGACACATACACATGGGATAGACAAATACCCCACACACAGCGGACCTAAAGAGCATAGCAACCGTACATCTACCTTCTTGATTTAAAGGTGAAAAAAAGGCTAAGAAGCCCAGTGTCCGCTGTCTACATAACTAAGGAAGCGTTCACTGTCCAATCATCACAAGACATAGGGGGGAATGAAGCACCCAAATTACTTAGGGGCTGTTTGGTTCCCAGCCCACACCAGCCACTCGGTTGTGGCGTCGCCCAAGACTTGTGGCGGAGAATATGGCCGCCACACCTTAACGTAAATTTGTACTGTGAAACAATGTGACTGCCCCACCTTAAAGCTGAACCAAACAGCTGCCTTCGCTCTGTGGCGCGCCGCAGCTTTGGCAGGCGAAGTGTGGCGGCGAGCCAAACACCCCCTTACTACATCAAGAACATGCATACGTGTGTCCGTGTGGTATAATATACGTAGGCGTACGTCCTTTGTTGTAATTAAAAAAACAGTGGGGGCGCCAACAGAGCCAACATTGCAGAGGAAGACAAATAACTGGGCTTCGATTTCAGTGACAGGCACAACTAGCAGTCTAGCATCCTGTGGCAAGCTAGCATCAGACATACAAGTGGACGCCTTTTAGCAATCGATCTAGTGTAAGCCTGACCTTTCAGGACTACAATATTATTGGTTTCAGAGGTCTCTCCCAGAGCCTGGCAATTACAAGGAAGCGCCCACTCAAATCCCAAGACATCCCAGTCCAGTCTCTGAAGTGCAATAAGACCACCATCCTTGTCGAGCACCAGATGTGTAGTTTCATAACCGACCCACTTGACAATGACCCACATTCCACGACAGCTGAGCCTGGGCCTAGGGCTGTAGCCTTACCTTGCAGCCATAGCAACCAGGATTGTCGTCGTCCTTGTGCACATATGTGAATACAGAACAACTGGGTGGTTATATTCCGTGCAAAATTTGGCCTCATCTGTTCAGAAGTTTACATGAGCTGTGCTGAAAGATGGCTGGTAGAATTCCAATTTTGCTTTCAGATTGACAAGATAGAGAACGGCCTGCACCTTTCAACTCTCACTGGTTGCTGTGCAAGTCATGAGTTTTTCATCTGCTTACTGAAATTGAAGACTAGTGATCCTCATGACTACAAAGACAGGTGAATAAGTGCATCTTCAGAATCAACAACACTGCATTTTTGGAAGAAAAGGGCGAAGCATTAGAGAGCAACAGATAAGAGTGGTCCAGAAGTGGGGAAATAAAAGGCAGTTGTTACTTGTTAATGACTAAACTCACCCTATCTTTAGCCAAAAACCCATCCAAAACTGCAAATTCGTGATCTAAACAAGTCATGTATCCACCTGATATCAAATAAAATTTGTGGGTCTAGACTAAACCAATGAATGTAAAAATGAACTGAAATGAACAAAGGTTCTTCAGATAGATTTACCACACATACGATAACCGACCAAATTCAAGCAGTTCCATACAGAAACATGTTGCCTGCAAAACAATATTTATGATGTAAGGAAAATTACAAAAGAAGGAAAAGAAGAGAAGCAAAACTAGTATATCCAGAAGATGTAATGTCATGCTTCAAGATACATCACTGGTACCTTGACCAAGGATAAGGACTGAATCCTTGGAGATAGGTACAATGTCCTGAACCTTTTCACTCGTAAAGATTGCTTCAATAGCTGCAGGAAAACAAAAGTTAAAATCCTGAGGATAAGAGGTTTATGATGTAAATGTTAGACAGCATCATAAACTACTTTAGACCAAATGAGCTTAGTGCCTTAGTCAATGGAAATATATGTGAAAAGCAACCAATAAAAAACTTAAGGAATTCCAAAACTTAATAATAGGTTGAGCTACTCTTTTGAACAATTACTTTTTTGAGTGTCAAAGTACTGGGAATGACCTGACAAGGTTAAACATGTAAACAAAGCACAGGCAGGCAAACAAGAAAATGTTTGAAGCAACCAGTACATGACTTGGGGGGGTGTTTGATACAGCTCTTGCTCCCAGCTTCTTCTTTGAATCTTGTGGAGCCGTACCAATCAACTTCCCAAAACGACTAGATTCAGCTTCTCGTGTGGAGCAGAGTAAAGAATGAACTAGTGTGCAGAAGCAACCTTGAGGTGAATTCTCGTGGGAAGCTAACACTCTCAAAACCAAACAAGGTTATTTCGTAAAGTCGAGTCAAGTCGCCAAGGGGGTGACTCGCGCGACTACTCCTTAGAGTTAGTTCTACAATTGTCAGTCATAATAAAGAAGCAAGCTGGGATTATTATACTAATACTACAACTAAAATAGGTACTAAACATCATGTATAAATGCATATGCAAGCTGCTGCTCAAAAGATTCAACTGAGCTAGAAAAATATTTGACTAAAACTGCCAGCTTTGGAAAATGATATTGGATTCAACAAACAAAAGGATATATCATATTGGATATATTTTGGACCTTGATGCATGAAACACAATGACCGAATCCAATCGCAAACCAACCCAGATGGAGCCGAGCACGCATCAAAACCAGCCAAAAACCACTGCATGCCCAGATCAAGTAGGCCACAACCGCACAACGCGAACAAAAAATATACAGATCGAGAGATCACGGCGTTACATGATGCACGCAGAGAGAGGAGAGCGGATCGATCTAAAGGCTGCCTGGTTGTTGCGCGGGTGAATCCGAGATCGACGTCTCGGATTCGATTCGGCGGTGACTTTATGGGGGAAGAGGAAGATGAGATGGAGGAGGTTTGGAGGGAGATGGCACGATGACGGCCACTAGAGGGAGGCAGCCTGCTGCTGCTACTGCTTCACTTGCGTCATCGCATGTGGTAGCTCGCACAGATGAGAACGGGACTCCAGAGGATGAGGGATTGAGGATCTAGGGTTTACTCGAGAGGATGAGAACAAGACATCGTGTGTGGTGTGCAGTGAGGATCTAGAGTTGAGTCGCTGGTATTAAGTCTCAGTTGGGCCGAGCCTCTCCAATGGGCCTCAAACTTACTGATCCAGTGGGCCGGCTCCTAGTCATGCGACTGGACATGACCGGCTAGTCATGGCTAGTCGCTGACTACTTGTCCGACTGCTCGACTAATCGCTCCAATCGAGTTGGCCCCTCTAGTCGTCCGTCATGTACCGACTCGACGATTAGTCGTGGATTAGTCGCCGACTTAATAACACTGAAACCAAAGTACCCTTTGAAGTTCGGAATTATTATCCGCAAAATGCCATTGTTGTACCCTCGAACGCATCGCCCACATGCCTTTCTCTCGTGCACGCGCACCTTTAGTGCGAATTTATTTACTAGTAATATTCATGTATTTGATGTTAACAGAGGTAATTTGCACCTTATATTATAGGTAAATATTATCTTGTCGATGCCGGTTATCCGAACAAGCCAAGGTATCTAGCGCCATACAAGGGACAAAGGTACTATGTTCCTAAATTTCAGAGAGGTGCTGCTTCAAGTGGTGAGAAAGAAATTTAACAAATTGCACTCAAGTGATCGCAACATCATTGGAAGGACCTTTGGTGTATGGAAGATGAAATAGAAAATCCTTCTCAGGATGCCGAGTTTTAAAATGTCCAAGCAAAAGATGATTGTTGCGGCTACTATGAGACTTCACAACTTCATACGTGATCATACTTCACCGGACAAGCATTTCCGTAGGTTTAAGCGGAATCCTAATTATATGCCCACAATACCATTGAGATATGCAAAATATGTTGTTTTTGATGATGCATCGAATGTGTCAATGTCACAATCGAGTCATAGAGTCATGGATAGGTTTCGACTTTCGTGATGACCTTGCAAAGGAAATTACTAAAAGTTGGTCAAATTCGTCATGTTAGTCGTAATAATCCGAATAGGCAAAGTGTAATTGTTTGCAGTACAATAATAGTTAAAAAAATTTCTATTTCCATAGTATTTTCCCTGTATCCCCTGTAACTCATTGTAACCTTTCTGTTGCTTATATTTTTGTCTCATGTTGCCCTTAGGGAAGAAATAAAAGACACATAGCAAATGCTAATGCTCTGTTATGCAGTTATGCTCTATTTTCCCTAAAAAAATTGCGCTCCATTTTCTTGTGACACTGTAAATAAATTTTGCATGAGCTGTAAATGCACAGTATATTTTTGCATGTCGTTGTTCATTGTCGTTTCTATGTAACTATTTTGTCGGTGCTTTGCTTGCCGCATGACAGCCTAGAATTACCAAATCCGCAGGCATTGGATTTTCCGTTGTGTTTCTCGCATTTGTAAGAGATCACAAACACACGACGTAAAAATTTGTTGATTTATGTATATATGGATTTGCTGTATATGTACACAAGTACAAAGATTGGCAAGCTTGTTACTTATACAGCTCTTACAAAATTTGGACAAAAAATATCATCAATTGTTTACAAATACAAAGGAAACAAAGAAAGTGTTACAACTAGGGGTAGCATGGTCTATAATCTATTTGCCTCTAATTCCCCCTCTTATATTTCTGGAACCAACCAACTAGCTAAACGCTTTTCAGAGGCAGCTCCAGATTATCAAAGAAATGGATTCTCAAAGAATCCGGAGCAGAAACTGAAAATTCTTTTTTTATCACTACCAAACAGGCCCTTAATAGGCAACACTGCTCTCTTTCGGAGGGTAACTTAGTATTCAAACGTCTGGAATGATCTTATGATGTTGACAAACTCATATTATAATTTCCATATTTCAATAGGCAATAAATACGGTAAAATTGTACGAAAGTGTTGATAACTACACATTTTCTGAAGATCTGATTAAGAATTAAAAAAATTAACAGTGGGAGCATATAGGACAAAAGAACTAGGTCAATGCTACAAACCTGAGAGCTTAATGGTTGCTAACTCTCCTTCTCCATCACCATCTCCATTGTCGCTTACGCTGTTAGGGGATTCAACATCAAATGCTGACATTATGTGTATAGAATGTCTGCCATCTGAAACCCAAAAGATTTGTGTCTCTGCACAAACACTCTGAACGCATTTATTAATGAAGTAAACCCCCTTGATGCAAAAAACAACAAATCCAGGACATAAACTCACTTGTAGAGCTACTTGGAAAGACAGCAAACAATTGCACTTTCATGGCATAATCCAAACAGTACATACGGATATTTTCACAATATTGCTTGCTGGCAGCTTCTGAGACCATTCCCGTATTTGACAGACTGAAGACATGTAACACTCCAGCTGAATCAAGTACCAAAAACTTGTCCTTGGAAAGAGGATGGACTGAAACAGTTTTCACTGATTTTATCAATTCTACGTCGCCTTGCGAGATATGATCCTCATAATCAAATGCCAAAAAGAAAGAGAAACAGCTCCCTGAACTCTGTTTGACCCTCAAAGTTGTAAGCTTACCTGAAAGAACAATTTGGACCACATATTAGTTGATTTTGCTAAAATGCTGCAAGCAGTGGAAGCGAAGAGTCAAAGAACTTGTTCGTTGTAAAAGTACAACTATTAGTGCTAGTAGTACAAATGTAAAATTCTATCGTAAGTGTTTTGTTATTAGTATTGCCTGCAAGTTGGCAACGTCTGAAAGGAACCAAATATGAATGGGTGTATAATTATCTAAGAATGCTATACAGTTGACATGGTTTGGTTGTAATGATCATTCCCTCACAGGACATCCTCTGAAGAAGGCGGTCCTTCAAGAGGCTAGTGGTGCCAGAAACCTGTAATAAAGTACAAATGCTGATTTTTTCTTCTTCCCCCAACTTTGTGTACCCACATTCTTCTTATTTGTTGGATATACAAGACCAAAAGGTCTAAACGCATAGTTGGGTTTGCCTTCTTTCTCCTTTTTTTTTTCTTTTTTGTTGTGATTTGTGAACCAGCAATTTATACCCAAAGACCAAACATATATGATGCTCACTGTCTCTGCATGGGCCTGCATCCAGATCCAATTAAAGCTACTCATCATGTGCCCTCTATTAAATTGCTATTTACATTAACAGTTCCTAATAAACATGGCAAGCAATGCACATGTGCACCTACCAGTAACTATAAACACAACAAAATTAGAAGCATAATTATCTTACATAGTTCCTCCTTATAATTCCTGTAAAATTTATTGGTCAAATGATAGTATTATGCAGATCATTTATATTAGAGATCAAGCTGGTAGTTTTCACTACAAAGTTGCAAAGAAAATCCAAGTGGATTTTAACAATCAGACAATATGTCATCTGGAGGGACGGGACATGTCCATCCAAGTAAAAGATTAGCATGTGCTACATAAATGGGGTGTTTGGTTGTTGAGGGACCACCGGACCGGATGGTGAATGGATCATCCGATCCTAACTCCGAACCTAACTCACATGTTTGGTTTAAGAATGGAATGGGTTGGTCCATCATCAGCTCATCCCTCATAAGCACAAGGTTAGTATAAAATGAGGGATGGTATCATCCCACCAAATTCCATAGGATGATCCCATGATGGATCACTCCATCCTTGGATGAGGTGATCCCTCAAACCAAACACCCCAAAAGTTGTTTAGCCTTATCAAACTTTAAGTTTACTCCCAATAGTTAGGCTTAGATGCTCCAAATTACTACGTTCAAAAATGTTTTGCTCATGATACCACCAGTCAGAGAAAAACGAGGCTGAGACAAGAGAATAATATACATTATCTAAAACTCTGAATCCTTTGCCCAACCTTAAGTCATACTAAAGAGACCATGAACTGTTGGATATGCATAAAGAGACCATGAACTGACTCAACACAGTCCGTGGAAAGTTGGGACAAGAGTACTGCACCATTAATTTAATGGAACTAACCAAATATTACTTGTTTGCAATTAAAAAAAACATTGTGAATTGATTGAACTTAAAAACATTTCCTATTTCATCTTTTCGTCTGCCACAGTTAATTCATCTTGAACATCTTAAGTAAACACTCCAATATAAAGCCCCACATAACAAGACAACGACACTCCTTTGCAGATTGGACCTAGCTTATATCCCTATTCACTTTATCACTGCAAGTGTAAATCAAATGCAACCTAGTTGTGGCGGTTTGCAAAGCTAGCGCTTCCTCTTTTTTTCATGTTATAACACAGTATCACCGAATAGAATCAAAGCTTCAAGTAAAGCGGGAAGTACTCACAAGTGGAGACAGCATCTCCTTCACCACCTCCCCCGCCAGTACCACGCCCAACCGACACAACCAACCCATTAAGAATCCCGTTCTTCTTGTGCAAGCTCTTCCTTCCTGCTGCCCCGGCACCCGCCTTCCTCCCCTCCCTCTCCCTGCCACCCTTCATCAAACCCCGCAGAGGGAACACGCGTACGCCACCAGCCTCGCCGAGCAGCAGCCTCCCCATGGCGATCTCCATCGCATACACCGGCCTCGCCGGGTCGAGCTTGACGACCGCGCACTTCTGCAACTCCACCGTCCGCCCGTCCGCGGCCATCATCGGAGCGAGCACCCAGATCTGCCCGGCGGCCATGGAGAGCAGCACCACGGCGTTGACACCGCCCGCGAGGCGGACGCCGAGGCCGAACGGGAGGCCGTGGAGGGGCAGGCCGAAGGCCGACACGTGGCGCTTGAAGGAGAGGGGGGCCGGAGAGAAGCGACCGGAGGCGAGGGAGTAGGCGCGGAGGTGGAGCGCGGGGGAGGAGGGGGACGGGTGCGCGGAGAGGAAGAGGAGGTGGGAGGAAGGGAGCAGGAGCGCGAAGCAGGCAGCGGCCGCGAGCGGGGCGGGGATGGCGGTGGGAGCGGGCGGGGAGGCGGAGCTGGGGGTGGGCAGGGTGGGGAACAGGCGGGCGGAGGAGTCGGGGAAGAGGAGCGCGAGCGCAAGGGATGGGGAGGAGGGCGGCGCGAGGAGGAGCGATGTGGGAGGCGAGGGGGCGGGCGGGAGAGGGAGGCGGCGGGCGTTGAGAAGACGAGGAAGCGGAGGCGGCGGCGGAGGAGGAGGGGGCGAGGGTTGCGGCGGAGGCGGCATGACCACCGCCGGTGTTTGAGTGGGGTGGGCCGGCGACCGGCTGGAACGCAGTTGGTTGGGGGCCTTGACCTGTACGTAGGTGGATCGGGTGCGGACCAGGTGGTTAAATTTCTTCCTAGCTAGACAGTGTCCTCTGGCAAGAGCCAGTAGCCAAGTTGGAGGACGCCAGTACAAAACAAACTTGTTTAGGTTGTAATCTTTTTTTTTTCTTGTAATGGTTTAGGTTGTAACCTTGTTTTGGTGCTTTGTTACGAGTTAATATATTGGGATTGATAGGAATTTAGGAGTGTTAGAGCAGCACTGCAGTTTACTTTGGCAAGACGTGTGTATATTGGATAGGGGTGGTAAAAAACTTATTAGTGTGATTCATTGGTTTGATTCAAAATTGCTAATTATATTCGTTAATTGGATAAACGTTGAAATGAATTAATTTTAAATGAATTTAAATTTTGCTCTAGTTCGGTTGTTAACTCGTTTCTAAAAATACTTTTAAATTATACGTAAAATGATATTAAATCGAACTATGCTAATTTTGGAAAACCTCAATAAGACGAAAACTTGGCTCGATACCCACCCCTAATTTGGAGTTCTAAGGTTATGGGAGAATATGCTAGAGCATGTTTAGGATGCAAGAATTTTTTAGAAATATGTACAATTTCTTCAACCTATATTCCAAAAAGAGCCTTAAGGTGGTGATCATTTGGGCTTATTTTTGGTGGCTTATGGCTGAAAAGCCTTGTAGCTGGCTGAAAAAAAAACACTAGCTGACAGAGGCTTATTTAGCATAATTAAATTTAAAAAATATAAAAAATATGTTAACCCATTACATATAATAAAACAAATATGGGAAAAAAAGAACCGGCAAAAAAGCTCAACAAAAAACCAAAAGTTCAGAAAAAGACGAAATTTATGAATAGTGAAAAATAAGCCGGAAGCTAAAAGCTTAAGCCCAACCGATCACCCTTGCTTCATTTTGTTGGATTCACTCATGCATATACAAAATTTTAAATAAATCCATTGCACTACAAAAAAAGAGAGAAAAGAACGAGATATCGCCAAGTATATGTTATACAAATTTGTAATTAATCCGAACAAAAAAATCATAGACAAAGCATAGAGCTAGGGATGCAAACGGTCCAGTCCGGGTTAGCCCGTTCATAGCCCTGAAAACCCACGTAAGAAATGAAAGGGTAAAGGTTCAGCCTTACCCTTTTCCGAAAGGTGCGGTGCTTCCCACCGGGATTTGTGTGCCGGACCACTTAAAGAACACATGGTCAGCAAGCTGTGGGCTACCAGGGGGCAAATTAACTTAACTTTGTACACTAAGTTTTGCTAGATATGTATTGCTGGAAAATCAGTAAAATTATGAGAAAATCACATAAATTTAATCTTTTCCGATTGAGGACGAAAGAACATGCTCATCAACAAACAGTACATGTCAAGGATGATTTACAAAAGCAACCACATAGTAAGTGCCAACTTCAGTAATTAGTCAAGATAATCCTGAATACAAAATAGTGAGCAATCAAAAACATTAAGCTTGCAAAGTAAAGGAGCAGAGTACAGATTTACACAAACAAGTAACAACATGATTCATAAGGATTTCCCAAGCTCGATCATGGCAGGTTCTTGACGTTGATTACTTCTGGGAAACAACAAAAAGAAAAATAATAAGTATGCTAAATGGTGATGAGTGATGACCAAAAGAAAAGTTTTTTAAAAAAAGTACCTGTAAGTTTATAACATCTTATCAGTTATTGTACAATAAAACTATAAAATTTGCTAGCTCTCAAGTCCCAAAAGGAGTTAGAATCTTCAATTTCATTTTGCTGTCAAAATAATGCAACTTTTGCTGGACTTTTACATATCAACACAATGCACAATCTGAAACCCAAAAAATCATGAATAAACACTTATTTTCTTTACAACGGTCACACTACTACATACAGATATGAGAAATAAGAACAAAGCCTATCTATAGTAAGACAATCAAGGACTGGCATACAGATCTAAAGAGCAGAGATGTTTGGTCAGCTCAAAAGAGGTTAGTGGCAAGTCATTGATTTATAAACTGAGGAATGCTACAGGCAATAAAAAATAGTAAAATCGAAAGTACTAACACATAGGAAAGGAAGTAGAACAGTGCTCATGTAATTCTAACAAGCAGCACAAAAATCAAACATAAGTGCATTGATCAGCAGAGAAGTATAATTTTGTCACTCTATACAAAGGGGGCATCTGAAGTAGAAAATGCATCATAGTTTGAGGCTAATTAACTATACTTGTCTACCATGCTAGTAGTCTGATCTTGATTAGTGTTAGAATCAAGGCAGACAAAGACTGGGAACTAGATTAAGAAGAATCATATTTCAGGCCTGGGCCTAGCTAAGCTGCATGTTGTGAATTACTGCCATATATTAAACTATTTTGTAGGGCATGATAAGTTTTTATCTTCTGAACCTGAACAGTTTGTAGTTTCAGCTAATAAGATAGGCTGAGTGAAAAAAAAATTGGACAACAATACTAGGCAGACAACAACTTGTAGCATGAATATTTCAATTTGTGCACAAAATAGGCAATAAATACTGGAGTGGAGATTTCAGGAAGAAACCACCAGATTAATACTTGATCAGCTTAGTATTAGCAATGTTATCTGAACGAGAAATTCACATAGGAGGATCATCAAGGTCAATGAAGTCATGAATTGATGCCATGCTATGCTTGGAAGAACCTTAATTTTGTATAATTATAAAAGAACAGTTCAGATAATTATAAAAGATAAACTAGTTAGTATACACTAAGCATGTGTGAATTGCTACTGTAACTAGCACTTCTAAATGAAATTGGAGAATAGAAATTAAGATTAACTAATGCTCGATATTAATCCTATGGGTAGATGAGTGCCTCAATGGTCTTTGCGGTCAATCTGCTACAAAAACCACTTATGGTCCTCCCTCCTATGCTGAATGCTGCCTCCGACGCAACTGAAGAAGCAGGGATTGCTAGCACATCCCATGCTATGCGTGCAAGGGTTGGATACTTGGATGAGTTAACCATCCACCAATTTAATATATCCAATTCCACAGACTGATGAAGTGGGGTATCATCCAAATATCTATCAAGTTCCATGGACATTTGAGCTTGTTGATGGCTCCTGAGGTGTTGATCCTAGTTATCCCATGGGTCATCTGTTGCGATAACCATGTCATGATTACCTCCATCTTATCATGTTGAGTCAACATTCCTTTTTTGATATGAGAAGAGTATTCAGCAAACAACCATCGCAATACTTTTTTAATTCTATCAAGTCGTTTCTTAGCATCACTAGCAAAGGCTTTCTTAAAAAGAAATTCAACAAGCTTGAACTTGTACCTTGGGTTAAAAATCATGGGAATGCATAGGGATACATATGACTTGATCCAATATTTGTTGAAATTCTTTTGCATTTCTTTTACCATATTTGCAATGTTAATATCCACTTCAGAGGCTTCTTTTTCCAAAATTAACTTGATCTTCCACATTTAATGGAGGTAGAGGTTTAAGGTGGGGGTACTTGGAGCTAGAGCTTACTTTAATAGCCTTATAAAACACCCCCAAAAATCTGTAAACTACGCTCGCCCTTTACCATTCTTAAAAAAAAAGGTGTGTATGTGTAATCCGAATATTGTAATGCTAGTGAAGCAAAAGTCCTCTTGAACTTAAAGGCTGTCTTAAGCATCAAATATGTGGAATTCCAATGAGTGGGAAGATCTAGAGAGGATTGCCTTTTGGATGTTAGTCCTTCTTGTGCAATGATCTCTTTGAATCTTTGCTTGAGGGATTGTGACGATTGGATGTACTTCATACTTTCCCGAATGTTTCCAACAATGGGCTCGACAAACTTCAAACCATCTTTGATAATGAGATTTATGACATGTGTTGCACAACGGATATGAAGCAGCATTCCTCCCATGGGTAGAGCCTTCTTCTCCACTAGATTGCCCTTCAACATATCAACCATTGTATCATTGGTTGAAGCATTATCGAGCGTGACTCCAAATATTTTATCTTCAAGACACCAATCCTAAATGTAGATTAAGCTTAGATTTCGCTTTGTGGCATGTCACACATCGCTATACAAATCTCTCAACGTCTCGCCTCATTTTAGGCCAATAAAAGTGATTGCTCAGCATCATGAAGGTTTTTTCTCCCAAAGTATCACATCAATCCTCCTGCATTAGATTCCTACAATAGCAACAAGCTCACGGACGAATCTGGAACACATAATTTGTTAACACGAAATAAGAACTCATCATGAATATGAAACTTATCCCATTCTTTTCCATCTTGGTATTTAGAATATGGTTCTGAGAATTCGTGGTCAAAAACATATAAATCTTTCAAGCTCTCTAAACCAGGAACTTTTACTTCCAATTGAGTTAAGAGTACATTCTTTCTAGATAAAGCATCAGCTACCACATTTTCTTTTCCTTTCTTGTACCTAACGATATATGAAAACGTTTCAATGAATTCTACTCACTTAGCATGTCTACGATTCAGTTTAACTTGGCTCTTTAAATATTTCAAAGCTTCATGATTAGAGTAGATAACAAATTCTTTAGGCCAAAGATAATTTTGCCAAGTTTCAAGCACACGCGCTAAAGTACACAATTTTTTATCATACACATGGTAGTTCAATTGAGCTCCTCCTAGCTTCTCACTGAAATATGCTACCGATTTCCCTTCTTGCATTAGAACACCATCAATTCTTATTCCACTAGCAGCACATTCAATTTCAAAAGTTTTAGTGAAATTAGGCAAAGTGAGCAATGGTGCTTCAATTAATCATTTCTTTAATTTTTGAAAAGCTTTTTCTTCTGATGCACCCCATTCAAACACAACACCTTTTTTAGTTAACTCATTCAAGGGTGCAGCAATGGTGCTGAAATCTTTAACAAAACATCGATAAAAGCTAGTAAGACCATGAAAACTTCTGATTTGACTAACATTCACAGGTGTAGGCTAATTCGTAATCGCTTTGATTTTTTATTCATTTACTTTAATGCCTTGTCCAGAAATAACACAGTCTAAGAACACAATTTTATTGGTGCAAAAAGTGCATTTGTCAAGATTAGCATACAATTTCTCACTTCTAAGCGCTTCTAGCACTTGCCAATATGCTAAGTGTATTCATCCAACATTTTGCTATAGATCAATATGTCATCAAAGTATACCACAATAAATTGGCCAATGAATGCTCTTAAAACATGATTCATCAATTGCATAAATGTACTAGCTACATTAGTTAAACCAAATGGCATTATTAACCACTCGTACAATCTAAATTTTTTTGAAAGTAGTCTTCCATTTATCACCAAGTTTCATCCCAATCTGATGGTATCCACTTATCAAATCAATTTTAGTGAATATGGCAGCAGCACTAAATTCATCTAGCACATCATCTAACCTACGAATAGGATGACGATATCTAACAATGATATTGTTAATGGCACGACAATCAATACACATTCTCCATGTACCATCTTTCTTAGAAACAAGAATTACATGAACAGCGCAAGGACTAAGACTTGCACGTACATACCCTTTGTCAAGTAGTTCTTGCACTTAGCATTGAATTTCTTTGGTTTCCTCTGGATTAGTGTGGTATGGTGCACGGTTTGGAAGTGACGCATCGAGAACTAAATCAATTTGATGCTCTATTCTGCGCAATGGTGGAAATCCCGTTGGAATCTCATTCAGAAACACATCCTCAAAAGTTGCAAAAGAGAGGAGACACGCTAGGAAGAGAGGTCAAGTCATTAGTAAAAAGCAAAACAGTTGCATCTTTGTACACTAGCACAAAGTGCATCTTTAATAGATCATTGCTCACATCTCTCAATTCTGATTTTTTGACTAGCATAACCTTCCCTCCCTCACTTTTATTTTTCCCTCTTATATTTGGCTTGTGGCTCTCACTGACCGATGTGTGGTAATATTTCTTTTCTTTCTTTTGACCCTAATTTTTAGCAAGCTTATTTTGTTGTAATTCAGCATGTATCTAACTAGGAGCCATCAAATTAAGCTCTTTTGTCTTTTCCTTTGACTTAAAATCATATCGGTTGGAACGGCCATCTTGTTGCACACTTCTATCATATTGCCATGACCTTTCTAACAGCAAGTGACACGCAATCATAGGCATCACATCACACTCGACGGTGTCCTCATAATCACCAGTCTTGAAAGTAACATGCACCACAAACTGAACCTTCACATCCCCACATTCGCTAAACCATTGCACATGATATGGACGTGGATGTTTCATCATCTTTAAACCAAATTTCTTATATAATTCAACAATAGCCAAGTTATAACAACTATCTCCATCAATAATAAGTTTAATTACCTTATTGTTTACATTAGCTTATGTTTGAAACAAGTTGAATCGTTGTGGGTGTGCATATCCTTCTTGTGCAAAAAATGCTTAGATTTTTGGTGACTACTAGTGCCTCTCCCGTTTCATAAGCCAACACATCAACCATTTCATTGTCATCTGATGTATCTTTATATCGTTGCCCCCGGCCACGTCCATGCCCATGGCCTCTCCCTTGGCCATGGTCAGCATCGAAAATACCTCCCCCACACCCGAGAAGGGGTGGTCGAACCGTGTTGACAACAGCTCGATCTGCTTGAGCTTCTCTAGTGAATCATGCAGCCCTCTCCTCATCGGTCTCATCAAGCTCAGCATCTCCCTCATGGACACCAACGGGGCCCCACTTCTTGCAAAGCTCCTCTAATATCTCCCTCCTTAAGACACTCATATTGTCATTCAACTGAGTATTGAAATCATTTGTGAGCTTCTCAAGGTCAACTTGTGTAACATATGCTAGTTCTCCTTCTTTTCCTTCCATGGTTAGTGCAAACACAAGAAAAGCTATGTATGTGGATGTGGAAGATTTTATTTGTGGAATTCACTGAACCTCACCTTCTCTTACCAACTAAAGTTCTTATACGTTCTTGATGGAAGTGAGAAGCTGCACGCACTTTAGTAACGGTAAACAACATAAGGTGATAGATCGAGCAAATTCAATTGTACAAGCAGTGTTATAACAATAGCTTATTTATGGAGCTTGGATGGACAGGGTTTACCTATGCAATCTGAAATCCTAGATATTGTACAGTTAAGTAATAATCCAAGCTAGAATACTTTGCCTAAGTGCTGATTCAAAAGATTTAAGTGAAGTGTATGAACGCACATGCAAATATCAATGTGACTCAATGCAAACAAAGGAAGAAGCTAAATAGAGGTAATATGATATTTGAGGAATAGATAGCTCGTTTTGCACCAAGTACTAGAAGAGACGCTAGCCAATTGCAATATTAAGGATATAAGGGCATAGAATTGCTCAAAAAGGATTTGATCACACAATCTGAAATTTTTTTTTACGTAGACTTCGGCCAGAAAGTTCTTTATATCTCCTTCTTTTAAAACTGTGGCTCTTTCTGTACGTCGATTGCCTTCTTGGTGTGAAAATTCAGATTCAATAAGTACGATTACTACCAAGAGCAACCCTTGATGCAATACCAATAGCTAGTCTCAAAGATGAAAGGAAATATTATGAGCGAAACTCACTATAATTACTGCAGTTGGATGAAACAACGGAAACAACACAACGATTAAGAGATGAGAAAGAAACACAATGATTAGCACCTAAACAAAAATTCTAATGGACGAAAACTTAACAAAACTCATGAGAGTAACAGCAAAAACTAGGGTTTTGGATTTTTTGTGGCAATTTTTGGTTCTGTGGACTCTAGGTAATAAACAATAAGAAATTGATCTAAAATCTAGGGTAAATAATCCTACCGTGTCAACCGTGCTCTTATACCAAGATGATGCAAGAGTGCCCGATCTTCACAACGTAGGATTGATAATGATAACTTGGATCCATGCAACCTGACGAACCGATGGCACTAACCACTATTAGAATAGCAACCTGCGACAAAAGAATTCACCCAACCTGACCCCAAAGCAGACGCATCGCAGCTCCTGAGAATCACAAGGAATCACAAGAGCAACGATGTAGAGAAACGCCTAATTCCTCTCTAGGTTGCAATCAGATGGCAAACTCTAGGAAGAACAAGCGTATAGCTCTCTCTTAAAAATAATGGATTCAATTGTGGTCTACCAAAAAGTTACGTATTACAATGCTTATATAACCCTTGGGAGGCCGCAATGTCTCCTACTCAACTCCTAAGTGTATTAGACTCGGACTCTTACAAAAAAAGAAATAAAAATAAAAATTCATAACACTTTTGAAGATAAATCCTCCTCCATTATGTAGCCCTTGAAATAAACTTTCCAACGAATCCAAGATCACCTCAATCAGACTCTGTATGCGAAAGTTGTTCCCCTTTAATCACAAGGAATCCCTTTCAGTCTACGCTATAAGTCGTTACGACCTCGTTGAGGTTTGGTTTCAACTATGACCATGCTCTCTTTATGACCACACATCTTCTATCGATATTGGCTTCGACCACAATTACCTTCATAGTCATCCGAGCTGCAAGAGGATTGGACGGTCGTAAGTCGTAGTGATAGCGGCGCAGTGGTCGTAAGTCATAGTCCTAGCGACGCAGTGGTCGTAAGTTGTAGTCATGGTCGAAGATATGATCAGACTGTTCCAGACACCTCTAAGTCAATCGAACGGCTACAAGCATCTCCAGCCAATCCAACGGCGGGATCGTTCGGCCTGGTCCAAACATTACCATCAATATCGACCTCCAAGTTGATCGAACGACGTAGAAGGCTGAACGTTTGGAGCGGTCTGAACGTCACCATCGCTATCGATCATCAAAACATAATCAAACGTCGCAGAATAAATGAACATTCGGAGCGGTCCGAACATCTCCAAGGCGATCAGGTGGTCCGTTGAAGATAGGATGGTACGACTCATTTAGAGTGGGCCGAACGTTTCCAAGGCGATTAGGCAGTCCGTGGAAGATCGGACAGTGAGATCGTTCAGAGCGGTCCGAACGTCTCCAAAGCATCTAAGCGTCCAACGTTGATCGGACAGCTCGGACAGTTGAAACCATTCGGACTAGTCTGAACGTTCTGAAGGTCTTACGAGCACCCGATGTGGATCAAACGGTCCTGAACACATCTGTGGTTGATCTAGCATGACAATGAGGGCTTGAACGTGGCTGCCCTTGCTTGACTCCAACTATTTTTTCTCCATTAGCTTTTCCTCCATGGCTCCAATTCCAAAAGCTTCACATCGTTCAAACCTGAGAACGCACAGTACATTGGAATAAGGTGGTATCCAATTCTCACGTAAATTGTAACCAACTTCAATTAGAAGCGAATTCACTCGTTGATTAACTTGTTTAGCTAGTGCTCATGTAATCATTCCAACTGGTGTCTTCGAACCCTAATTGATAAATATTTTCATTGAAATCCTCAATTGCATTATAAAATTTTACTACCATGGCTTGTTGAGTACGAATGTACTTATTCTTGTATATTTAGATTCAAGCAATGAACAATATGATGAAGACATATTAACAGATGACGAGTACTATGATGGCGAAAATCATACGTTTTAGGTTGACCATACACTCAAGCGTTGTGTGTGGTGTTGCCGTCTTTTGTCATATTTTGTCTGTAATATAAGTAAATTTGGCTTGAAAGTTTTAAAACTTTGTAATCAACTGCTATGTCGTACTTTATGTAAGAACTTTGTTATGTTATTGTAAATTAGGTTGTTTATCAATCTATATATAACTGAAATCCTAAACAGTTGCGTAAATACGGAAATTCCTAGTTAATCTAGGATCCCCACAAGGAGCTACAAGGAGAGGAGACCGCGACAGTAGTGGCAAGCAACAGCAGGGGCGGAGCAGTAGTGGAGGCATAGTGGCGGCATTGGCACTCCTTGTGTCTCAGCATGCAGAGAAAGGGGTCGATGGGGTCCTGGCCCCTGCTAAACCTCTTGATTTTAAAGTTAGCCTGTTACCTTTTGGTGCTAAGAATTTTGGACAGAGTAGACCAGCGGGCCGAACTGGACCCCCTGCATCCCTGCATAGAGCATTCCAATGTATTCCTCAGGGAAGAGAGAATGCCAAAGCGAAGGGTAGAGAGGTTTCGCAGGAATTCTTCCAACACAAAAATATTCTGGCCTTTAATTCACTATCGTCATGCCATCATTAGTTTTTTCAACTTGCTTCTAAACACACATTATTCTACAATTCAGAGATGTATTTAAAGCATTTTCCTAGGTGCTATCCTTCAATAAGTGAAACTTATTTTTCAAATAACATTAAATCTAGACATGGACGAATATTAAACAAGATTTAAGGCATAAATAATACATATGGAATGTTTTACCACTAGGCATGTCTTATGCAAATTGACCACTGATTATGTCAAAATATACGCAGCAGCAGATGCAGTCATCGCGCTTTTAATCATCAACACTTGCGAAAAGTAAAACGATACACCAAGCATAATTCAATCTTCAATAGTTAGAAAGGCCAATCTTACTGAACAGCTGTATACTCATGACGACAGTAAATTATTTCCAAGAGAAATCAATCACATTCGACTAAAAACTGAAATCACACGTACAGGAACCTTGTCTCTGTTCTTTGATTGACCACTTCTTGAAAATCAATCAAAGCACCAATAAATACCCTAATTAAACAAAACAAACGAAGTATGTCTGCTAAAGCGAACTCAATTAGTTAGTGTTCAATACAGATATATTGTTAGAACAGCAGCAATGGTTAGTAAATCAGTCAGATGCCGGCTCCTTACTCCCTAGAGAAAAAAAATGCCAGCTTGCAACCAAGTCCCTTCTTTGATGGAACACATGATGATGATAAGTAATATCGTTTAGCTCCTTGTAAATAACATTAGATTTAACTTTTGCTTGCCACAGAAGCCTCAGCCTGCAATTGCAGGACATTAGGGACAACGAGATGGAACTACCTTTTTTTTACGATGAGAGTACAGCTACTATACAACTTGAACTGACTTCCGTTCATGGAAGCAACCCTTCCAGCACAAACATCTCAGCAGCTCTTGACCTCTTATTAACAGCTCCGTGTAAAGTTGATTATAACGAGTCCAATAAATGCAGACGCATCGAATGACACTGCCATCTTCATCTGTGATCCATTTCACGCCCATATCATCACTGTTTACAAGGAACCATATGTGCATCTGTGATAGACATAGCTTTCTTGCACCTGATCGGCGTTACATACAACATAGCATTTCACATTAGGGTTGCACCAGGAAGAGAGGTCGTCGGGTCTCCTGTTTGCAATGCAGCAGGCACAAAAGGCATTGGTGCCTGCTGTGGTTCGTTGATGAAGTAGCCCAGAACTTTCAAAATCTGTCTGCACTCGCAGAAATCATTACATAAGACATGTTCGAAATAAGAAAACAAAGAATTCGGCAACTAATACTTTGCAATTTTGTGGAAAATAACATGTATTGACACCACAAACTGATCAAATACTCACATGAACCAAACGAAACTGGGGATTAAAGATCTAAAACAACTTATAGACCAGGATATTACACACTTTAAACAAAGCTACAATATCAATATGGAAGTACAACTAAACAACTGGAAGTAATGAAAATAAATCTTCGTAATTTTCATCCAAACTGTATTCTTGTGTGCTTAAGCAACAAAAAAAATGACATATGCATAGAAAGACATTCACAAACCCAAAAAGAATAGCTAGGAGATGACTTACAGGAAGACTCTAGAATAGAACTGAATTACAAAGGCACCAAATTCCAATTGACGCACAATTAAAGGTATCTGAGCGCTCTCCACGGCTATACATCATGACATGCACACCTAACTCGTTAACTAACCCCTTTAGGAGTCCTAATTTATTATTAGCAACACCCCAATAGTTTGCTAGTGCAGCAATTTTATACAACAAAGTGATAAACAGTATAGAAATGAGTGCTAGTTTTGGTGAATCAGTGTTTACTCTTTAGTGCACCTAACTTTAAGCTTACGTATTTTCTGCTCAGCCGTAAAAAGAGCTTTTCTGCTCACCCGTAAAAAGAGTATTGCGAAAATTAAGTTGTTAATATTGAGTTTCATGCATCAGCCATGCATCAGCCAGTTCACCCAAAAGCTTAACCTGATGAGGAAAGATGAGCAATTCACTTATACTTCAACACTCCTCTTCATGTGTAGGCTCCCTTAGGCCTAATACGTGGAATAGAAGTGGACTGCAATTAATTTATTTTAATTGCGTCGGCCAGGTCTTGAACTCGAGACCTTTTGGCTCTGATACCATATTGAGTTTCATGCACCAGCCAGTTCACCCAAAAGCTTAAGCTGATGAGGAAAGATGGGCAATTCACTTATACTTCAACAGTTAAGACTAACAGAAATACCGGGAAGTACCTGGGCAAGGTGTTGTGCATGTTCCGCTGATTAACAAAGGAAGAAAGAGGAGTTCGTAGATTAGGATACTTATTCAAGGCAATTTCAAGCTGTGGTGGAGGTAACTACATGCAACATTAATGTCGTGTCAGTAAAATAGTAGACTGTACAATGTATATCCAGGAATATATTTAGTAATATAACAGAGTAGTACCTGTAACAAAACATCAAAAGATCGTGGCTGAGTCTGGTATGCCAATTTTAAGAACCCAACCCATAGCTTTGGCATTTTCCATATCTGCAGCAAGAGAAACAACCTGAAGCTTAAACTGCAAATAAAAAACTGTTGAATGAACTTTCATCCCTAAATTTCTTCTCAAAACAAACTAGATAATGGGCATGTTCTTAACGGCTTCTAAAAGCGGCTTTTGGCTTTTGTTACAATACCTAACTTTCAAACGAAGTGTTTTCTCAAGAAGAGTTTTACAAGTTAATTGTAGTACACGTTGAAAGCCTAACATCTGTATCAACCAAAATCGCAAGCGAGTATCTCTCTTTCTGCAATCTCTATCGCAAACAGCAAAAATTCAAAAATTTCAGCCAAAAGCCATAAACCGCAGCCGTATCAAACATGCCCAATAGTTCAAATTGTGTCAGTCAACAACATTAACACAGTTCGGTAACTGGTCATTAATCTGTTGAATATAACACAATGGAGCTATTAGGTTTCTATGTTTCCTCATGATTATTGTATAAGAAGGCGTGATTAATTTATAAATAAGAAAAGGAAACTACAACGATCAGGTTAGAACACTTAGGGGACATCCCTATTTTAAGCTAGCTTGTTTATAGTACATAAGAATATAGTGATACAGAATTACAGATAACTGTCTGAGGTTTTATTGAAGCCAAAATTACCATGGTAGAATAAGGACTCCCATTTGGTCAACCAATATCAGGCAAGAAAAATGAAACAAATCATGTAAATAATAGAAGAAATTCACAAACCTGCTTATTGACAAGCCTGGAGAGTATGCTCATAACAAAATCAACCTGAAGAAATAAACAATGAACAAATGACTGAAAAACAATGTTCTTCAAACTTTCATGCAGTTTATCCCTGAAGAGATCTATTTCGAAAATTAAAAAATGTAAATTGGCAAGAAAGAGTTGTTTTTACTCTGTGTAGCAAAACTGTCAAGTATTTGCAAACAATATATATATATATATATATATATATATATATATATATATATATATATATATATATATATATATATATATATATATATATATATATATATATGTTATTTTTAATATATAGGATGCTGAAATGGGGTAACATGATTTCAAATGCATCAATTTCATCTAAATTCGGGTATATTTTTTGAAAATATCAATTTTAGGGTATATACTCATCTATAACAATTCAAATTAAATGTATAAATTTAGAAAAATATACTTAAATTCAAAGCTTCGAATGAATTTAGATCACATACTTTGCTGATTTATATATATAATCAGCATATACCTACAATCAAACTATCATCAAAAAAGGCAATTACAATTCCGAATTTAGTTTAAACTTGCTTAAACTAGTTAGTAAACTAGTTAAACTTGACATCCAAGAAATTTTAAAAATTTTCGCATACGATACATACCTATTTTAGACTATGGCGCCTGAGCACCAAGGAGCACTTGTTATTTATATATAATCCAAAGAGAATATATGAAATGAACAGCTTAGCAAGTAACATACTAATTTCTATTAATTACATAACCAGATCGTATTCATTGCGTATAAATTAACATGAGCATCAACATACCAAAGCTGGGAAAGCGTCAAGTGCTTGGATAACTGTTCTCATAAAAAGAAGAGGAATTGGTACATTGTCAACCTGCACGATAGTCCAATCAATTAAACAAAACAAATACATACACACACACACACACTACTCACAACAACGGTGGTCATGTAAGTACCAATTTATTCAGTGACTTTTCCAAAACTTGCTGAGTAAATACCGTGCGCTGCTCAAAGCAAGCTGTGCAAGCATCTATGACCTGAAAATATTTTCATTTCCATCAGCAATTGACCAAACTTCATGACAATAAATAAATCTATACTGCACATTGTCACAGACATGGTTCAAAATCCCGGCGGTTACCGGCCGGTAACCGCCGGTTACCGGTTTTACCGGTGGAGACCGGTAACCCAAAAACCGGCCGGTATGAATTTTTTGATTTTTCGAATTTTGGCCGGTTTTTTTTTTCCGATTTTCCGGTTACCGGTCGGTTTTTCTGATTACCGGTTTCAAAATATCTCAAAATTCAAATTTTTATTTTCAAATTGTGACCGGTTTTTCCGGTAACCGGCCGGTAACCGCCCGGTTACCGTTACCGGCCGCCGACCGGGATTTCTTCCGGTTCCGGTTTTTGGAACCTTGGTCACAGATGCATGTGCATGTGTTTGCGAAAAAAAAGTAATTTACTCAAGGGACTAAATGACTTTGGAGTGCAAGTACCATAACAAGGTACTCGGAAGCCTCGTCTATTTGCACACGTACAACACTGTTTAGCAATGTTGGATTGGAATATCATGTTATAGAATTAGAACCGCAAATGGCAAATGGTATTACCTTCTTTAGGGGAACTTTATCCTTTTCAGGATTAATATCATGAATCGCAATCAGAACTTCAGCAGGGGTTAACGCTGGCCTAGTATGAGCAGATCCCTGTCCAACGCAAAGTTAATTTAATCCAAGATTAAAAAACAAATTATGTCTTGCTAGAAATTAGCTTAAAGAGTGCCTCCCCTTAGTAACAAATCACTGACATGGTTGTCTCCAGTCAATGTAAATATAAAATCATGCCAAACAACACAAAGATGGTGTTAGCGTAACACAAATTATTTAGCAAAAGCCATCACAGAGACATTAAGTTGTGAAATGAAATCAACAACATATTCCCAAAATGAATAGGACAAAATATGCTGATGCAGATCAGCATTGAGTTTCATGCACCAATCAATTCAACCAAAATCTTAAGCTTTTACAGAGAAGTGCACAACCTACTCATACTTCAACACTCCCTCATCATATCTAGACTCCACCAGGCCTATGATGTGGACTCACTATGGGCTGGGACTTTGTCCACCCCCTGTGAACCTCCTGATCTTACCACTAGACCCTTCAACCTGTTATGAATGTTGGGAAACCCTAACCCTAGCCCTCACCTGCTATGATACCATGTTATGAACATGGGTTTGTATTCCAATGGGCCAAAAGGCCAAGTATATACATGAGAGAGAATATGCAATGAGCCCTCTATACAATATGACAACCATGCAACCTCTACGTGTCTTAACACAACCACCATGATTATTCCAGGCTTTGATATCATGTTGGGTATCATGAACCAGCCAGTTCATCCAAATGCTTAAGGTGTTAGTGAAATATCCGCAACGCAATTTACTCATAATTTAACAATCAGAATTCGGTTCACTTGTAGTTCAACCACTAATTTTCAAGGCAGGCCAATCGGCCAATGGGTCAGCCTGTCCACTTGCACCCTTAGCCAATCAGAACGTAGGAACAAGGGCATTTGTGCCTACCAGTTGGTATACCCCTTTAACTTACCCGTCATCACTAGTACAATTATAACAGGCTAACCAGCAATGATAGCGCACATACTGGTACATGGTCCTACTAGGAAAAATAATGAGGAATTGAGGAGCCTGTGAGGCAGAAACAGTTTTGGTAAAGGATATTTTAAAACCAATTTAATTCGTTCCTGAACTCCGAAGATTGCAAGTACAAATGCCTACTTCAGTGCAAAAATAAATCAAGAGGCAAGACAACTGGATAAGTTGTTCTCATTATGTATGGGCATTTGATACGACAAAAATTCTTTCCTGAACATTAAAAATGTGATTCACAGACCAATGTGACCAGCTAGATTGGTCTCAATATATTCCACAAATGGTACACTACCCAATCCATACTTTTATGAAACACCATCAGATAATCCTGTGGAATTCTGCACAGAGCATCCAAACCCATTAATGGAAAATTGAATAAGCATGATAAAATTACCTGCAATATCCGAGCAAGTGCATCTTGGAATCTGTCAGGTGGGAGATCAACTAGTCTTGGAAATATGGGCAGCACCTGAGACATACATAAAAAATTGCATTTGTGATGAATCAATTATACACAAAAAGGATCAACACAGTTTGTGACGTATTCCAAAAAAAGAAAAACACCCAACAGATTATTCATTATTGACAATTTTTCTAAATGAATTTTTAATATGCATTTATTACCAGCTGCAAAATAAGGTTGCATTCTAGATTGATGTGTAACTCCAAAATAAATTCACATTTATGTCAAGATACTTCAATGGTAAGTTCAGTCTTATGGTGTGATAATATTTAAAATGAGTATGCATGAAGTGCAAACTGCATACCTATTGACCCATCATGACCACAGCAACTAATCAATATCTCAGCAAGACAGCAACTTACTTGGACAGATTATAAAAATTAAGAAAGCAGAGTTTGAGTACCTAGAAACTAATAATGAAAGGATTCCGTAACCTAAAATCAGGACACACAATAACACTCCAGGCATAACTGTAAGTCCGTAGCTGACATCATGATATGAAAAGGTAGTCAGATATGCGTTGATACTTGATAATATGTTTTAAGTCCCTCGATAATATTTTTCCTCACAAGAAAAATATCTTTAAAAAATAGATTTAGTGAGTGAGCTAGCATTCAACAAGGAGACACTGCACACCACACGATCTGCATTAGTGGTCCAGGCCACCAGCCAATTTCCAATAGTGCCACACAATCTTGATTGAGTAACCACAAGTCCACAATCACCTGCCAAATCGCAATTGCAGTTGCCTCATGAATTAGCAGATTGCCCGGAAAACCCGATCCAGATTGTGCAGGGTATACATGCCCTTGCAAACATTGTCATGGCAAGGAAAGCATTTCTATTCCTCAGCTAACAAAGAACTAGACAATCACAAAGAACTAGACAATCAGAGTATACATAAAAAATAATCGAAACTAATACCTCTTCCTTTGGAAATGAAGATAACAATGGAATGAGAATAGATGCATCCTGGCAGAGAAAATTACAAGATTCAGCAAACACGGTAAGTAAACAATACTACAAAAAGGGCATGAACAAGTGAGTTGCAGTAGTACACAATGTAAGGAGAAAGTATCCAAACCTTCAGCTTGGTCTCATATAGATGTTTAACAGCCGCAATTAGATCGGCTGAAGGATTTGATTCTTCAGTCAGTGTTTGCAATATCTTAAAAAAGGGAAAAGAAACAATAAGCATAAGGAAGTTCTATGTTTCGCAATAATGTACAAAGAGAAGTCAGGGATAAATTGTAATACCAAGGTAACAAGTTCTTCACTGCCTTCAGGTGGATTATGAATAATGTCCAGCATTGCAGGACAAGAGGATCCCAGATTTCTTACAAGGATGGGTACATGCCAATGGATACACTGCACAATTTTGCACCATAATGTACAGCCAGTAATTGTAATTCAGTAGTCAATGTTTAAAAACATGAATTAGCACAATGCAAGTTAAAAGTAGCACCTGCTTGACAACTTTTGGAGACCTTCCATAAACATTGAACAGATGTTGAAGAAGAGTGGGCCTCTGGAAGAAGGGGAAATGGTTTTACTACCTCTTGAAAAAAAAGACAAAAAAAAAGAGCACGACACTATGTTCATCTGGATACCTTTGTGCAAAGTGCAAAGAACAATGAAGTATGGCGTTTGGCCTCGGATACAGATACTGCTGATTGCTTAGGTGGAACCAAAGAGGTCATGGTAGACACACTTTCAGAAGGTCCAGCGTCTGTAATCTGGGAGACACTAACTGAAGTTTCTTGACTTCCTACCTCAAATTGCTTTCATAAAAACCATCTATCAGTCCGAAATTCAACCAATGCAGTATGTATCTCAAATAATCTAAGACATTTTGTCACTGTCTGGAGAAAATTAGGGAGGTGCTTGGATAACTACCCAACTTTGCCACGCCTAGTTGTGACAAAGTGTTGCAAGCCACACATTTGTGGTGGCCAAATCGGTCAACTCACGACAAATTAGGCAAAGTTGGGCAATAATATGAGTCTATGACAAGTAGGGCAAGGTGCTAAGGAAGTGTGCAAAGCCGCAACTGTGGTCGTGAACTCAACTGTGACCTAAAAATTCAAAGTTAACTAACTTGAGTGTGGCAAAGAACCAAACACTTCCTAGGACATTTGATCTTTCCCTATATCATCGAGAAAAAGTTGTAACTGCAGTACAGAAATTGTAAGAAGAGCTGCAAATATTTAGGTTAGGAGAAACTCTACCCAATAGCTAGAAAGATAAAAAATACAAAACATGCAGGTGCCCGAAACATAGTATCACCCAAGGTTCTAAAAACCGGAAGAAATCCCGGTCGGAGGCCAGTAACGGTAACCGGGCGGTTACCAGAAAAACCGGTCACATTTTGAAAATCAAAATTTGAATTTTGAGATGTTTTGAAACCGGTAACCGGAAAAACCGGGAAAAAACCGGCCAAAATTCGAAAAATCAAAAATTCATACCGGCCGGTTTTTCGGTTACCGGTCTCCACCGGTAAAACCGGTAACTGGCGGGATTTTGATCCCTGGTATCACCCCCCCCCCCCCCCCGGCGTGTGAGGAGGACAAAGAAAAAAGAAATACAATTAGAATACAGGCTCTCAAAGCACATCCTGATAGGGACATAATTGTTGAACCTAGGGATGAAAAAAGATCAAATATGAATCGAATATCAGTCAAACCATACTCGCAAGTCGCATCTATATTTTTAAGTCGGCTTTATATATTCTCAGACAAATACAAATTTGAAACGAACTTCAGCACAATTCAGGTTGGAATTAGGACATCCGCATAATATGTACATTAGCTAGATAATAATGATACAGCATTCTCACATGCAACAAAATGAATAGTTGTAAACTTGTAATAAGCTAAGCTCAAGGAACGAAACTTCAAACTAAAAGATAAAAGGTATTTAACTAATTAAACATGCTGCAACAAAATATTTATGTTACTTTATTGAATTAGAGCTCAAATGCAGATAATACTACATTTTTTATGGAAAGGTCTAAGGCATATTCGCATCCATATTTTTTACATTTGATTCAAATACTAATTTGAATTAAACAAAAATTATTATTCAAACGGGAGAATCTAAAATTCTAAACCATATTTCCTTCTATTGAATTCGGTAATCAAATAATTATGATGATCCGCATCCGTTTCTCACTCCTAGTTGAGCCTCAGTGCATCATGAAGTGCCTAACCATAACAAGGATGAAAATAATCAAGAATTACCTCCGCTATAGATTCTTTTGAGGTTGTGAAATTAACATATGTCTCCACACCATGCTTATTAGCAACTGCCAGAAGACTGTCTGTGGCAAACTGCTCGACTTTTTCTGATGCATATGTTAGATCATGTAGTTTTTTCGCAACCTAACAAATATACATGTGGCCCAGTATTATATCAAATCAACAAAGTAAGAAAAGATAAGCAATGCTGCTCCATACCAATCTAACCGCCTTTCCCCTGACTTCATCTTGAGAGTGAATGGCACACTGCAAATTCACAACAAAGGATAAGTGAGGCATAGCGCACAAAATGACAAAAATTGTAGTGCCAGCCACATAAAAAATTCTATCATTTTTGTGAACTCCATGGTTGTCACGGTGTAATTGGCGACCACGGTGCCTAAGAGATGCCGGGACACCATGGCGACGCCATGGCAAGAGCACAGCGAGACATGCGGTACATGAATACATATATGTTACATGCAATCCCGTCTCTCTCCCGACTCCTCTCCCGCTGTCTCTCCCCCCTCCCATATAATCTCTCTCCCGACTCCTCTCCCGCTGTTACCCCCCCCCCCCCCCACACACACACATAATCTCCTCTCTCCCTCTCTCCTGCTGTCTCTCCCTGCCACCACATCCAGCCTCCCTGCTGCGTCGGCGGAGAGGGCCGGCACGGTAGTCACAGTGGAGAGGGGCGGCAGCGGCAGGAGCAGGCTGGAGTGGGAAGCCGGCGGCGAAAATAGGCTGGAGATCGGCGCCGGCGGCGGGAGCTGGCTAGGCGAACAACCTTAGTGTCCACTTCCGGCTGCCAGGACGACTTGGTGTCAACTAGGCAACGCCGTGACAACCATGATGAACTCAGATTAATATTGCTATGAATTTAAAATTATACTAGTAGTCTAGTACAATATTTAAGCCACAAATATTTGATATTGGGGTAAACGGGGCACTTGTACTGAAATAAAGACAAACATAACTAACTCAACACTGAAATGCTTGAAGTCAATGAATAGCAGAAGCAGCGGATTTCAACTCAAATAGTCTTCATTATATCAGAATTTAGAGAAATTATAAAATTTTCAAACATCAGTCAAAATGATTTATAGTATTCTATCAGTTCAAAAAGAAACATTGCAAACCTTCAGAACAATATCCAAGCAAGCTTGCCGAAGTGGAGGTCGCCCTAAAATAAGACTCCATACAGTTCCCAGGCCTTGGGTGACACGATCACCATCACTGTCTTTTGTTTGATGGCTGTTGCCTTGTGACATGCAAAGACCCTCCAGTAATCTAAACAGAGATTCAGGCAAATATGGTGCATCACACAGAAGTTTGCTGAAAGATTTGTCTGAAGCAGGTAGTGAATCAATCAAGGACCTTGCCTGAGTGCAAAGAAAGAAAATGACATAATATTATTCTTTTCCCTAAGTTCAACCTTCAGCAAGAAGACAAAATGATAACTGAATATGATGTGCTTGCTTACAAGTGATATAAAGAACTTCTCGTAATGTTTAGAAGTACATGTAGAGTTTTCTGTCGAATCAGCAGTGCTGATACTCTGCAGCTGATACAACACATGCATTGCCAGTTCGTGCCCCTAGGAAAACAAATGCTTCAGAAGTGAGGATCTTGCAAAAATTAGTAGACACCTAATATGCAGAGCCATGGATCATTATGAGACTCAGGCTCTGTTTGGGAAATGACAATTATGGCAGGGAATAAGACAAGCCGAGCAAGCTTAGCCAGCTCAAACACAGCTCAATTCGTATTTGAGATCAGCTTGTCTTGTGTACAGGCTTGATTTACCAGCACAAGCTCAACCTGAAGGAAGCTTGAATCAGCTCAAGCATAGCAAAAATGGGCTCAACAACTGTATGCAAGCCAGGAAACTAAGATCACTTACACAATTGAACCCTAGACACAACAACTGTCTACATATATGGAAGCTCAAATGGGATAGAATGAGCAAGAATGAGATTGGCTCGAATAGGCTTTATTTATGCACATGTGACTATGTGAGCCTATTCAAGCAAATCCAAGATCAATTTGAAATCAATTTCAAGCTTAATGTTGTGCTCAGGATTGGCTTGTTATGAAATTTGGAAAAAAGCCAAGTGCAGTCCAAGCAAAATTCTGACAAAATAATACGATCTAAATGCATGGTTCGGATTACCGGCGGTTACCGGCCGGTAACTGCCGGTAACCAGAATTCCCGGCGGCGAGCGGGATGGGAAAACCGGCCGGGATGCAAATTTGAAATTTTTGAACTTGTAGATGCTTACTAATCAGATTGGAGACATGTAGGGTCCATGGGGCTTTTGCTTTTGCTTTTGCTGGTGAACTCTTGATGTTTTGTGCATGTGGGGAGACAAAAGTGAGGCTACAGGACAGCAGCAGCAAGCAGCAGTAGTAACTCGCATTATTGAGGCTTGAGAGCAGCAGGAGGGAGCAGCAGCAGCACTCAGCAAGCAGCAGCAGCAGCAACACGCAGCAGCAGCAGCAGCAGCAAGCAGCAAGCAGCAGCAGCAGCAACACGCAGCAGCAGCAGCAAGCAACGCAGCAGCAGCAGCAACACGCAGCAGCAGCAGCAAGCACCGGTTTTCCGGTTTTTTCGCCAGTAAAACCGGTAACCGGCCCGGTTACCGGCCGCCTCCCGCCCCGACAAAAAAAAGCGTTTGACAAATTTCTTCCGGTTTTACACCGGGATTTCCGGTTACCGGGCGGTAACCGGCCGGTTACCGGTACCGCCCGGCGACCGGGATTCTCTCCGGAACCGGTTTTTCCAACCTTGTCTAAATGCATATTACAATCCAAAAAACTTCATAACTGATATCAAAATTCAGATCCTAAACCTAGCCAAATGATATTTTTTATCCTATTAAATGTCGTTGATCGAACAGTTGGATGTTATTCTGCTCCCTTTACACCGCTGAAGGAACACAAAACAAAGATAGACATAGTGCACTATCAGTAATGTACCTTCTGATCGTGATAATGAAAGATAATGTGCCTCTGAATCAAATCCATGATGTTATCATCAACAGCACACTACAAAGTTACACATGACGAAAAGAAACTGGTGTGAGAACAAGCGTATAGTATTATAGTGTGGCAACATTCGCAATATTTCTCGAAGAAAACAGAAAAGTAAACTCAAGAGATTAAAAGTGCTAAGCATTTAGCTTACAGAAAAGGAATATAGGAAACAATATTTAAGATTATAAAGATTACTATACCAAAAGACTACCTGAACGATCAAATGAGCAAGCAAGGAAAATCTTGCATTAGGGCTGTTTTTATTGTAATCATCAATTATCCGCCTAACAGCTAATTTATGCAGTGAGATTTTCTCGCTGTCACTTAATTCCAAATGAGATGGAAGAACTGGCAAGTCATTATTAGTATCCTCCGGTGTCGATGTCTTGGAAACTGGAGAAAAAGGATCAACCTCCAAATCCACACTATCAGATTCGTTGTTTGAAATAACTTCTGGAGACAAAGGATTGACCATCTTTTCGCCAACATCAGAATAATGAAATCCAACATGCACTGGTGCCTGCACTTCAAAACTGGGCTCTGGTTCTGTGGCATCATCCAAAAACTCAGACTTTTCTTTGGTAATTGTTTGATTGGGCTGAGAAGATGTATGCTGTCCATCTTCATTTTTAGGTATGTCTCCTGAATAGTCTGAATAGTTTTCAACCTTCCAGGAAACAGGACAAGGTATATTTGACAAATTATTCGTCTGATGCACACTAGTTGTTTCCACCTTCACCTGTATGGAACTAGTAGCAGCAGGTGTCACTGTCCGCCGTGGATCAAGGCGACGAGGATCCTGCAACACATTGACATTTTCACAATAGGCACTTCTGTTGACTTCATAAAATGAGAAGTAAAAATAGTTCATACTCTTCTTGGGTCACGCTTAGAATCATGAACACCAGGCATAGCAAGTGTATCAGATGGTGAAATGCTGACTTCATCCGCTGGCAAGTTTTCTGTTGGGAGACTGGAGGAAGATTGAAAATTTGGTTGCTGGCCACTATCATTTGTAGCTAGTGGAAATGGAGCTTCAGGTAGATGTTTCATTGTTTCTATTACAATGTCAGCCATGATGTCTGCCTCTACTGTTGTGATGAGCATACCAAGGGATTCAGCTCCTCTTTCCCCTTCAGCAAGTAAAGCACCTATCATTTCAATCATCTTCTCAACAGGAGACACATCACCACTCAAGAGAGCTAGATCATTCGAATGACCCACATTGGCGTCATTGTCAACTAGCATATCAGAGTAATCAGATGTTCCCTGGACTGATGGATTTGAAGCTGCAGAGGTATCAAATCTCGCTTTCTTAGCTATGCCATCAGCCATAGCAAGAGCATCACTTGATCTGGCAGCAGGATTCTTCCGATTAATATCTTCACAAGGCATGTCCCATGTTGGAGGCTCATCCTGTGAATAAGAAAACACCTTAAAATTCCTCAAAAGAAATGTATAAACAGTTTTTCAAGAAAGCAAATTTTGGCAAATACATGCCAAATCCATTGATGCTACATTGCATAAGCATGCAGTAACATACCTTGCTAGCACGAGAAGTGCGCTCTATATTTCTAGACATCTTCTCTACCTGCCTAATAATCTGTTCTGCTGCTTCACCAGGACTCAGAGCTCGAAGCCGCCTTACCAATACGTCCTTGGACTGTCCAGAGAAGAATGGCTACGATTAGCTTGAGAAGTATCATTCAAAACCCAATTCAGGTGCATGAATGCAATTAAGTCCAGCAAATAACATTTAAAAAGAAGTACAAGGCTATACACGCTACAGAGATATGTACAAATCCTAAACAAATATGTCACAATTATGGAAAACAATGGCATAAAAAACTGATGTAGGAATCCTCAAAAGAAGCCAAGGCAGGTTTAAGAAGAGAGCTAACAAAATCCAGTTCATATAGTTATCGACAGATACAGCAAAGAGGAGCAACACAAGCTACCTTTTACATCATAAAATACAGGAAGTGTTAACCAAACTTACTTTTAAAGCTCACACAGGTCACTTAAATGGGAACACCTCCCTTACGAGGATTTTTAGAGACAAAAGCGGATACAGCTCAAAGATTTTAGGAAAAAAGATACATGAGCTGAACTGTGTCCTCACTTGATCATTACTTGATGACACATTGCCTTCATGCATGAGATGGGCTGCAATGATGACAGCCGCACATCCATTTTCAGGAGCAATAATTACAATCTGTACCACTTACTGGTTTCGTCACAATCATTAATCAAGTGGCCATTATTTCATGTAACAACCTTGCGAGTTACTGGGTTAGGTTTTGTCACAAATTCACAATCAACCATAACAACGGTTTTAGAATCTCTTAGCTGTATCAAATGGCTTTTGGTATGAAGTAAGTTCAGTTTTAATTGAATATGTTAGCAAAGGTACCTGCACTAGAATCTCCAAGTACAGCATGTGACAGGCTCAAAGAACGAAAAGAAATGGGAGATCATGAAAAAATGAAATATATAACTGCAAGTAAAGTATTTGTGCAGTTTGGACATCAAGAAATATTAGAAAGAAGGCATAGCACTAAATATAAGGTGAATTCACCTCAATCATTGCTTGGCAAGGACTCCGTAGAAACCCTAAAACTGCTGTCTTTAGGGAATACCGCAGGCTTGCAGAATGAGCTCCTTTTGTAGTCTCCAAACTAGGGTCAAAATCAAGCAACACTGGCAGCACGCGGTCATAGTAAACGGGCCTATTCTTTGCAATAGCTGCAAGACTGACAAGTGACGAACAACTTATATTTCCGAAAATAACAAATATAGCTTAAATGGTTATACTCCTTTATGAGATAAACAACAAAAATTCAAATAGGAAAGGATATCCCATCCAACATCACAAAAGAAAATTTGAATAGGCAGACAGAGCACATGGATATGGGTGCAGTCCCAAAGCTTTACTTACAGACGAAATTCGCTAAGCTTCACAGTTATACTTCCACACATGGTTGCCAAAACAAATAAAATTAACAAACACAAAGGCATATATAAGTGGTCAAGTAGTCACTTCACAAAGCACCTATACTATGGGGATATGGGGTGAAGAGTAGGACACCAGTGAAGTGGCTAAACCATTTGAACTATGGCAATATACTTACATATTCAGCATTCAGGTTAAACATGTAGATAGGTAGGAAAAAACATGAGAAATGGATGCCATGCATTAAATAAACCAAATAAGTAAACAATAATTTAGAGCTAGCACAAATATTCATCTTCATATGTGGAGGAAGCTAGCAAAAAGAGGGCAGGCCGGCGATGGGGGTGAGATGAAATGCTTATACTTCATTTATGCGATACAACAGGTAGAAACTCTTACGAATTAATGGTGCCAACTAGGAAGGATCCTCGATGAGCATAAGCTGATTGCAGAATATCCACCAGGAGGATGATAGCCCTGTTTGCGTCAGCTTCCAGAACAACGGGATCAAGACTAGAATGAAATTTAGCTAATCGTGAAGTATCAAATCCCCAGCTCTTTCCTGTTTGTAAGTGAATATACTTGTTACATTTAGAGCACATTCACAATACGACCCATTTGATTGTTAGCATAAATTTGGTGAATGATACCTTCAATTGTCTGCGTTCGGTCTGTGAAACACAAGATCCATGTTTCAATGAACTTTACAGCGAATAGTTTAGTTGCAACAGGACCAGGCTGTTACATGTCACATGAGAATAGTATCAGCCAGTAAGTTGGACTGCAAATGCAGAAATTACAGCACTAACCATCATTTCAAATCTCACAATGTCATTATTTATAAAATTGTAATATTCTCAGTAGGCAATGTCGTAAAGTGCAACAGTCACAATTTTTTTTTTCCACAAAGATAGTCTTCTGAGGACTTATGTTTACCCAAAACACTATAGAGCACAGATTACATTAAAAAAAATGAAGGGGAATGGTACAATGAAGACCTCTCACATATATAGGTTTTTCTTTTCTCGGGTAATTACATGATATGCTAAATACTTTGCAATACAACAACAGAACAACAGCAGTTTCATCGTAGTATGAAATTGCACAAGGCATACAGAAGCATAAACTACTAGTAAACTAACCTCATGTATCATACCACGGACTGCATCTTTGAATTGGTTCATCCAAGCCCACATATCCTCAAGCCAAGCGTCAACTTTTCCACGCTTATTAATCTAGATTTAGCATTAACGAAAAAAAGTGAGTATCAAGAACAAAGCTATCAGTAGCAAGTTACCAATATGTCAGTGACCACATTATAAGTAACATCAATTCAGATCAGGAGAAAATTTTGAAAGGAAGACAATACTTCAGACTTCAGAGTAATACAATCCAGACAATGTTTTGTATTATCAAAACAAACTAGAAATAATGGAAACATGTCATGAGTTTTCCCTGAACTCCACTCTGCCTATAGGTGACATTATCACCTTATCTTGTACATGTACAGTTAATCATAAAACCATTGCTTGTAAATTAGTGCAAACAAATACTTACCCAACCAACTTATCAGCATTGTATGCTTCAATAGTTCAATTTGTATGTAACGGAAAGCTTCATTTAGTTCTTGATTAGATGGAACTCTAGTTGTTGCAGAAAACTAAAAGAAGTTCCATTAGGATTGTAGCATAGTTTTATTACTTAGGTACAAAGTGTAAATTTAGTAGTTTAATATGTACTGCATAATATAATGGAGAACATTTTTCTAGAAGCTTATTTCAGCTCATAAAATCACGAAAGATATATTTTTTCTTACTATTATCAATTTTTGAAAGTTCTAATCGGTGAATGGATATGATCATGGGTACCATTGGAAAGCATTAGTTATTAAAAATAAATTGAGCAATAACCTATTCATATAGATTTTTTTGCATCACTTCAAATCTACTGGGTGAAGTTTAGGCTGTATTTCTTTTTCACGGCAATAAGAATGGACAAGGGAAAATCCAGTGCATTTATTATCACTTTTATTACAGGTATAATTGTGTAAGATGCTTAGTTAGTGCAAGAAACTCATTTTTAACTGATTACTTTTCCATTAAGAGAAGACAAGCACCAAACTGTCCTGCAACTGCTCCTTGGTCCAACTACTTGTAACATTTCTGGGGTTAAGTCTGCTGTTTTTCCAATTGTCTGAATGGGAGACTATTGGGAAATATCAGATAAACTGATAAATGAGTGGCAGAATGAATGATGGAAGAAGACTTGACATGGTATTAGTAGAATCACAAGGATGTGCAGGTTTGATCACTGGATGCATCAAGCCTAGTAATAATTGGTTCACCTTTTAGTGGTAGCACAGTAAGTTTTGTGATCTTCAATGCATTTAGGACCAAAAAGAGAAACATGCACTCAGGCATGCCGACAGTCGAGAACAGACAACACTGCTCTCATCAATAAGTACTTTATGACAGTCAGAAGCAGCTACTGTTCTGTATGAAACTGACATATTGGAAAGAGGTGAAAACAACAAAGTGCTGGGTCTAAGCAGTGCCTTCAATGACACTGAAGAGCAAATCAATAGAACATGCATTGCAATCAAAATGCACTGCACTAGGTTGTAAACTCCTCTTTTCGAAAATGATTTTTTAGGTATTTCTTTTCGCGTAGTTTTTCTCTGTTAATTTTTTAGATATACTCCCAAAACAATTAGGAGAAGCAAGTAAAACAACCCCATCAAACGACAACAGCAACATCTCAACGGATAGTAGTTACAACAACAGTGGATTTATTCATCGATAAATATCTGTTTTACAAAAAGGACCTGAAGTGCCATCTCTTCCAATACAGCAGCAAATAAATTTGTCCCACTAGCTATAGATTGTTTAACAACCGCAGGATCGTCGTGTTTCAAAAATGACAGCAAATTTGGCATCAGCACAACCAAATCTTCTGTTACATTTGTGCCAAGCTCTCTCAGCAATCTGTAAGCAAGAAAGAGATCCATGAGTAACACTGAAATATTTTCTCAAACCAGGAAGCTATGAAACACAGAAATAAGCACAAAGATATTGTTTTCGTGAATTGTAGGTTAAGTTATTCACATTTCAACAAGTTAAAACAGATCAAAGGAACTTCATATAATAAAAACCCTAAAACAAGATAAATAAACTATCAGCAGATGATCCATGTTCAAGCAATGTACACAGTTACACACCCTGGCATTAGAAATAATATATCAATTTAAACAAGAGTATTCATGAATCCTACTCTGTTTTCACCACAAACTTCTCGACTAGATCCTAACAATGATTTAAATGAATGCCCGATTATGGCTGCATACCACACTAGCCCCAATCGCTCCTATTTATTTATCACTCCGGGTCTCGCCCTTCAATAGAATTACTGACAAAGAGGTATGACAAGCAGCCTTTTCCATTACTGCTCCGTTCTCCTATAATGTAGTTTCCTTGTTCCACATAACACTAGATGGCATCTACCAATTCATGTGAAACCAGTTTATTTTTCTCGTTTATTGCCGTTTATGCTAAACCAATTCATAATTAATTTCGTATTATTGACAGTGCAGGGTTCAACATGAGACTACCTGTTCCCCAGAGACTCAAGAGGACATCAGCACCACTAACAAATATAACAACTTGGCCAAGCCCATGCTCACAAAATTCTCAGAAAACAAGAATGTAAACGTTCAAAAGCAGAACTAAGCATGCAAATCTGCAAAAGTAAATCCTACGGCAACTTTCCCAGCAATTTCATTTACATGCCACAAAAAAATTCCTGAACACAACCCGCCCAATCCTAGAAAACAGTTTAAACGGAGCACCTGCGCGTGGGCTCATCACTCACGGGATTCGAAATTACAGGAAGGGAGGGAGGCCTTGCCGCTCACCTTAGGGCACGAGACGAATCGAAGCGGGGGGAGGGGGCCTCGCCGAGGTCCTGCGGCGGCGGCGGCGGCTCGGCAGCGGCGGCTCGCGGCTCCCGCCACCGGGCACCGTCCGCCTCGAATTCCATGGCCCCAAACCCTAGCTCTGGGGGGCGCAGCGACTCACGGGGCTCGCCGCCGCCGCAGAGGGCTAGGGCTCGGGTTTGTGGTTACGAGAAGGAAACAGAGGTGGTGGCGATGGGACTGGTCTAGGGTTTGGGCTTGGGCGGCCGTGGAGGAGGAAGCGCGACGGCGGGAGGAGCAGAGCCAAACGAGGCGAGGCGCGGGCCACGGGGAGGAGCGGAAGGAAGGGAAACGAGGGGCGTCTCTCTAGCGGCTAGCCTGCACGATAATAGTATTATATTATAGGCCGAGCAAGGCCGACGCGTGGGCCCCTCTATGGTTTCCATTGGGCCCACGTGTAAGTGTATCGCCCACCGTCCGGGCCTTTTGCGCCCGTGGAAAAATTGAGGGGTGCCCCGGGTTTGTTCTCATTGACAGGCGGTGCACGTTATGTGGGCCCGATGAACGAGCGTGTACGTGGGCCGAGTTGCAGATCAGGCCGAGGAAGATATGGGCTCCCAGTCTGTCAGACTTGACGGAGGACGAGACAATCTAGCCCATTCCTCTGGGTGCTGTAGCCAGTAGGCTACATTCGCGTACGAGGTGAAGCGTGAAATTTGGACACATGTGGACCCCTGGACACTCGAAATTCCGTTTTTAGCCCTCAAACGAACAAATTTCCGTTTCTGGACCCCTCCCGACTGCGCGTTCACGTACAGCTGCCACGTCGCCCCGGTCGTGCGGTCTGGTACCGCACGACCGCACTGTTCACGGGTCGTGCGGTACCAGACCGCACGACCGCCCTGTGCATCGCCTCGGCCGCGCGTCTCCTCGCTCGACCGCACGACTCCGTCCCCCGAGCGCGCGTTTGTCCTCCCGACCGCACGACTGATTCCCCGAGCGCGCCTTTACACCGAGCGTTAGGGTTTGGGCTGGAGTTAGGGTTTCAAATTTCCGTGATTTTTGTAAATTTTGGCAATTTTGTAGTTGTAATCTGGGAAAGAATTTGATAAAGTTGTAATAAAAGTTTATGTTCATTGTAAGTTGTAGATCCATAAAACATTTTGCTAAAAAAATTTTAGGAACGATTAAGCGTAGTAATATCGATACATACAGTAGTAAGTGAATTTTAGGGTTTGGTCTGTTGTTAGGGTTTGCAATCTCCGTGATTGTTTTAAGTTTTGGCAATTTTGTAGTTATAAACTGGGTAAAAATCAGATAAAGTTGTAATAAAAGATTATGTTCATTGTAAGTTGTAGATGCATAAAAAATTTTGGTAAATTTTTTTTAGAAAAGATTGACCGTAGAACGGTCGATACATAAAGTGGTAAGTGATATTTTGAAGGTTAGTGAGAATTCGTGTACGGTGAGGACCACTATGTTAATATTGTTAAATGAGGTGCTACGTCAATCATGGAATGCGAAAATACGAGATATTAAACTTCATAATACAGTTGGGAGTAACATGCCACGTAGATTTTTATTACATGCATAACATATAGCATGATATGCGACTAACCCACCCAACTGCTCGTACGACCTACTGTGTGGACCGGGGCCACTTTCTCTTCCTTGCCCGCTCGGCGTTGAACTCCTCCGCGGCCTCTTTTGCCTTAGCCGCAATTTCCCTCTTTCTCTCGCGCTCCCTCTCGCGAGCCTCCCGCTCCCTACGCGTGCACGCTTCAAGATGAGCTTGCGTCTCGTGCTGTATACGCAGGGTGTGCTCGTGCTTGCGGCGCTCCTCCTCCAGCAACTCCTTGTCCCGTGTGACATTCCACTCCTCAAAGTCGAGTGTCCATTGGTCCTCAGGGTGGATCTCAAGATCGATCCATTTGCGGTAGCCACACAGGGGATCCGGAGACTGTAAATACATGGGAGATATTGTTAGTGCGTGCTGTGAAGGAGAAAAGGTAGGGGAAAATGGTGCATGTGGTCGTTACCGGCTGCCGATAGGTTGCGGTGTCAAAACGGCGGTTGGGGTAGTCACTGGAGTAGTTTGCGCAACCCCAGTAACGCATATCTAGGCTGATGCAGTCCTTAGACTTGAAAAACTTGCACACGTCCCCGCACCAACAAAGGGGAGGTGTCTCCCCCTCAGGTGGTAGTTGTGGCGAACGCTCGGTGGGGACGTCCGGGATGGGGTTGTTGCTACGCGGGCGCTCTTTGGGGGGACCTTTCATCGTAGCACGATGGGCTTGTTCTACCCGGGCCTGTATAGCCCTTATTTTCTCATCGCGGGCCGCAACTGACCGTGCTATGTCACGGGTCTCCTCCCAATCCTTCACCATATTGTCCCATTGCTTCTTCTTACCTTTGTCCATCCTGGTTGGGTGAGGGAAGCGCGATGTAGTATGGGGTTTGGATGTGCAATGTTCGTTAGGAAATGGAATGCATACCAATGTATAGGGGTCGTTTTGTCTGTACTCGTACGTGTAAAGCTAGTCCGCGTGGTCGTAGCAGTGAGTAAAGATGGGAGTGCTGCGATATCACTGAAAAAGGCCCCGTTTTGTAATGTCTCTGAGCAAAGCTGCCCTGTTTTGTCATATCACTGAGCAAAGCTGACCTCTTGTTGTCATGTCACTGAGCACAGCTGCCCTCTTTAGTAATGTCACTACCCAAAGCTGGCATCTTTTGTCATCCTACTGAGCAAAGCTGTGCCGTTTCGTCATGTCACAGCGCAAAGCTGTCATGTTTTGTCATCTCACTGAGCAAAGCTGCCCCGATTTATCATGTCTCTGAGCAAAGCTGCCCCGTTTTATCATGTCGCTGCGCAAAGCTGGAATCTTTTGTCATCTCACTGAGCAAAGCTGCCCCGTTTTGTCATGTCTCTGAGCAAAGCTGCCCTGTCTTGTCATCTCACTGAGCAAAGCTGACCTCTTTTTGTCATTTGACTGAGCACAGCTGCTCTCTTTAGTAATGTCACTGCCCAAAGCTGGCATCTTTTGGCATCCCACTGAGCAAAGCTGCCCCGCTTTGTCATGTCACTGCCCAAAGCTGGCATCTTTTATCATTTCACTGAGCAAAGCTGCCCCGTTTTAGCATGTCACTGAGCAAAGCTGCCCCGTTTTATCATGTCACTGCGCAAAGCTGGCATCTTTTGTCATCTCACCTAGTCCCTTGCCTTGTTATCACACAGCCTATAAAACGGAGCCATCCCTCACATACTCCCTTGCCATGTTATCTGTCACCTCCTGAGTTAGTTGTTTCCAATCTGTGTAGTTTTATTTCGTGCTCACTCCTACAAACTAGGCAATGAGTCAGCTCAGCACGTCTTCATGGGCACCCACGGTGATGTGCCCAAATTGCAACACGGTGGTAAGACGTAGGACATCACAAACGGCCGCGAATCCTGGGCGACACTACTACAAGTGCCCCTATCACTCGGTGAGTCAGATTGTTTCGGGTTCATGCAAATCGTGGTGGTATGTTTAAAAATCTTATTGTCATGGAATCGCAGGAAGCTCCTCGTGGTTGTCGATTTTGGGTGTGGGAGGATGAAATGGGCAATAGGACAGACAATGTTCGCCATGAGAGAGTTGTCGTGGGGGGTTGCGACCCCGTCGAGATACGGCACCGTTTCGACAGACTAGAGTGGAAGATAAATTTAATGTTGTGTGCTATTTTGTTTCTTGTGTTTATTGTTATCCTCAAGTTGTAGTGCTGGAGGTTCTCATGTTGGTAATGTTTTATGCTATGTTGTCGTCAAGCTATTTCCTTTCTTGTTTTTCTTGTGTTTGTTGTTATCGTGTCTTCTCCAGCTGCCCCGTGTTGTCATCTCTCAGTTGGTTGTATGCCGTAGTAAATCAAAGAACTTAGAGCAACCCTTTTATACTGGAAACCATCTTTGAACATGAAACCATCAAGCACTTGAAAAACATCAAAAAAAATACAAAAGCACAATTAAACAAATTCATTCATCATCTCGGGGTCGGCGCCTCGTACGGCGCATATGATCCTCTGAGAAGGTGAACCTACTAGGGGAGCGTGGTGCATCGCGAAGATCGTAGTGCGAGGGCTGCGGCCGAGACGGCTGGCCAAAAATCATAGAGCTCAGCCATTCGGAGGAGGTGTCTACGTCCTGCTTAGATGGTACACCTGAATTAGGCAATGGAAAGTACAAAAATTGTTCATAATGAGTAGTATAATTACAAGGCATTTACCTGCGTACTCTGAAAAGCGGATGACCCACCGTGAACGTCATGGACGTCATGGCCTTGTTGCTGGGAGTAAACCTGCATTTTTTTGCCAGTGCAATTAGATGGCTTTGAAATACACTTGTTTAGCTTACAACGTTAGTGCATACCGGGATATGTGGCTGCTGAAATGATGATGTCGACGGGTTGTCGCGCATGTACTCCTGCGATGTCATGCCTTGATACGTCTGCCCAAACCACCTGTCCCGGTCATCTAGGTTGGCCTGCACGGTGGGGGTGAATGAGGGCATCGCCCCCTCTGGTTGGTCCGGCGAGTCAGGGGCGCTGTCTGGAGTGGGCCCCCGTCGTCCTGGAGAGCGCGGTCGCTCCTCCGTCGCCCTCCGTAGCAGCGTGCTATCCTGTCGCAATTGCTGCAAGACGAACATGTGGTTAGACATAAATGGTAAATAAGCCGATCAAAAATAGTTGTCAATTGTCGAACCGCCGGTCCGAAGCGTGTGGAGGCCGAGCGAGCGTAGCTGGGCCGACTCTCGGACTGGGATGGACGCGACGTCGATGGCTATGCTGATGGTGGTGCTGACGGCGGCGCGGAGGGAGGTGGTGGTCCCTGGCCACGTCCGCCACCACGTGTAGCAACAACGTCATCTCGGTGGCGACCACAACTCAAGGCCCGTATCGCACCCCTTGCGTCATCGATGATGGTACGCATATAACCTACCCACCGAGATTCGGTATTTGACTTCCTACGTCGTATAGCATCATCAGCCTCGTCCTCGATATGATGTAGCTGGTCCACCTGCAGTGAAACAAACAGTCAGTTCAAACGTAATCATGCACTGCGTAATGACATAGTAATCTCGTACCGCCTGGTCGACCCGTGCCGCTAGATGACGGTCTGGACCTTCCTGTATAGCGGCCTCGTGAACAGCCTGAAGTGGAGGATGTGGCGGCTCCCCTGTAAGCCTACTGCGGGTGCGTGGAGCGTACCAGTCAAGGTATGCCCTGTACGACGCGGGGTCGTCCGGCCGGGTCTCATCCACCATCATCGTATCCGCATGGTCACCCCACATGTCTGTCCACATCCGCTGTGTGGCTCTCCAGTCTTCTGTCGCTCGCCCTCTCCTCGATTGCCTGCAAGTTCATTGAGACATTACACAATTAGTAGGGGCACAGACTAATGCATTAATTAAATTTATGGTGTAATGACATACCGGTGGGTGATGTCCGCAAGAGGGCATCCTGGCATGGGGGGACATGCTGGTACAGCCCGAACTGTCTCATGACTCGGTGTGGGCTGTATGGCTCGACGCAGTGCGCGAACACCAAGTGGCAGCTCATCATCCAGTACCTGTGATCCTGCTCGCACTGAGATGACAACCCGTGGGGGCCGTGTTCGCAATGAACCGTTGAGACCATGGCCACCAGACTACGTCGCCAAACCGCAGAAGCTCGAACCTCTGGTGGAAATCCGTGTACGCACGTCTCGGTCTTTCCCTGGCCCACCTCAACTGACCATGCGTCCAACGTGTACCCATTGTGGGCGCATCAACGGGGTCGTTGCCACCATCAAGGCCGTACAACTGCGGGATGAGGTCATAAGGGTGCACACGACGACCAAATGAAGGCCTGCCAACGGGGAAGTGTTCCCACGACCACAACTGAAGGAGAAGGTAATAGGCGGCTAGGACCAGCTTGCTGGCCGCGCTACGCTGCGAGGCGTCACACAAGCCTCGGTACGTGGCGCTAAGAACTGCTGATCCCCAGCTATACTGTGGCTGCTGACCAGGCTAGCCATCCGCCAAGGACTCCGCTAGGTGTATGTAGCTAGGCTGCACGGAGTCTCAAGTGGTGCTAGGGAACAACACCCACCCGAACAGATATAGCAGGTACGCAACGAAGTGCGTCCGCACCACGTCCTCATCTGCGTCTGCAGGACAGGCCATGTAGCGACGAAGCCATCCATGTGGCACCCCAGCTGCGTTGTCTGGGATCGGATGACCGAACCGGTGACCCAAACAGACCTTCCATCTGCTGCCTTTGGGGGTGGCACCACAGCAGCACCACGGACGGGTAGACCTGTAATCATCGTGACGTCCTGCAGAGTAACCGTCATCTCCCCCACCGGAAGTGGAAGGTGTGAGTCTCCGGCCTCCATCGATCAACGAGAGTGGACAACAGTGGCGAATCATACTGGAACGCATGCGGTAGATCCAACATGCGGGCAATGGGCAGCAGACCGGTGTCCCGCAGCAGTGGGATGAACCGCTGGTCGAGACGCCAGTTCTCTCGGGGGCCCCTAAAGACGAAGCAAGGAGGCCCGTGTGCGTCTCCCGACAACCACACATGGCATCGGTGGTGCTCATCCCAACGGCGGTCTAGCAGCTCGAACGCCATGTCCTGCCAAAGAAGGATAACAAGTTAGTGTACGTTATAACAAAATGTGCAACAAATAACAATATAATTAACAACAAATGCAATGACTGGAAAATGTACGGAATGTACAAAACATACATAAAATGTGCACACGCATATCACCCACACAACAAGGAAACATATGGAATGTGCGAAAACATACATAACATGGTAATGTGCACGACATAGCTACATCGAGCCAACATTTCAGCGTACACCTCCTGAATAATACATTACGCATGGCTTGTGGTTGGTACTACGGAGCGTTGCTTGATGCCGGCCTGTTTGGGCACTGACAGAGTGAGTGGCCAAACGTCTTGCATAGCCTACATTTCGGGCGCCGAACACGATCCCCTCGCTGGCTCTCATCCATGTCGTTGCGGATGTGACGGCTTTGTCGTCTTCCACGACCGACATGCTTCAGTGCATCTTTGGGTACCCACTTTATCTCCCCCGGCTATAATTCCCTGTAGTGCATGTCTACCCCGTAGGAATGGAACTCTACACTCCAGGTTGCATACAAGTGCTGCATGTCGTAGTACTTGGAGATGTACTGTGTCGACGCCTGGTTCCATACAACGCAGGCCGCGTACACATGGGAGCATGGCTTGTGAAGAAGCTGGGGCTTGTTGCAGGTGCAAGATGCTTCATCACCAATCGTGCATACCTGCTTGCGCTCCCCTCTAATGTGACCCCTGACATACTTCTGCCTTAGGCGGACCTCAAACTTCCTCCTTAAGCCATCAATGGGCTGAGCAATGTGGGATCGACCCTTCTCCATCTTCCTATCCATGAAGGCCTGCATGACCTCAGAGTATTGCTTATTTTCGTCAAGGTGCTTCTGCGCCATCATGGCTCTATTCACAAAGTACTCGACGGTACGGTTCCAAGTCTTGGCCACGATTGCTGTGATCGGCAGGGATCTGACGCCCTTCAAGACACCGTTGTAAACCTCGGACATGTTGGTTGTCATGATCCCATACCTTGCCCCACCGGTGTCGTGCAACAAAGACCACATTTCCAAGTCAGGTGCATTGGACTGAACCCATTGTGAGAATACCCCGACTCTTGTGGAGCCCCCCTCACGGCCCCTGCTTCTGTATGCACATGCTTCGTAGCCTCCTGATCTAGCTGCCTCCACAAGGTGTCGAACTTCCGCTTCTGGTTCTGCATGCATAGCTTCTTGAACATCTTCGTTAGGCCCTTGCTATGGAACCTTCTGTGGAAGTTCGCTGCAATATGCCTCATGCACCAGCGGTTCTTCACATCATTCCACTGGAAGGGGGGCTGCGTCCCATTCTGCAACGTTCGCAACGTAGACAACAAGCCTGCATTGCGGTCGGAGATAAGGCACACTTCAGGGCGTTCTTGCACTACGGCATGCTTCAAATTGCAAAGGAACCAAAGCCAGCTATCTGTATTCTCGTTCTCCGCAATTGCAAATGCCACTGGGAGTAACTGGTCATTTGCATCGGCTGCAACTGCGGTGAGAATTGTACCCTTGTACTTGCCGGATAGGAACGTCCCATCTACGGTTAGCACTGGACGGCACCACCTGAACCCTTGTATCGCCTGATGGAAGGCCCAGAACACCCTGTCAAGAATGAAGCAGTTCGGGCCCTCGTAGGATGGACCCTCTCCTGCTTGTTTATGTAAGTGCCTGGGTTTGATTGTGAAATTTGGTGCAGCATTCTTGGGACCAGGTCATACGCCTCCTCGTACGTCCCAAACATACCGTGCAGCACCTTTCGCTTCGCCCGCCATACCTTCTTGTAGCTCACTTCATAGCCCGCCGTGTTCACTACTTCTGCCATTAGAACCTTCGGGGTAATTGACACATCCGCCTGGATGAGGTGCATGACTAGCTCCGCAACATAGGAGGATGTCATGTTGCGGTGTCTATGTACTGGGCCCGCAAGCTCGCAACTGTGATCTTGCAGCACCGTTATCCAGAACTCCGTGCCAACGCCCTTGTACCGTTGTGCACGGACTTTGCCACCACAGGACCCGTCGACACACTTCACGACGTACGTGTCCGGCTTTGACTTGTGGACCCGATACGTCCGGCTTATGTTGACGGCATGTCTAGCAATAGCCTGCTGGACAGCACTCTTATTACGGAAGCACTGCCCCAAACAGAGTGCGCCCTCGCTGAACCCCCATTCTCCCTCCTCCCCCTGTGGCAGAACTAGGGCTGCCGCTGCATTGTCGTCCAGTCTGGACGACACGTATGCACCGTCCGTGGTCACAACACGACCTACCACCCCTCCAGTTGCACCTTCGCCATCCTCGTCCTCTCCAGAACTGTCTGTTTCCACCTCCTCATCCTCCTCGCAGCCCTCTTCTTCCACCTGGTCCCCCAGATACTCATGACAGTCAATACGGGCGGCCCAGCACCTCTCGTCCACACCTTCGTTGGGCCGGAAATTCTCCGCACGCCTCCTGTCGTCTTCATCACCCACTTCCTCGCCCACATGTTCTCCCGCTGAAGCGTCTTCATGACCGCTGAACCCATCCACTCCATCTCCACCAGCGGCATCTGAACCAACAATGGCTGATGATTCTGCCCTCTCCACGAACTCGACATACACCATTGGCCTCCCATATATCGCAGCATCAGGGTTGCACAAGACCTCCATTTAATTCGCCCATGAGGCCTCATTGGTCACCTTCAGAAGTTGTCATATGCTCCCCCTTCCATCACCCACAATTGAGGCATAGACTGCCTCGATCCTTAACTTCTTCCTTGCGGTGTGTCGATCGAACGCCGAACGGACACACCTCCGTAGCTCAGACAAGGCCATGGCGCTCAGACCAGGTGCCTGGATCACGGTCCTCTCGCAATTTGACAGGTCCGCCCCATACGGCCCATCACGTACGAGACCACTCCCATAAAACACGAACATTTGTTGAATGTCAGCCATTGCGTACCTACCATAAGTGCATAATCAACCATTTTAGTACACAACATGCCAAATTTAATTTTTCATTACATTAACAGTACCTACCCATTTTAGTACCTAACATTACTAGCATATGTTTTGTATGTGTAAATCTAAAGTTTATTTCTAACTATTTTACTTATAAATCGATTAATGCCAAATTCCCATTACATAGTTTTCTTCTATTCTTTTCTATGTTTCACTTAATGCGGCTTTCACTTCCGAAATTATACATAAATCAAAAAATTCTACTTTGTAATTTCATGTCCTAAGTTTATTTCATTTTACAGTACCTTCGTACTAATTTCCAGGTAATTTGATTTTACTATACCTTCATACTACGGTCATTCACTAAGCCTACTAATTATACAAATTGTTTATAATATAACTGCTGTTGCTATCACCTACAAATGCTCCAACATAAATATTTACTTCTTCAACACCTACACATGTAAGCACAAATGTTCAACAAAACCTCACTACATTACAATACGTAACTTCAACAAAAAGTACGACATTATTTACACTACAATAAATCATGAACCATGTGTGCATGTTTACGTACACATACACACTGTATCAAAGATTAGCTTATAACAACATTAATGATACACGGTTTTGCTAATTACGGGCTAATGACATTCGCAGATAATTACTTGCACGGGGGCAAAAATTACCTCTTCTTGAATCTCGCGAGACGATCTACAACTTTTGTATTTGCAAAATCCGTTGATTCCAAACAAAACCAACTCAAAATCCCGAGTTTCCACTCTCTTTTTTCCCTCCCTTCACTCGCTCTCTCGCTCTGTCTTCACTTCAACTCCACCGCGAACTGCAAATGAGTTTCTTTGCGCTGCTATTCAACCTCTTTAAGGCTGCTGAATGAGAATACGAAGAGGGGCCATGCAAAGCTCCTACAGACGCGTGTCCACGTAGAGGTGAAAAAAGAGCAGCTCGTGATGCATTGCTCTGCTTTTGGCGCTGGTGACGAGACGTGCGGCCCGGCTTTGCTTCGTGTGGTCGGGAGGACAAACGCGCGCTCGGGGGACGGAGTCGTGCTGTCGAGCGAGGAGACGCGCGGCCGAGGCGATGCACAGGGCGGTCGTGCGGTCTGGTACCGCACGACCTGTGAACAGTGCGGTCGTGCGGTACCAGACCGCACGACCGGGGCGACGTGGCAGCTGCTCGCGAACGCGCGGTCGGGAGGGGTTCAGAAACGGAAAGTTTTTCGTTTGGGGGCCAAAAATGGAATTTCGGGTGTCCACAGGTCCACATGTGTCCAAATTTCGTGAAGCGTTGAACCATCCTAAAAAACGAATTGAGCCATTGGACTCAAGGGTTTTCCTTTTTTTACTTCCACTTATGCTTTTCGTTGTGTTTTATAGCTTACTACTTATGAGAAAAAATATAGAGTAATAGAAACTTACGTACGATTTTAGTCGATATAAATAATGTCGTTACATTATATACTACAATTAACTTATAGATTTATTTTATAAAGATATTTTATTTAAAAACTAATTATTTTAGTAAAAATAAAATTCAACTTTCGAGGAGCTGAAAAGAAGAGCCTGATACGTGGTACACTAATAAAGAGGCGAAGCAGATTGTCTCAGAGAGAGAGAGAGAGAGGGCAAGCAGATTGCACTCCACACGCACATGACACATAGCCCTGATCAACTCGGCTTCGGCTTCTAGCTTCTGGTTTATTTTTCACTATTCATAAGTTTCGTCTTTTTCTGAACTTTTGGCTTTTTGTTGAGTTTTTTTGCCGGTTCTTTTTTTCCCGTATTTGTTTGTATTATACGTAATGGGCTAACATATTTTTTATTTTTAAATTTTTTAAAATGTAATTATGCTAAATAAGCCTCTGTCAGCTACAGTGCTTTTTTCAGCCAGCTACAGGGCCTGTTCTTTTTGGCTGCGGCTTATGGCTTTTGGCTGAAATTTTTGAATTTTAGCTGTTTACGGTACAGATTACGGAGAGATCGATACTCACTTGCGATTTTGGCTGGTACAGATGTTGGGCTTTTAACGTGTACTACGTTTAACTTGTAGACCCCATCTTGAGAAAATACTCCGTTTAAAAGTTAGGTACTGTAGCGGCTGCAAAAAGCCGGCCGGCTTCCTCACTGCCGAACAGGCCCACAGTGTTTTCAGCCATAAGCCACGAGCTTTTCAGCCAAACCGATCACCACCTAGAGTGGTCAAGCGTCAGATTGTTCGAATTTTGATGGCGCCCAATCGAGCAGGCTATAAAAAAAGTTCCAACGAAGATATGCATGTTATTATGTTAGCAGTTGTAATATTTTTCTATTTTTACATGTTAAATATTATTGTATGTTAATTTTTATTAAGTTTACTCGAGTCGAATTTAAATTTGAGCTTTTCGTATGGTTGAAAATTAATACATGTTAAATTGTTAATTATTAACAAGTTTCCTCGAGTCGAAACCGAGTCAAGCTCGAGTCTAATTCTAGGAGAGGGACCGAGACTAGAAGGGGGAAATCTGAGGCTCAGGCGGTCGAGGATGTCACGAGGTGGTCGGGTTCACGTCGGAGCACGTGGAGATCAAAGGTGAATGATGCGTAGAGAAGTTACGGAAGGTGCGGTCTTGGAGGCTTCGACACGTGACGCGTTAGAACAATTGGAATTTTGTAAAATCCATGTTATGAAGAGTTTTAGGTCTCTTGAAAATTAGTGGGTCGAAAACCTAGTTGAGATATAAAAAATGCTTAGGCCTAGTTAGACGAATTGTATTAAGATTTTGAGTAGAGATTGAATAGGTATGATAGGGACACACACACGTTGGCCAATCAAAGAATCGGTTGATTGAGTAGGAAAAGCAAAAAAAAAAAGATTGGATGCATGCATGTATACGTTAATGGATATGGAGTGCTGCCTTGCATGCATTAGGCATTGCAGATGGATAATCGTTTTGAGCGGCGACTCGTATTGATTGAAGAAAAAAATACGCGTGCGCAGGCAGCCGCGTTTTTGGTTTTCTGGCAGCGTCGCGGCGTTTTTTCTCTTTGGATCATTCGCCGGCGTCTCTGTTTTTCATCCGCGGTCGTGCGCACGGAGGTGTTTTTCTTCGGCGTCATCACGCATGCACGATGCTTTGAGCCAAGCAAAGTCAATGCACGTACATGCATGCTAGATGCTTTGAGCCAAGCAAACAAAGTTATCCGGTCACTCTCACAGTCTCACGTGAGCCATCAGAGCTAGAACAAAGGAAAAAACATCGCTCGCGTGAAGACAGGAAACAGTGGTCTGAATTTTCGGTTACCAGTGCCAAGCAAAATATTTATTAATCTGCTATAGTAATCATATATATATATATATATATATATATATATATATAATATAGCTGTTTTTGTTCTTGCTGTGTTTGACAAATTCAGAGAATAGAAGACAGTAGGTTTGAGAAAAAAAATTCCGCTGTGTACTGTAATCATTCATCTCATCTGATTGCTATCGATGATCCTACACTAATTCGTAGTTTCATTTATTTTCAGGAGGACCATGACGATATTGTGAATGGATGGAAGGCAAAACTGCAGAGGAGCTCTGCTGGTGAGCAAAGTTGGGGGCTGTTCATCGCGGTCAAGTGATGATCCAGACGAGCGACAAATAAAGTGGCTTCATTTCATGTGGCCTTTTTTTTATTATATTTGGTGTTGCATTTGTTATTCTGAACTCAGTGAGCTTGTGTTAGTACCTATCCCCTATTTCTGGGTGATTTGATAAAACTGGCTTTTACGGTCCTGTACTGTTGTTACTTGTTAGATTATATGTACCACCTATCTGCGAAGTCTAATAAGCTCTGCATGGCTTCCCTAATACCCAGCACCTATCTATGATATATGTGCTAATTCTTTCCCTCAACAGAATTTACGAGTTTCCTGAGAAAATAGCCAGGGATGCTACATTCATTGCTGTCAAAAGTTGAATCTGAACAAGTTGAATGGTCACTGCTGCAACTTGGTGAAAGTAAAGACCTTAGCAGGTGGAAATTGTATAACTGCTACCGTTTCATCTTCAGTAGTATATTCCCTTAGTCATTGTGAATCCTTGCTATTGGTTGGTAAGCATGCGGATGTTCTCGACTTCTCGTTGAGCCGGAAAGAAGTCTTTTTCGTAGGACAAAACATTGTCCCTATACAAGCGCGGCAAGGAGGGCGAAACAACCAAATGGAAGCGTTTCTTGTCTGAAACTTCTCTGACGCTCACCAAAGCTTCCTTGATGCATCTCGCATCTCAGTTCTCACGTCACAGCTGCCCCCTCTTGCTTCATCCCTTGAACCTTCAGTTTCGCCAGAATCACGCATGTTTTCCCATTTCCGGGAGAGAAAAGGCAAAAGGCCTCACGTCCGTTCCGTGGCCTTGCAGGTCAACCCGGATCAAGCTTGCCCTTTTGACTGCTCGCATGAGAAGTCATGCAAATGAACCGAACAGATCTCCCCACGCGCAAAGAGAGGGGACGGAACAAGAGCGGGAAGCGACGACGACCAACGACAGGTACGTGGGCGAAGGGAGGCAGAGCAACACGGGAGGCACCAGCGCGCTCAGACTACAGAATACTCAATACTCATAATGCTGAGTGCGTCCGTGTGTGGGGGGGGGGGGGGGGGGGATGGGGACGTCCTCGGCACTTTTTTTTTCTTCAATTTTATAAAAATGGCTCCGTCTATAAACTCGAAAGGCATAGTAAACGACACCTGTCACTTGCCGCGCTTGAGCAACTCGGCAAGGACAGGGCGTGCTGCAGGCCAAGGCGACAGGCAGCGGGCCCAAGTACTGCTGAGCTGCAGCTGCTTGACAACAGCCTGCCGAGCCACCCCTACTAGGTAAGGCGCTATTGAGCAGCTGCAACTCGACAGCTGGCCGAGGCAGGCAAGTGCAGGTAGACGTGCGGGCAGGGGAAAGGGTCCAGCTTTGCTGGCTGGTTTGGTTGCTAGTGTGGAGGGAATCGTGTGGACGATTCGGCGACACGATGTTAGATTCTAGTTTTATTCACCTGGTGATTGCGTTGCCGTTCACGCCTGCGTGCACTCGCGTGGGCATGTTGTCACGAACGCATTCTCACGCGCATAAAATGGGAGGCATCAGCCTGCCCTCTCAACTGAACCGCGCTCGATTTATTTCCTGCCGAGCGAGAATGCAACGAGGGGGGAGGGGGAAAGAGATTGAAAGACGAGTTTGTAATATAATTTTGAGGTGTTTAACTCTGATTTACGGTCATTCGCAGTTGGAAGCATTGTGGAGCGGGTGAAGATCTTCAGAAAAGGTATACTTCATTCACATGTGAGTAACGCGCTTAATATATCGTTAGTGTTTAATTATCATAATTGTGGTTTTGTAATGTGGACATATCGTTAGGCATGGAGTAATAATCGCAATTAATTAGTATTAATTATAACTAAATAATACTAATCATAACTAATTAGAATTAATTACAATTAATTAGAACTAATTGCATTTAATTAATGCTAATTAAAGCATTAAATGGATCACATTTTATTTATTTAGTGCACATTTAATCGCAACAGCCTTTTTTCCTTTCGGTCCAGAGATAGCATCGTTCTCTTGTATTAGAAGAGAGAAAGAAAATGAAACCCTCTGAGAGACCATGTGGAGGTGTCCCCATGTTTGTGATGAGTAATTGACTCGTGTTTTGCAAAGTTTGAGTTTGATTTGGTTAGTTCGCGCCAAGTCGGTGCATGGCGCAGTTTGGTTCGGTTGGACCTGGTCGAACGCGGTCAGACGTGTTTAGGACGCTTGTTCTTTTTCTCGATCGGTCGTTCGGGCTATTTTGTGTTTGAGTATGTTTCTTTGTGGCTAATGTTGATTATATTGTTTCGAGCGGTGCTATGTGACGGTTTGCTTGTCTGTGTGACTGCAGGACTTCAGAGCTAAGTCATGGTGAGGCGTGGGAGGACCGGGACTAGGCACAGGAGGTGTTGAGGTCCAGACGGTCGGAGACGTCAAAGATGATCGAGGCTGCTGAGGTGGTTGCGAGTCGGGAGACGAGGAACTAGAGCCGGAGCTATCGGAGGTGGACACGACGGGCAACGGCGAGGTGGATTGGGACTAGGCTCAGGGAGGAGCTGAGGTCCAGATGGTCAGGATGCCGGGTGCAGTCGTGCGAGGACAAGAAGCTTCCAGGAAGGTGTGGCAGGGGCATTTCGGTAAAATGCGTATGGTTGCAAAATGGAAGCAAATTCGGTAGAAGATAACGGGTTGGAGACCCGTTAGTGAATGGCAGTAGAGAGTTTAGGGTTTGGAGTGAAATGAGTGTTTTCCCTCCATTCTTCCGGATGGATGGTTTGACTTTTTGCCTCATTTGTGTGTGAGGCATGGAGTGGGTTTGTGCTGCCAATTCTTGATTTGCCACTTGAGTGTAAGGCTGGAGGCTTAAGAAGGGGAGTTGGCAGTGCAAGAAGGGAAGGCAGTGTGCAGTGTGCAAGCAAGCAGTGGAGTGTGTTCTCCTGCGTGTGTGTTCTTCCTACTATCCAATTGCGTATGGGGCTGTAGTGAATTGGTTGTAATCCTCATGTAATCATTCATCTCTGTGATTCAATATGAGAATTCTCTGTTTGAGATGCTTTGCTTATTTGGCTTCTCCCTATGTCTGTGTTTTAGTTCTGCACTTTGTTCTTCTCTCTGCATTCTTTGTCTTTGAGTGATTCTTCGGTTGAAGAATGCAAAATGAGTTTGCTTTGAACTAGGGGATCTGCATCAAAGCCATTTGGCTAATTTGTCCCTGAGAGCATTCTTGGAATCAATGTATTTTTCCTGAATGCTTTTCTGCAAGCTTACTCTGTTTCCCTTCATCTAGGGTTTGATGGCAGGGGACCCATGGTCTGGCTGGTTTGGGAGAAGATTTGTTTTAGATTTGTGTCTCTTAGCAACATGAGATCATTTCCTGCTGAGTTTCAAAGTCTCTTGAGCAAAGGACTCAAGAATGGCAAGTAATTTAGAAATCAGTCTCATTCTCTGTTGGTTTTTCAGATTTCAGTTCATTTTCAGTTTGTGGGTCTTCTGGATGTATTCTCTGGATTTATGAGGCTTCTTTGCTATTTAGTTTGAAGTTCAAGTCAAGTTGACCTGAGAAGCTTTGCATTTGTCTTTTCTTTTTCTTGTATTCTGCTGTTTTCAGTAGTTTCTGTGCAAAAGCTTCAGTCGCTGCTCTGTTTATAGGGGGTAGGTCAGACCTCTAGGGTTTGGCCCGGTCTAACCGGTCGGTGCATGGCGGTCAGACCGGTCACTACATGGTGGTCTGACCGGTGGCCCTCTGGCGGTCTGACCGGCGGCTTACGAGCGGTCTGACTGGCCAGTGCACTGCGATCAGACTGGCCTCATGCAGTCTGTGCTGCTCTCTGTCTTCTCTGTTGTATTTTATCTCGCTTTCTTTTCTGTGTGTGTAAGGTTCCAGTGAGCATGAACTCTCCTTCTTAGCTTCTATAGCTATCGGAGAAGAAAAGCGTGTGGATACTTGGGGGCAATTTTTGAAGGCACCATTCACCCCCTCTGTTGCCATTTCTGATCCTACACCCTCTTTTATCCATTGATCCAAGAAAATGAAATTGTTTTGTCCTTCGGGTGAATAAATATTTATCCATCGGTCAAAGAAAAGGAAACTCTTTTGTCCTATGGTCCAAGAAAAGAAAACTTTTTTGTCCTTCAGTCAAAAATGTTGTTAGTTGTTTTGTCCCTTGGTCCGTCGCAAGTCAAGGACACCAGAATGTCTAGCAATAAGCTAGTGTAAGAAGAAAATTGCGATTAGTAAAAACGAACATTCGGGAGCCAAATTTGAAAAAAGGCTACCGTAACATTTGTGTGAAGAGTTCCCTTTTTCGTACATAGCTAAAGAATATATACACCGTTATTTGTAGTGTTCTCGATGCATGTGCAATTTAGAAAATATGTACGTAGGTATGTGACATGATTATTTTCGGTTATGATCAATTGTACTCAACACTGTTGGACACCGACACATTATTTTCTATACTACAGGGAATGACTATTGGTGGCGGTCACGTTGCTGGACCCACCTTGTGATGGGAAGTATCATTGTCGGGCATGGTCGAGCGGTGATGGACCGCCTCCCTTTCTTCTCCGAGAAGCTCAAGAGAACTAGCCCCTCGACGATCGATACCTTCCAGTTCTACGGTGTGATGGGCTGTTACCCATAGTGAGGATGATATACATTGGGCGATCATTTGCGCTAGACTCGTCGCTTTTGTCGGGACTCATTGACTGGTAGAGGCCAGAGGCCCACACATTTTACTTTTGATAGGGGAGATGAACATCATCCTATAAGATGTTGCGTACCTCACTGATCTGCCAATACAGGGTCATCTTGTGGTTCCACTCCCCAGATCACCCGACTTGAAGGCACATCTGCTGCACCAGTTTGGTAATCCTATTCCAGATAAGTTCCATAGAGGGCTACATTCGTGGCTACAGTGACACATGCAATACCGAGCTGACGCGCCTATACAAATTGTGAGGTCCAACCCACTTGCTTATTTGCTCTTCATGTTCGGGGTGGGTCATGTTTCCTACGACTTAGGGAGACTAAGTGTACCCCAAGCACATCCACATCACAGAGTCCCTAGTCGATGCCAAGCCTACTAACGTCCCACTGTACAGCTAGGGCTCGGCTGTTCTCTGCGCAACTTACAGGGGTTTGTGCGATGGCTCGCAGTGTGCCACTAGCGAGCCAAACCTCGTAAGTTGCTACATCTTGTTGCAACTGTGGTCGTGGGAGCACTTCCCTCTTGGTCGGCCATGCTTTCGGGTGTAGGTGCTCCCGTACTAGTTGGAGGTGTGGTTCTACGATGACGCCAATGGCGATGACCTCGTGGATAGACCCACCATGGGTACTCGTCAGACTGCTAGCGAGTTAGGATGGTACAGGAGAGGCCACGACGAGCGTACCTAGATTTTCACAACACGTTCAAGACTTTGGACGAGGGTAGTGTCGTGTGGATGGTGTGAACCATAGAGTTCATCTCTGAGATAGCACCTTTTGAATTGTCAGAGCAATGGAGTAGGGCAGGGACTACTGGCTCATGACCTGTCACCTCGTCTTCTTTCGTATGGTGGAGCCGTACACTCCCTAATGAGTCATGAGACAGTTTGGGCTTCACCACCAGGTACCATCAGCACCGTGTTGACCACTACTCGACCACATTCACTTGTAAGTAAATTTATCTGTTACCTCGTTTCGTACAATTCATTGTGTACTATTCGTGTTTACTTTATTTCCCCACTTAAGTAACAGTTGCGTACCCCCACTTTTTCACCGGCAAATGAAGAAGGGATGGAGGAGCGAGTGGAGGGAGACACAGGTGCTGTGGCCATAGGCCTGGGAGCAATTGGCATGGATAGATGTCAAGCAGGAGCGACGGCCATACGACCTAGACGCATACCCCACGTACTTCAAGTGGTACGTGGCATGAACCCATTGCAGACCGATGCGTCTCCCTATGCAGGCCTCACGCAGGCCATGTATGCTAATAGGTTGGTACTCGGCCTGGATCAACACCGTGTCGCATGGCACGACAAAGCGGTAAAATACTTAAAGTTCATATTTGTACCCTACTGTTTGAGCATATACGCCTAACATGTTTCATCCATCATTGTAGGTTGATCGACTATGCAACATTGTGTCTGAGGGTGGAACCGCACTATGCCACGTATGGTCAAGCATGATTGAACGGCTACTAGGGTCTATACACAACATGTATGAGGATGCCAAATACACACCGGGGCCATCAACTGCATTTGTGCTAGTGACCTATTTATCCTAAGGGTGACGTGTCGCAACATCATCCGTCGGTAGCTTCGTTCACATGTCCTAGCTTATCGGCATACCCCCAGCCTCGGTTATTCCCAGTCCATACAGTGTACTGCTCAGGTTTGACAATTTCATATTTTGCTGCAATCCACAAGATACCTTTTTTCGCTTTTCCTCATACAGGCCATCTACATGCAGGACATTGGTGCCAACGCTGCACTACTTCTGTCTTCGTTGCGAAGGTAGCCCAACCCCAGACCTCTCTCATGGGGGGGGGAGGGGCGCGAGGGACCATTCTGCTTCCATCTTCATCATAAAGACAACACGACACACACAACATCCCAGATAGTGACGTCGATTCCTTGTCCGAGACTACGAGGTGAAATACGACACGTATGCACCTGCGGACTACCAACAGTGTTACGAGTGATACGACCGGACATATGACAGCTACACGATCCACCAGTACAGTGCAGACATGGGGCATCAGACTTCATTACAATGGGCTATCATGGACTGGAGTGCCCGGGAGGTTCATTGTTTGTGCAACATGTGACACCAATGTTTACAATTACGAGTTTTATTGTAGTAGTTATACCTTCCATCGGCCTAACAAAACAAGTTTCCATCCATAGGACATTGCCAATTACGCGGAGAACTGGGTACAACAGATGTTCAAGTCTCAGAAGATTGGGCCTAGTTAATTGTCCAGTGCACCAGTTCTCACTCAGCCACCAATGCAATACGACTTGTGCGACGTACAACGCTCCTCAAACAGGCTAACTTTCCCTCAAGACCAGCTTCATCGCTAGAGGAAGTGGGCAGCTAGCAACCCTTGACTCGGTACTACGTTTGGTGCTAACTCTTCAGTGCGAGCAAATTGACAAAATGTTCCACTGACTTTACGTTTGCACCCCAAGTGTCGAACTTAAGTATGTACTCATTAATACTTTGTTCTCATTGTAGCAATCACAATTAATTAGTATTAATTATATTTAATTAGTACTAATTAATGCACTAAATTAATCATAATTTATTTAGTTAGTGCTCATTTAATCACAGTAGCCTTTTTCCTTTTGGTCTAGAAACAACATCGTTCTCTTGCATTAGAAGGGAGAGGAAGAAAAGGAAACCTCTTTTATCCATTGGTTCAAGAAAAGGAAACCCTCTTTTATCCTTTTATCCAAGAAAAGGAAATTCTTTTGTCCTTCGATCCAAAAGCCTATCATTTATTTTGCCCCTTGGTCCTTCACAATAGGATTAATTTAGTACTTTAGTTAGCACTAATTAAATATAATTAGTATTAATTAATTATGTTTAGTGCTAATTAATCGCAATACGGGCGTTTGGGGTCAAATTTGAAAAAAGTGGCTATAGTGACATTTGTGTGAAAATTTTACGTGCCAGCTTTTCGCAATGATTCACAGCATGTACCAGCTTTTTATAGCGAGTTGACAGCACATACCAGATTTTTATAGTGAGTTAATAGTACATGCCAGCTTTCCCTAGTGAAATAACAACACACACAAGTTTTATTCCCGAATAGTGCACACCGACCTATAAAATCTAGCCAGCCTCCACGAACACATTCAAGACTCCAATTGAGCTAATCTCAAAACTAGGGGAAGAGAAGAGGGAGAAGAGAGTACAGATATAGGACGTTACTGCACCGCTGGTATGGATGTTGAGCTACAGAGAGATACTTCACAAGAGGAAGTGGGTGGTTAAGAAGAAGGGATCATACCCTGATAATTCTTGTAAATATGCATCTATGTCGTTGGAGTTTCCACGGTCGTAGTGCGATTACGGCAATCTAGCACATATCATTCAGTCTACACACCCAGCAATCGTCGCCTAGGTGCACTACACGTGTAGCGAAGTTCTTGTAAGTATGTATTGGCATTTTATATTACATGTTTCATTTCACACATCTCTAACCCACCCCGTTAATGCCAACAGACCACATGAAGCGTTGCTACTTCTTCCAATAGATCAACTGCCCAGATATGTATGACAATGTATTCATCGAGCAAAAAATACATGCTCAACTACCTGGTGGTGCTAGAGAGATTCACATGCTGGAAACCTTACACTCCGGATGATAATGGAAAGGCCAGGATGCTGGAGGACAAGGGTAAGGCATCGGTGGTCCCTAAAACCCCTATTGAATGCTAGGTTATTTCTAACTGAGACAAACGTACATAGGTTGTAGAAGCCAAGTACTGGGCTCGGGTTGTGAGGGATAAAGCCCGCAAAGGAGAGAAGGGAAAGGCACCGATGGACCCAAAAACATACGATGAATGATTGCAACCATGACTTCCAAATGGCGCATATGTATCTTAGCTATAGTTGGGGTTGATGGTTCGTGTATGTTTCCATTTGTATCATACGAGTAGTGAGTCAAACATATGCACATAACAAAACTCTATGCGCCATGTAATTCACACCATCATTGCGAAGTAATTTGAAGGCCTACACATGGTCCGTTACGACAATTGTTTGCAATAACACATCTCTACTACTTAACACAGGGAGTTAGTGATGGTGGTTCATCTACCCCTCTGAACCCCCTTACATCTTCCTAAAAAGTTCTACACACATAGGAACAAGTTAGCCCATTATGGACAATGCAAATGAATACGGAAAAAAAGAATCGAAAAAAGCTTAAAAAATCAGAAAAAGATAAAATTTAGAAATAGTGAAAAATAAGCCAGAAGCTCAAGCCAAAATGAGCAGGACATAAATTCTAGATTCGATGCTTGGTCCATCAATTTCAATAGTACATATATATGTATGTATGTATTTAGTAGAAAAATACGTATCGGTGTTCTATAAGGACTTTAGTGCCTATAAATTTTAAGTATGTGTAGAAGGCACTCGTGTACAAGTGTGATATCTGTTGACTACGTATATAGGCCTGTTCTTTATGGCTGTAGCTTATAGATTTTGATTGCAAATTTTAAATTTTAGCTGTTTGCGATAGAGATTATAGAGAGATACTTACTTGTAATTTTGAATCGTATAGATATTAAACTTTTAACGTGCACGATAATTAATTTATAGATCATGTCTTAAAAAATATTCTATTTCAAAATTAGATAATATAACAACAGCCAAAAAATGGTTCCAAAAACGGAAAAAACAGACCTGCAAGTGCGTCTGCCCTGTGCTTGTTCAAACACGCCGCGGCCCCCCCAAGTGTACACGCTTCGCCAAGACTCCGTGGCTCCCGAAAACGGCTTCCCTGTCCCCGCGCGCCGTGTTCCCTCGATCTGGACCGCTCGTTATTGATCCAACGGCCCACATCATAAGTTTTTATATTTTCACCATTTGCCCATTTTCACCTGAAATTTTAAAATAAAAATAGGTTAATCCATCATAAATAATTAAAAAAATACAAAAATATTTTTTTGTATTTTTTAATTATTTATGATGGATTAACCTATTTTTATTTTTAAATTTCAGGTGAAAATGGGCAAATGGTGAAAATATAAAAACTTATGATGTGGGCCGTTGGATCAATAACGAGCGGTCCAGATGGAGGGACCACGGAGGGGACACAGCGCGCGGGGACAGGGAAGCTCTGTTCGTGGCTCCCACCCCACCCGCGCCCGACAGAGGCGCCGCGCGCGTCACGAGACCAAAAATCGCATCTAAGCTCGTCAAAACACCACGCCACCGTCACAACCAGTCCAGCACACATCACACTAGGGGTGCAAACGGGTCGGATTCGGACGGATATTGTTGTTACCATATCCTAACCCATATTTTTTTCTCCGGATTCGGTACCAATCGGATTCGGTACCGGATCGGTCGGGATTAACCCGACCCGTTTGCACCCCTACTTGTTTGTAAGGAATGCATGCAGTACAGCAAATGGAGTAGGAGGACGTACTGTCAAGGACTTGATGTTACTACTTAATAGCTGATGTGGAAGATTTTATTTTATCATTGCAAAATAAAATGAAACGTCAAATAGTAGCACTAACCTGAAATCAAACTTGAAGACGTATCAGATTCAGACAGATATTGTTGTTACCATATCCTAACCCATATTTTTTCTCCGAATTCGATACCAATCGGATTCGGTGCCGGATTGGTCGGAATTAACCCGACCCGTTTGCACCCCTAATCACACCGTCCGTCTCCACCGCGCGGCCGCAGCCAGGCCAAGTGCCCGAAACGCCACGCCCTCTTAGGGTGTGTTTGGTTGAGCTGTGGCTTCTGAAAAGGCTGCTGTGAGCTGTGGGATGTGGAAAAGCTGCTGTAGGTTGTGGGCTGTGGAAAAGCTGTAAGCTGTTTGGTTCAAACAAGTATAAAACTTATCTCCTATCTCTATTTTTCTTGAAACAACTGTGAAACAACTCTCTATTTTCACCATTTCAAAAAGCAGAAAGCCAAAAGCCAAAAGCAGGGTCCAAGGTGCTTTCAAAACTGTACTACCTAAAAGTAGCTGCTTCTAAAAAGGGAAAATTGCTCCCATGCCACAAAGTTAAATGTCATCCTCTCATTTGCCACAAAGTTAAGTGGCTTTGTTATTATGCCACAAAGTTGGGTGTTTTATCCTTTGTTTTGCCATTTTCTCCATTTTAATTTTATTTTGCATTTTCAGGGATTTCAAAAGACCCTTTTGCCCTCGTCCCCGCTCCCACTCCGGCGCCGGCGCTGCCGCTCCCGCCGCCTCGTCGGCCTCCCCGCGCTCGCCAGCGCTCTCAACGCCACCCGGTCGCCAGCCCGAAGCCGCGCTGTTTCGGCTTCGCCGCCGTGCCCCGTGCTCCGCCTCTCGCGCCCGGGAATGGGGGAGGCCGCCCCGTGCTCCGCCTCTCTGCCTCCGCCGTATGAGCTTGCCGTTTCGGTTTCGGCGGGGCTTGCCGTCGTCGGCGGCGCTGGAGACCTCCGGGTCGGAGGCGGAGAGGCGGAGCACGGGGCACGGCGGCGAAGCCGAAACGGCGCGGCTTCGGGCCGGCGACCGGGTGGCGTGGAGAGCGCTGGCGAGCGCGGGGAGGCCGACGAGGCGGCGGGAGCGGCAGCGCCGGCGCCGGAGTGGGAGCGGGGACAAGGGCAAAAGAGTCTTTTGAAATCCCTGAAAATGCAAAATAAAATTAAAATGGAGAAAATGGCAAAACAAAGGATAAAACACTCAACTTTGTGGCATAATAACAAAGCCACTTAACTTTGTGGCAAATGAGATAATGACATTTAACTTTGTGGTATGGAAGCAATTTTCCCTTCTAAAAAAGTAGTTTCTGGTTTTCACCCTTTTTGTTGACTTTTGGCTTTTTGAAAGCAAAAGCAGCTCCCAAAAGCTCCAGGAAAGACACCCTTAAACCCCGCCGCCGCGGGCGCAAATACTCCTTTCATCCCCCCTTCGCCTCCACGCCGAGACCGCACGCCGCTGCCCCTGCCAATCCCGCGCCCGCGCCCACCGATGCCGGCGAAGAGATCGGCGTCCGCGGCGTCGGTGGTGGCCCTCCTGGCCGGCCGCCGCGCGCGCGCCCGCCTCTGCCTCCGCCTCGCTGCGCCGCTCTCCTTCCTGCTCCTCCTCGCGGCGCTCCTCCGCACCCAGCTCCTAGCGGCGCCGCCCGCCGCGCTGCCGCCCTCCGCGGGGCCCGGGAAGGTCGCCTTCCTCTTCCTCGTCCGCGCGGGCGTGCCGCTCGACTTCCTCTGGGATGCCTTCTTCCGCGTAAGCACAAACCCTCCGCCTCCCATTCGTTCCTTCGCTCATCCGCTGCGTTTGGTTCGGGTTAACTATTTACTATTTGATTGGTTCTGATCGCCGCGTGGTTCGGCACTTCGGCAGAACGGCGACGAGGGGAGGTTCTCTGTGTACGTGCACTCGGCGCCCGGGTTCGAGCTCGACCGCACCACAACGGGGTCGCCGTACTTCTATGGGCGGCAGCTCGCGAGGAGCGTAAAGGTACCAATTACCGTGCTCTCTTACTTTTGATGTGGTTATCGATACGGCTGCTCTCGTTGAGTCTTGGGAATGGGATCGATTTGAGTTGGGAAGATATGGTTGTGACTTGCAGGTGGCGTGGGGCGACCCGACCATGGTCGAGGCGGAGAGGATGTTGTTCGCCGCCGCACTTGAGGATCCCACCAACCAGCGTTTTGTTTTGCTCTCGGATAGGTATGGTACTTTCCCCCACATGTATGTGTTGTGTGTACTGATTTTTTGGTACATAGTTCAAATTTTGCGAGGTGGTCCATGACGGAACGTTTACCCGTGGTTGTCTGACTCAGTGATCAATTTAATGACTAGTTTTTTGGTACTGGTAATTGATAAATGAACTCGAGTGAAATTGTGATTTTGATCCATCACACCATCATGTATAGTGACATGGTAAACAAAGTGAAATGGCCATTTCTATAGAATCGTGTCTTGCATTGGGATTCTTGTTCTCCGGTTCTGGTGCTGCTACTGTTCACAATTATAGAAAGGGAAGGGAAGCTCCTTTGTTTTTACTTGAGTAACTGCTGAGTGATGGTAGGAAAAAAAATTTCAACAATGGAACCATTCTGTGATTCCTTGGTTCTTGATTTCCCATGTGGGTTCTCCGGTTCTCCCACACTCCTACAATAGTTTCCTGATTCCTCCTGATGGAGCGGACTACACTTTTAGGCTTAAGAGAGTTTCTGGAGTGATATTCTGATTGTACTCCTTAATATGCATGTCTCCGAATTGTAGTTTGGGTTTTGTTTTCCTTTGTTGATATCATCATTTCTTGACTTACTTTTTAAAGTTTGCGGTTTCTACACTAAAATTTCAACATTTGTCCTTTTTTGCTGCAGTTGTGTTCCACTGTACAATTTCAGCTACATATATACTTACTTGATGGCTTCACCCAAAAGTTTTGTAGACAGGTAAAGGAAAAAGACCATCTGTAACCTTGGAACCTTTAAGCTTCCCTACGAGATGCAGTATTTCAAATTTTAGTTCTGAAAATTAGTTATTTTATCTTACAGTTTCATTGACAAGCCAGGGAAGCGTTATAACCCAAACATGTCTCCTTCTATTCCAAAGGATAAATGGAGAAAAGGATCCCAGGTTCTTGTGGTTTCTTGGTTTTCTTGTTCTTATGGATTTTCCATACTTATTAGGAGTTTTACTCTGAGTCCATCTGCCCTCTCATTTCAGTGGGTAACACTAATCAGAAAACATGCAGAAGAAGTTGTTGGTGACAAACATGTCTTTCAAGTATTCAGAAAGCATTGTAAGGTATGTTGTTGTGTTGTTCATGTTGACATTGGGATGTCTGCTTAGCTTGATTTGGCCCTTTCGAATCCTTGACCTTCTTTAAGAAAATTTTTTGCTAAATGGCTCTCCAATGTATCTGTTTCAATTTCTTTTCATTGTTAGAGCCTTGGATGCTTGAACTTACAACTGGTTTAGCAAAAATGTTAGCTATAGGTGTTACTTTGTTGAAATACATGGCATGTGAGGCTGATCTTTTCATTCCCTAGTTTGGAGATATGGTCATGTGCGCTGTGATGACTATCACTGGGAGAATTTATCCCATGATTTTGTGAAAACAATTAAACAATTAAGATTGCTAGCACCCAATATGCTTGTGCCTTTCTTTATGCCCTTTGGATAAGTACCAAGCAAGTTGCAGCATACTTTTCAGGTCTAACTCCTTTACTGCCTCTAACAGTTGCTTTATCATATCTATCCGAACTAGAGGTCTTGTTCTCCCCTCCCCCTCCCCTTTCCACATTTACATTTTGTCAGCAATAAGCTTTATCTGTAGTCTATATCATCCAATCAACTACGTGATTTCCCCATGATAAGTCCATTTTCCTTAACACCATTGTTCTTGATTCCTTGTTCACATGAATACATGATTGATGCAAATTGATTATGAATATATTCGATTTTTTCTGACTCCCATGAGATTGTGAAAATAATATATGAATGGAGTTAAACTAGTCTTGTGATGAATTACCTCAATTCTTTCTTATTTCTATTAATATAGTCTACTGATCCGTCATCCTTGATATTCTTGTACACATAACAGTAACAATTTTATTTGGTTTTACCTAATATTTGCAGATGGTAGTGACCAAGACTTTGCTTGGACAAAAGCCAAATGCTGTAAGTTTTTAGTTTAGTTCAGATTCATATACAGTTTTATTATATTTGTAAAAAAGAATAACCTTCAGATGTAGTTTTGAGCCAAAAGTTTTTTGTTCAGTAGTTGCTGTTTTGCACTTCCTAGGCAACTTTTTGTCTGAAGTAACATCATTAAGGTCCTTCAATATTTTAATTGTTTACATGCATACATTAAACGCTTTAGTTTTTCTCTCTAATTTGACTTCTAAAAGTATTTAATTGAAGTGATAACTGAGAAGGCAATAGTCATTGCCTTGGTCTACATGATCTTAGCTAAAATGACATCCATTTTGTACTGGAAGTGGTAATAAACTACTTTTTTCTTAAAATTAGTAATAAACTACTCCCTCTGGTCACAAATACACATCGTTTTGGACATCGACACGGTTTCTAAAACACAACTTTGACTATTAATTTCTATTGTAATATATTTATAAAACTCAATAAAATTATAATATTATGAAAATACTGTTAAAGTTTCAAAAGTTTGACTGTACCTATGTCTAAAACGACATGTATTTGTGATTGGAGGGAGTACTTTGGATTTGTACTACTGTCCTATGTTCCATGTAATATACTCATTTTTTTCTGCAAGTCTTATTGATGTGAATGTTTTCTGAAAATAATCTGACATGTCAAGTGTTGTATGAGGGGAATGTTTTCCTTTTATTTCTCTGGATCGTCAACAATCGAATGGGCGTTCTCGTTTTCATCCACTGCTCAGCAATGATTCGGCATGCACCCAATATTAAATTAATAATATTGATCACTGAATTGAATTATCTTTACCTGTATCTCCGATTATTATTATTCTAATAAAGTATTATACTTTTTTTTCTCTCTCAGAGACGATTAGGGTTTGAACTTCGGCGAAAGCAGATATTGGTAAGGATTTGTGCATATGATTGCATGCAGAATGTTACCCTCTAGCTTTCACTGGCTCTTCTTTTTTGATACATGATGTTCATCTCGACCTCGCAGAAAGGAGCTGCTCAAAAGGAGCACTATTGTATTCCAGATGAACACTATGTGCAGACATTATTTTCTGTAAGGCTTAACATATATTTGAAATTTGGAATGGACATGATAACTCCTTACATCAGTTCATAATGCTTGGGTCATTCTTTTAATATTCTAGATCAAAGGACTTGAACATGAACTGGAAAGAAGGACTTTGACCTATACATCATGGAACCAGTCATCATCAGATCCTAAAGATAAAAATACTTGGCATCCAATGACATTTGAGTATGACACAGCAAGTCCTGAGCATATCAATGCAATAAAGGTAATCTATGCTGATTTTGTTTTGCATGTCTTTTTCTTTTCATCACTGGTGTGTGAATGTTAAAGAGACCTAAAATCATTTAGTGCTCTATGTTGTCCTTTTGCCCCCAAATTTGCATGGCTAATTAGTGCTGATTCTATGTTGTCCAGTTATATTCTAGCTATCCTGGTAATCAAACAAGATAGTGGAATCTGCAGAATGAGAATCCATTCTCTATTTTACCAGAATAGAGAAACAATCTGCTCAGTATTGTTGTCTGCATCTTTGAATTCCTTGCAAATTAGTTACCTGAAGCCTTTGTGGAGAGGAATAGGTTTCCTGTCGACGATTGAGACTCAGGGTCTCCTATTGAACTTACAGGAAACAAAAATAAGTGAGAATAATCAAGCAGGGATCTTATTGCCATGGACAGAACAAGTGTTTACAAGTTTGCAAATGAATGAATGTGTTTTGGGGGCACGCAGGCCACCCTATTTATGCCTACCGAAGAGGTGGCAGTTAATGCCGCTAAAGGTGTCTCTTGTTGTCATGCTCGTGTCTTCTTCCGACCACCATAAGTTGCCGGGAGCACCAATAACTGCTCTCACGTATTAAACTAATGAGTCACGTGGAAAACCGTCATGGTAACTAGTCTCTTAGACATGACTGGTCGTCTTTTAGTTTCCGACCAGTTTAGTGTTATTACAGGAATAAGGCTTCCTTTATTTCGTTGTCGTAGATATAACTGCTATATTAAGTGAGCCTCACATAATATACATGTGGGTCCAGGTTTAATGGGCCCACTTTTGGGGGGAAATTTATCTTTGACTTATCCTTGACTAAAAATGTTGACCTGGTCATGCATCCTCATCATTTCCTATATGGCACCTTACTGCGAAGTTTATGCTATGATTCAAGCCTCAGATGGGTTGCGATGTTTCGGACTGCTTTTCTTAAGATACACATTGGAAACAACAATTTGAAAAGACCTCCATTAGATACGGTATATCATTCAGTTAACATCATGTCTCTTATAGTTTGTTATGACTAATTTTGCAGACTATCGATCATGTGAACTATCAGATGGAGTACAGGACTGAGTGGTGCCAATGCAATGGTACCTCCGTTCCATGTTTTCTATTTGCCAGGAAGTTTTCCTACAGGGCGGCCATGCATCTATTGGAGGGTGCACTTGGTCCGCTAAAATCTGCTCAGCTACTGGTTAACTTCTAACACAATTTTGTGTATACAAGTTCTCATGTTTTGCTTTGTCACGGCTGGGCACAGTTCATAGTCAGTACCAGCCTCACTGGGCACAGTTCATAGTCAGTTCCAGCCTCACTGGGCGCAGTAGCATTTGCAGCTGAAGCTACTGTAGATTGTTGGGACAGAAGAGGTTTAACTTACAGAGAGCATCAATTTTGAAGTTTGTCAGCCGTACAACTATGTATCTTCAAGTGACAGTTTTGAGGCCTGGACGCAGGGACAGCTATCTTGTAACATACAATGAAGCGTGCGCAACCCTTCCTGCAACGGTGTCGCTAACAGAATAAGCAAGCTGTAACAATAACTTGATAAATAATCTTATACATACAAATAAAATACTCTTAAGGTATATTTCTTTAATAGTCTTGCCTATAGATATATAATATATTTTATGTTTTAACGTAAAAATAGTGTGATGATCTTTTATGCCTCTAATAAATATACATCTTTACTTGCTATTCTTTATCTGCATGTGTTGAATATAATGCTTAAAAATAATAATTAGAAGTAGTCTAGTTATTTTCACTACCTTCTTGGTCTATGTGTCAAAAGAAAATACAATTTAAAAACCTGGATGGGAAGTAACAGAAAAGGAGTATATATTCTTTCACAAGAAAATTCATGACGACAGTCATTTATTTGTTACATACAGGGTCTTAGCCATATTGGACGCAAACAGTAGATAAATATTTTCACCTGACTGTTCAGTATGTTCAGTATACTAGTCATCTCGGTCAATGTGAAATATCTCGCTTGCGGCATAGTCCGTTGAACATAGTTAAAACTAGTGTGCTTTTCTTTATTTATCGACACATGTTAAAGGTTCAGCACAGGCACAGTCCTGTATGTCAACTTACCACACCTAGCGTAGAACAACGCAAGAAGAACCCAAAATGATTTTACCGGATTTTTTTCTTTGCTTCCAAGAAAATTGCTACTTCCTCTTGTAGATCTTGCGCAGAAAGGATTTCAACACCGCTTGTACTGCTTCATTCGGTTGCGCTTCAATGGCTGAGATCAGCATTTCATAACTCTCACTTTCATACTCAGAGATCACCCTCTTGAAAAAGAAGATAAAAGCATGTCATGCATGATTGCGTGGTAGAGAAGAGTGCAGTAACTACCAAAAGAAAGGTGATAGGTCGCTGTGAGTTTTCTCTTTGTTTCTGTAAACCATGGCAAGGTCTAGTTGAGGAAGCATCTTGGTTGCCTACGTTCAATATGAAGGGTTGCTAGAACGCTAGTACAAGGCATCTTTAAAGGCGTAGAGCTAACTTTTTCCTCCAAAAAGAATCCGATGATAAAACTAAAAAAAAAAAGAGAGGAAAACCTCGAGATCAAGCTCTCCATACAGATCCTTCACTTTTGCGACGCAAGCAGGGTCTGATTTCCCATAATTTCCCTGTGCATGACGTACAAAGAGTAAGATATTGTGCTCTAATAATGTCATCGAAAGAACAGTCCATGGGCCTTACAAGTAGAATTTTTTGTACGATTAATTTATTTTTTATTCAAAATTACAGAAATATACCCGTTGAATTTTTTTTTACAAAAATAGACTCTAGTCACCCCCATTGGGTGACTGGAGCTAATCGTCCAACCGCATAGCGACAACGCGACAGTTTGGTAACGGTTAGGCGAGTTATTACTGTCGCCCAGCCGTTAGGCGACTGACATGCAGTCACTTTACTGTTGGGCGATAGCTATTCCTGTCGCCCAACGCCCGGGCGACAGCAATGGGTTAAAACCCAGGGGCGAGCTCGGCCGCGGCCGCCGCTGCTCATTCGTGATTTCGTTCGGCGACGCGAGAAAGGGGAGGATAAAGAAGAGAAAGGAGAGAAGAGGAGGAAGGAGAAGAAGAGGAGGGGAAAAAGAGGAGAGCGCGAGATTTTCAGATTTAGGTATTTTTTTGAAAGTTTTTTTAGTATATTACATTTGTAGTAATATTCGTATAAAATGTTAGATTATAGGAATTTTTAGTATAGAAATTTAGTACAATTTTTAGTATAGAAAATTTAGTATAGAAAATTTTAGTATAGAAATTTTTAGTCTAGGAATTTTTAGTATAGAAATTTGTAGTATAGGAATTTTTATTATAGTAATTTTTAGTATAGAAATTTTAGTACAATTTTTAGTATAGAAAATTTAGTATAGAAATTTTTAGTATAGGAATTTTAGTATAGAAATTTGTAGTATAGGAATTTTGAGTATAGAAATTTTAGTACAATTTTTAATATAGAAAATTTAGTATAGAAATTTCTAGTATAGCAATTTTTAGTATACGAATTTGTAGTATACGAATTTTTAGTATAGAAATTACAAAAAATTTTCTATACATTTTTTAGTATGGAACATTTTTAGTACAGAGATTTTAGTACAATTTTTAGTATAGAATTTTTTTTATAGAAAGCAACCGTAGGTGTAGATCTAGCTACACAAAGTTAAATATTTGTTATACTAAATTTATTAAACATGTAGTTTTACAAAATTAACAACATACGTATGAAATCTGCATGCAGGTATGGCGAGTAACTGGCAGTATCCCCTGTTGGACGAGCACATGGACCGCGTGCATCGCGCTTCCCGTCGTGTGCCGCTACCGGGGAGCACGGACGAGCCGGCTGAGGTGGGAGTGGTCCGGACACGTACACCTCGCGTGGTCTGAAGACTCGACCTCCGTTGGACAGCCAGATTTGCACAATGCTGCCGTAAGAACTTTCCGCATGAGGAGATGGCGGCGGGAGACGGCTGCAGCGCGATGGATGGAGAGCTGGTGACACAGTGCAAAGAAAAAAGGCTATCCGGGTCACGTAAATCGTAAGACACTTTCGTGCATCGGTGGCAAACAATAGATTTTTTTACCACAGTCCCTGATGTTTTGCTGAGTGTTATTTCAGGTCCATTTCCATGGTAAAACTAGGGAAAATTGTATCACCGCAATTTCAACGGCTACCGATGAAAACCAGTGTTATCGGCAAGCACTGGTAAAAAAAGTAAAAATTTTGGGCCTATTTAAATTTTGCCGAAAAAACCGAAAGTATCGGTATCCGACAAAATTTCAAAAAATTTCGGCCATTTTTCAGTTGATTTTAGCCGATACGAATTTCGTAATTCAATTTTCAATTCAAAAATTTTGGCAAAAAAATCGCAAGAACCGATAACCGATGGTTTTCAATTCTATCGCTATCCTCTGATAAATTTTGGCCACCTATAGAATTTTCCCTGGGTAACACCAATGCTTAATCCTTCAATTATTTCAAGTGTGACGTTGTAGATTACCTGTAGGAGATATGCGACCGATGGCAATCACCCAACAGAGGAGTGAACAGCAAGCAACTACGGGCCTGTTTGGTAATGACTGCGGTTTATGATTTTTAACTGAAATTTTTGAATTTTAATTGTTTACGGTACAGATTACAGAGAGACAGATACTCACTTACGATTTTGGCTGATACAGATATTGGGCTTTTAACGTATAGATCGTTTAACTTGTAGACTCCGTCTTGAGAAAATACTCCGTTTAAAAGTTAGGTATTATAGCAAAAACTAAAAGTCATCAGCTTCGGAGGAAAATATCAGGCCTACTAACAATCTAAAGACAGATTGATTGAGAAATGTTCCGGAACAAGAGTGACACCTGCTCGATCTATAAAGTACCTGTTCATCATCTGTTCACTTGATACAGTCGCCAACTCGAAACCCGGTGCAGTAACTCCAAACGGGGTTAATCTATACTAGTATAGCGTTTTTTTAATTACATGTCAACAAACCGTCCTGTGCACAGTTCGAGCTTATGCTTGCGAATTTTGATCTAAGGTTTGAGTTTTTTTATATACCAAGAACAGGAGCTCCGCCATTTAAAGTCAAGAGAACAGAAATATCAGTTTTGAGTCTGTGCTAGCGAACTTTGATCGCAGGTGGCATGAAAGCAGACTAACTCTCCGCTCATTTCAGCTTGTTTTTTTGGTTTCTGATTTATTTTTTACTATTCATAAATTTTGTCTTTTTTTTTAACTTTTAGCTTTTTTGAACTTTTTTGCCGGTTTTTTTACTGTATTCGGTTATATTGTCCGTGATAAGTTAATATTTTTTCTATTTTTAAAATTTTTAAATTTAATTACGCCAAACAAGTTATCTTCAGCTACAGTACAATTTCAGCTAGTTACAGTATAATTTCAGCTATAAACCACTATTTTCAACATAACCGTACAGAGCCTAAGAACTACTCGAGCAAATTAAGCATCATTATGAATTCACAAAGCAGGCCTCTGAAAGCGTGGTTCCTAAGGATTCCTAACGCGTGCATGCAGCCGGTCCGGTCTTACAGTACTCGCAGTGCTTGGTCCGTGATACAAGGTGGATGGGATAATTTTGTTCAGGACGGCGTAAGTGTTCGATTTAGTCGAACAATTCGATGTAACATCTGAGTAAAATATTTTCTATTAAACTACTTAAATGAAATTATCTTGTTTAAGATGAAATGGTTCTATCCACTAACCAAACAAAAAGATATGCCATCGTTCGGGTGGAATAGTTTCATCTCTTGTTTAGAAGAGGATGAGTCATTGTCTAAAGACCAAATGCCCCTTACTGCATGCTCACGTTTCGGAAAAGCACATTTTGTTCCTTCAGTGTCCGGCCGGTGCTTTCTTTTTCTGGTTGGTGTCCAATTTTCATCTGTCAGATGTGTCAGAATTTAACAGTACTAAAAATTAGTCCGGAAACTTGGTCCTCCATTCGTGTACCAGATATTTGGGGCCCAAGTTTAGCCTTCTAATGCATGCATAATGTATACTGTTGTAGGGGTGATGCTCACCTAAGCTCAGCCGACCTGCTAAAAGGTTGTAAGGCCCAAAATATGACATATGTAATGACGTAAATGCCCCTGAAAGGGATGCTTGAGTGTAAGGGTATAATTGTAAAAGCGTTCCCCATGTGGATATATACATACACCACAGGTCACGGGAAAACCCTAAGGCACTTTGCTCACTTAACTCTCCACTACCATACTCTCTCTGTTTGGTCTGTAACCACAACAGTTGACGCCGTCCGTGGGGAGGACGAAGAGCAAGCCTCAAAATCTGAAGAAGGATGGCACCAAAGAAAGCTTCATCGTCGGCGGCGAAAAAGAAGAAGGCGGGAGCAACGGAGTCTAGTGTCAACACCAGGGCTTCGGCGTCGGCAGTCGTGGGCGGCGATGCGGGCGCAACAGTCGCGAACATTAGCGTTCACGGCACGATGCTCAAACCCGCCACTGTCGCCACGACGATCGACCCCGCCGCCGCTGCCACGACGCTCAAACCCGCCACCGCCGCCACGACGACCGACCTCGCCGCCGCCACGACGACCCCACCACCGCCGCCACGACGGCGGGCCCCATGGAGAACGCCCTGCTGGCGGCCCTCAGCATGTTTCAGCGGGAGTTAGCGGATCTCCGCGGGGCCGTGCAGGACATGCAAGAGGCTTGGAGTCAGCAGACCTCGCCGGCGGGTGCGACGGAGCCCACACCGGAGCAGGGCATCGCAGAGCCGGACGACCCCGTCGAGATCCAGCGCCTGTAGCATCACGCCAGGTCTTTCCAAGTGCTCGACGGAGTACTCTACAAAAAAGGAGTCTGCGCACCGCTCCTGCGGTGCCTCTCACGAGAAGAAGGAAAGCAGCTCCTTGCCGAAATTCACGCGGGACTCTGCGGCTCACACCTCACGCCGAGGTCACTAATCGGCAAGGCATTCAGGCAAGGCTTTTACTGGCCAACTGCCGTCGCCGACGCCCAAGATCTCGTGCGCCGGTGTCAAGATTGCCAATGGATGGGATGGGTCATCCGCAGGCCTCCGACGAGCCTCAACCCCATTCCCCCGGTATGGCCGCTGGCGCGGTGGGGCATCGATGTTGTGGGGCCGCTCCCCCGGGCTCTGGGCGACCTGCGGTTCGTAGTGGTCGCTTTGGAATATTTCTCCAGGTGGCCAGAGGCTGTAGTTCTAGCCAGGATAACCTCGGCGGCCATGCAGCGCTTTCTTTGGCAAAACATCATATGCCGCTTTGGCGTGCCTAGGGAGCTCACCGTTGACAACAACCTGTAGTTTGACGCTGCCCCGTTCAAGGATTTCTGCGATGGCATGGGCATCACACTCGGGTTCGTCAAGAAATGCCTTGCAGGGCTGCCAAAAGGCAAGTGGCCGGGCGAGCTCCACAACGTCCTCTGGTCCCTCCGCACAACGGTGACGTGACCAACGGGATTCACGCCGTTCAAGCTCATCTTCGGCAATGAAGCAATGACGCCCGAGGAAATCAAGGCCGGATCGAGAAGAGTCCTCGTCCAAGCACCTGAAGCGGAGCGGCAATTGTCTCTGGACCTTCTCGATGGGGAGCGAGTAAGCGCAACTTAGCACATCATAAAGTATTCGCGGCAGATGGTGCGCACTCGTAATCGTTCCATATACCCACGAGAATTCCAGCCCGGAGACCTTGTCCTTAAAATGGCGCTCCACGCGGAGACGGTCGGCGCAGAAGCTCTGCAGAAGGGTGCATACCGCCTTGCCACGTTAGAAGGGCAGACTGTTGGACCGAAATGGCGACGGAGGGGGGGGGGTGAATGTCGATCTTTAAAAATCGCCCCCAACAAGTATCCTCACTTAAGCTTCTTCTCCAATAGCTATGGGAGTTATGAAGATAGAAAATAAGCCCTCACTAGAAATCACAGAGACAAGGATAAACCAGATCCAGAAAGAATCAATCAAGAAAAACAAATTCAGTGCAAGTCTGGCTACAAGCGGTAGTACCGCTGTGACGAGCGGTAGTACCGCTGACCCGAGCGGTAGTACCTTTGAACGGTAGTACCTCTCGAGGAGCGGTAGTACCGCACGAAGAAAAACAACAAGCAGGATTTTCAGACAGCAGATCTGAAAACTGAGAAATTCACAAGATTCTTGGATTCTTGGCTTGGGAAACTTTGAGGACAGCTAGGGAACACTCCCAGAAGAATAAGCCAAGAGCCAATATCAAGAATCCACTGAAAAACAAAAGAATTTCAGATTCATGCCCAAATACTGAAAATATTCAAAGAGCTGCGCAAAAACTCAAATTCCCGTCGAATCTTTGATCCTTTGGCAATGGAACTTTGAGGATAGCTACTTAATAGCCTCTGGATTCTAGATGCTAAGTTTCAAGCCATCTCAAAGAGAGAAACGAGATATACTCCAAAACCCTAGAAGCAAACTAAGAACAGAGCAAGCCCAATAACCAAATATGAGATTAAATACAATTTGCTCATGGGAAAAGTCGATCAAATGATCTTGATGCATCATCCCATCATAGAGCAATCCATTTTACACCTTCCCAGCGAGAAAGAACTCAAAAATCAAAAAGCTCATAAATCACTCAAGAGGAGCAACGAAGAACAGAACAAGAGCTCGAAGGCTAAAACTCAGATTTTCCATTTCCAAAGCAAAGAGAGGATCACAGAGGAGTCCCCATACGCATGTACATTAGAACAAGAGGAATGATTACAAGACTCTCAATCCATCTCCTCACTCTCCCTCTCCATCCTCAAGATCACCAAGAGCTTCACATGCTTCTTGGGAGGAACACACAGAGAAGCTACGAAGGGGACAAGCTCTCAACAGAACCCTACCTCTTCTACCAACTAAAGCCCAAAGCAAAACTACCTCCTAAAGACTCTTTTGACCAAAGCAAACCCTAACTCTCTCCCAAAGCCATGGGGAGGCATGCAGCCCCCTCCACCTATTTATAGCGCTTGGCTAACGGGTCTCCACCCCGTTACGTCTGCTAAATCCAACGGAGCCCGCTCCCGCTTGTGCAGCCTTGCGAATTTACCGATTCGCCCCTCGTGTACCTTCTGGGAAGCTTCCGCGCTCCTTGTCGTCCACGACTCGCAACCACATCGAATCTCCGCCGTCTTTGACACATCCGACCATTCTGACCTCGACACCTCCCTGTGTCTAGTCCGGTCACCTCGTGTCTCACCACGACTCCGCCTCGACGTCCTGCAGTCACACAGACAAGAAATACATCACATGGCACCGCTCGATACATGAAAGCGTAAATAGCATAAGCACATCATACTTACTCATGACGAAGTCCAAACCTGTCGAATCATCGGAATATGCAACCTAATCCCAAACGACCAAGTTTGACCAAGTCCGACCGAGCCCGTTGCACCACGCAACGACATGGTCCGACCACACAATCCAAACTCGACTATCCTAAACCTTTGTCAATTACTCATCATTCACATGGAGTTACGACCACATGGTCTCTCACAGACATTTCGCCATACATGGAATGCAGACAGGCTGCGGCGGTACTATGTCTAGGGCAGAAGGGGGAGCATGTAGCAACATCGGCACCTTACACATTGTAAGACGCTCGCCCGCGCAAACGGGAGATTAATAAAGCCGACCTTCTGCCAAGCTTCCATCTTGGTCTACCGCCTCCTCACGCACACTACAGAGTATAAATAAGACGTAGCGTCGAGGTCCGCCTCCGCACGCACTCTACGGAGTATAAATAAGGCGTAGCGTCGAGGTCTGCCTCTACGCACTCTACGGAGTATAAATAAGACGCAGCGTCGAGGCTTATCTCCGTGCGCACTCTACGGAGTATAAATAAGACGTAGCATCGAGATCCGCCTCCGCACGCACTCTACGGAGTATAAATAAGACGCAGCGGGGGGATGCCTCCGCGCGCACTCTACGAAGTATAAATAAGACGCAGCGTCGAGGCATACCTCCGTGCGCACTCTACGGAGTATAAATAAGACACAGCGTCGAGGCTTACCTCCGTGCGCACTCTACGGGGTATAAATAAGATGCAGCGTTGAGGCATACCTCCGTGCGCACTCTGCGGAGTTTAAATAAGACGCGGATGTTGTCCCTGCGCACTCTACTGAGTATAAACAAGACGCGGATGTCCCCGCGCACGTGCGGGCGTTGCCCTCGCCATGAGTATAAATGAGACGTGGTTGATGTTCCCACGCACTCTGTGGAGTATAAACTAAGACGCGGATGTCTCCGCGCACGTGCAGGCGTTGCTCTCGTGCGTACTCTCAGGAATATAAACAAGACGTGGTTGATGTTCCCACGCACTCTGCGGAGTATAAACTAAGACGCGGATGTCTCCGCGCACGAGCGGGCATTGCCCTTGCGCGTACTCCGGAGTCAAAATAAGACGTGGTCGAGGTTCCCTCACGCCTCGGGTCCCAATAAGACGCATTAGAGACCATATGCCCCGCTATTTACCCCGACTAGGCGCCAGCTCCGCTGCCACCCCTTCGACGGGTAGGGGACGGAGCGCTCATGCGTCTACTTCGGTGACTATCAATAAGCGGAGCAAGGTCGAGCGTGAAAATCCGAGCTTTACATGACACCTGCCCAGAGCATAGTACTCAACGACAAGAAGACCTTGGACAAGTGTTGCTTTGATCATATAAAGAGGAGGTTGCAAGGCAACCGTACAAATAGGCGTACATAGCATCGCACACACCCAACCCCCGCATCACACCTACGGGTTCGCGCCGCCTTCGTTGCGCCAAGGAACTTCCTCGAGCCACCGGAGGAAGTCCCCCTCCTCATGCAGTGTTCGCCGTAGCGCGACCTTGGCTGTGTCCTCCCCGACGTAACCCCAGATCCGACTATGGAAGGTCCGAAGGCCGAGCTGGATGAAGCGGATGGCGCCGGACATCGCCTCGGGCCTGGCAGGAAGATTCAGCTGAGGGTTCGCCAACTCGTTGACGTGCCTACACCCATGGGTATGGAGCATAGCGAAGGCGAGGCAGGCACTGATGAAACCGCAGTGCTCGCCGAAGGATTTGGCACTACGGAGGGCGACGCTCGACCCCTCCTCGATTAGCTCAAGCGTTTGCATCAGATCTTCAGGGCCATGCGTCACATCCGGCACGTCAACGGAAAGGTCCTGGAGGGCCCGTTCCAAAGATTCCATCACCTCCACGCCGACATAGATGCATTATCGAAGGCCTGGTTCCTCTCCATCCAGGGTACAGGGGCTTCGTCGCCCCGAGGAGCGACGACTTCTTCCTCAGCCTCGACGACTTCCTCGCTGGGCCCGCCACATTGAATCGCCCCCTCGACGGCGGAGGCGACTGTACCCGGGGCGCTTCGCCCTCAGGGATGCAGGCGATATTTCCTCGCCCGCTCCAGTAGCCGCAATGACTGGCACGCGCGGCAAGTCCTCGGTAGCCCCTACAGGCGACGAGACTTCGCCTTCAGGGGCAACGGCGCCGGGGCCCGTCGCCTCGCCGTCGTCTAAGGCCTCCTCGCCAGGGGCAGCGTGCCCCCCCGAGCCGGCGGGTTCGGACCCAGCGCCGGTCGTGCCCCCCGTCTCGATGGTGCCGGCCGGTGACACGGCCGACGGGCTGGAGACGACAGCGTCAGATCGGGCCTTACGTCGAGAGGGCAGCACCCCCACTTGGCCGTCACCGTCACGGTGGCTTGTGACCTCCGTCGGCACCGCGCGCTCGGGTACGGGAATCCCCAGGACCTCGCATACCCGATTTATCCGCCCCTGTTTCGCCGAGGCGGTCGCGGCCTCCCGCAGCCTGTGTTCCTTGGCCGTATATGGCCCGAGGAGCGCAACAACTGCGCGCTCCGCGTCTTCCAGCCGGGACACTGCACACAGAAATGGGGCATCATTCCTAAGGGATCATGCGGCTACATGAGCGGGCGCGCAGCCTATGACCGAAGAACTTACAAGGAGCAGAAGGCTTTAAAAGGCAAGACACTGTCGGATGGACGCTATTCTTCCGAGTACCGCCCCATCTCTCGTACCGCCATCGACTGGAAAGTGGAGCCACCCCGTACATGGTGAACTCTTCAAAGAGGTCACGCATGTTGAACCGGTGGGCGACACCAGCAAGCCTTTGCGCCTGCTGCGCGTCGTCGGCCTTCAGCTTCATGTCTGGTGAGCTGTTGAACGCTATCGGCCGTCCCCGACACAGCAGGCCACTTGTGCTCGTCACGTGTTAGTAAAACCACCGTCGCGTCCAACCGGACTCCCACTTTCCTCGCGTAGCCATCGCAGGGAAGAGCTCCGCGCATTGCTTCCTCAGCACAAAGTTGATGCTGCTGAAGTTCGATACCGCTCCCCCTTCGACTTTCTTCGGCTGGCAACGCGCACCGTGCAGAGTGGCGAACAGGTTCGCGCTGGGACAGTGACCTTCTGTTCGTATCGCCTAAGCGAAGACCGCCAGGCGAACTATCGCGTTGGGGTCAGCTGCGCCAGCTCCAACCCATAAATCCGCAGGACCTCGCCGATGAAGAGCGTCGACGGCATCCGAAGCCCGGCATCAAAAAATGCGACAAAGACGATCGCCTCCGTCTCCGCCGGGCGTGACTCCGTCTCGTCGGGGCCAGGCAGGAGAGCCCCGGCAGGCTCCTCGATCTTCCTCTCCCGGACGTGTTTCTGGATCATCTCCTCAGTAACGTGACTCCGTCCCAGCACACGGGAGCAACGGCCTCCCGAATGCTCCATGGCGTCCACCGCTTGCCGACCTGCATCGATTCTCGTACCACCAAGGGATACTCCGCCGGGGGAGGCGACAAGCCGCGCCGGCTGGACGAGGTGCTGCCGCTGGAGTGCTGAAAAACAGGAGCAGGAGTGGATTATGCCAACAACGCAGGAAGCAGGGCTAAGCAACCGATGGAGAAGAATGTTCTCGTGCCGGTGGCGACGCCTTATAAAGCCCGCTCGCCCCCCTTCTCGGAAGCACAACTGGCGTTAGCCCAGCGGTTCGGCTACCCACGATCGGGAAGCGCAACCGCTGACACCCGGGGACGCGCAGCGGTAGGTGGGCGGACAGCGCATGACGCGCCACTAGCACCCTGCCACGCACCCCAACCTTTTGGGAAGGGGCGAACGGCCGCGATCGTGCGACCGCTGACAACCCACGACGCACCAATCGCGGCTCGCCGCGCGTACCCTCCGGGTGGAACATGCATACGGCTGCAGTAGCCTGTTCCTGACAACTCAGGGGTCAGCGTGATTTCAGGTGCCATTAAAGCGCACTACCGGACCGCGGAGCCGCCAGACCATGTCGATATCAGGCTAGGCGGAGCCCCTCACCCTACTCGATCGCCCGGGGTTATGCGCAGGAGTCTCGCACACCTCGCCCCCAGGAGAATCTGCGGTGCGGGGTTTGTCTCCGCCCCGACTTCGACTCCACCACCCAAGGAATCTGCGGACCAAGCTGGGCCGGGCAACCAGGTCGTCGCCACACCTTGGACTTCGCCGGTAGGCCCACCGAAGATGCCCGACTCGTTCAGCCGGCTCCCCCGACATCTTTAAACTTCGCCAGCGGCTTCGACTCCGGCCTCGCTACCAAGGGGCCAGGAGGGTGAGGATGACCTCGGCAACCCGCCCAGCGACGTACCCTCGCGGCGACGCAAAGATCATACCAAGCAGTCAACCCACCAAACAATTCAGAAGTTCACAGGCCGCAGGGACGGAGGGGGCCAAATGGCTCGACAACATGGTTTCGGCCCATGAAGCCCGTCACCATGAGAGGCTTCTGTTGTAGGGGTGGCCGCCACCTAAGCCCAGCCGGCCTGCTAGAGGGTTGTAAGGCCCAAAATAGGACATGCGTAATGACGTAAATGCCCCTGAAAGGGATGCTTGAGTGTAAGGGTATAATTGTAAAAGCGTTCCCCATGTGGATATATACATACAACACAGGCCACGGGAAAACCCTAAGGCACTTTGCTCACCTAACTCTCCACTACCATACTCTCTCTCTCTCTCTCTGTTTAGTCTGTAACCACAACATATACATCATCTTATTACTCGATCTACTAGACTACTACTGCTCGACGTAAATTAAATGCAATGAATCGTTAGCAGATGCCAGGCTACCTGGCTTACCACCGGCCCCAACCGAGGTTGGCAGGGATAGAAGGCATACTAAGGACATCTCCAATAATATCATCTTAATCATTTCTTAGCTATATTAAATGAGTAAGATTCTATATAAAGGAGAGATAATATGTTGTCTCTTATGCAAAAGATGATTTAAGTCGGCAAACTAAGCAAATAGTGAGAGCATGTGAGACAGAAAGTTATGATGAAAATAGTATAAATAGTTAGTGAAATGATTTACTATTGAAGATGTTGTCTCTAGTACTGTATTTATGTGAGATAGTATCCTTAAAAATAATTTTAAGAGACAGCACTGATGGAACGGCTGATGTTTTAATTCGCCTTACCAGACAAATGTAGCTATCTTAGCTGTACGTGTTGAGTGTTGGCGTTCTTTAGACAATTAGACTAGTACTATATTTGTTGAATCTTTGAACTATGGTCAAGCATGATGCTGATGGACTCCTATTGTACTTCCCCTTCCTTTCCCCTCCCCTTGGTCTTTCATATGCTTTGTCAGCTTGCGTGTTTATGTGTTGGTAAAGCAAGCTTGATGTTGCAAGAACCACCAATCGATCCACAGCAAGGCGAGAGAAGAACAAAAAAAAATGTGCATCTGCTTGCAATCAAAGTTAAATCTGACAGGCATCCGTAATCTCGCCATCTTGGAGGCAAAGCCACCACGATCATATGAGTACGAATATCAACAACCACGCGAAAGCAACAACTGAAAAGTACGGCCGTGACGCCTCGCGAAAGCAAATTCCGAGGTGCTAATCGAGCACGAGCTAGCGATGCCGCTGCCTCACCCGTTTTTCTTTTTCTGTTCTCTCAGAACCACCAATTCAATTCTCCACGACATTACCAACTCATGTTACAAAATTAACATGGCCTACAGTTAGTTTTATTCTATAATAGCGCAATAAAAAGAACATGCAGATTATCACGTCCACAAGCAATCTACTAGCATGAAACACAATAATAGCTAGCACTACAGATATTTACTACTACAGAAAACTACATTACAGACGGTTCAGAAACGTCATCACAGACGGTTTTCTGAACCGTCTGAAATTATGGGTCAGTGATAATCCAAGTTATCACAGACGGTTTTTGAACCGTCTGTGATTATGCGATATCACAGACGGTTTTTCATTAAAAACCGTCTGTGATTATCCGATATCACAGACGGTTTTGTACTAAAAACCGTCTGTGATTATCCGATATCACAGACGGTTTTTTTAAAAAAACCGTCTGTGATATCGGATAATCACAGACGGTTTTTAGTACAAAACCGTCTGTGATATCGGATAATCACAGACGGTTTTTAATGAAAAACCGTCTGTGATATCGCATAATCACAGACGGTTTTTAATGAAAAACCGTCTGTGATACTCCTCCCCCCCAGCAGAATCTATTTCTGTTTATAGCTAGCCTCAGGAAATGCTAGCCATGCCCTCTGAAACAAGCAGATAATCACAGACATAAACATATACAATTCACACATTTCATTTCATTTCAGATACATTTCACATCTCAATTCATTTCACAGACATAAAACATCCAATTGACAACGCACTTCATTTCACAAACATAAAGCATCCATTTCGCAAATCAATTCATTGAGTTGAAATAAAATATCCATTAACAAATACACAATTGTAAAAGATCTACACTGTATTTGCACTTAGAATTACAATAAAAAAATCATTCTGGGCAGTGGAACTCTCCATCTGATCTTACGACTTTTGACCACAAAAACCAAATGAGCTCTCCTCGAATTTTTGCAAAATCTGGCTGTGTCAATGCAGATGTAGAGATGGACGCAGCCTGTCGATAGGAATATCAATGCGCGCATATATAAAACTGACATGTATGAAATAAATGTGGGAAGATTGACAAACCTTAGAATTAGTGATCTTGGTGGAATCGAGGAGTAGTCTCATATGGTGGCATACGTAGTATCCACACGTGTTGCCCGGCTCCTGCTGGTGGCACTGCAAAAAATATAATGTGTTAAATCAAGTGGCATTACTACTATGTGTTGTATATGATTAATTAATGTGTAGCTAGCGAATACCCGAAACTTGCGATCATGTTTCAAGGCCTTGGCCCCTGTCGTTGAGTCACGTGTTTGTTGAACGTATGTGGCGAACGACATTCGTTATTCGAAAAAGTTAGATTAGTTATTCGGAAGGAAAGAAAGAGTACAATGTACAATGTACGTACCTATCGAGTATTCGGGCGATAGCTGTGTACTTGGATTTGTTCTTACTTAGAGAATCAAGGTATATAGCCTTGTTCTATTTTGGTATAATTACAATTAAAATCCAATGGAAATGCTCATTGTATGGCATAAGAACAAATTCCTTATCTTGGTGAGCCAGCAGTGCTTTTGTAATATAGTCCTCGACGAAGGATGCATTCTCGATGATGGTATCAATGGCGACCAAGCGTGGGTCCAGGAAACCAATTTGTGATTTCGATGATCTAGCTTCGATCAGCATGAATCTATATATAACATAGGAAAGCAACAAATTGTGACATATATCGGTATTACGTGAACAGAGACTGTGATTGTACAGACTTACAGCGTCCAGCATCGAACGAGTGAGGCGTCGAGAGCGTTGAGCGTGAAAAGACCAAATATATCGTCAAAGGTCACCGGGAAGACACATTCCTGAAGTTCGTGCAAGAAATGTTCCGGCTTGAATTTGACAGTTATACCTGAGCGCCGTTCTGCCGCTGGCTTATTGGACTCTTCCATATACCAAAGGTGGAATCTTTGGCAACCAAGTCCTAGTTTTTGGAGCTCTTCCTGGACTACCATCGGCTGAGCTAGCACGAATTTGCGGGCCAATGGCATGGACGGGAAATCGTCATCATCCTTCGTCTTTGATTTGCCCTGGCCACTGCCTCGATTGTGGGTCGACTTTATGCTAGTCGACTGTAATGGTATAGACGGTGCAAGTTGCTCTGGCGAGAATAGCACCCGTGGAGATAGCACCGGTGCAGGTAGCTGTGGTTCGCACTGCCCGTGTGGAGATGGCACCAGTACAAGTTGCTCTGGTGAGAATAGCACCCGTGGAGATAGCACCGGTGCAGGTAGCTGTGGTTCGCACTGCCCATGTGGAGATGGCACCAGTGCAAGTTGCTGTGGTTCGCACTGCACTTCTGGTCCTGCCACCGGTGAAGAAGCCTCCAGGGAGATGTCGGTTTTGGGCCACTGGATGAATGTTCCAATGGCCTGTCCTAGATTCACGATCTCGTCGTTGGGGGGCTTCGGTAGCGGGACCACCTCAAAATTGGCATACACACCATCCACATTAACTTTTGCGAAGCCTGGCGCTAAAGCTTGACCGTGCACCATGGCCCCGATACCAGACGAATATGCCTGGCCCCAAGCAGCGTACAAGGGAATGGAGCCATATCTCACTTGGAGCCTGCATGTCGTAGGCTCCTACATAACGATACAAAATTAGCTACTCGAATAGGCCTACCAATGGAGCAAGCATTCGAGAGGTAATAATTATTACCAGGATGTCGTCCACAGGAAATTTGGACTGGGTTTGCGTCGGATTGGACGCGCAGCTACTCGGATGGTTGTGCGGGCTAGCTAGCACAGGAGCGGCGGTGGCGGCCTGCTGACTTTCTGTCTGTTTCCGCACCTCATCTCTGATTATATCAGCCATCGAACCCAGTAGCTCCTCTTTAAGAGATGCCTTGAGCTCTTCTCGTAGCTGTGCGTCACGCTCGGCTTTGTTTCTCTTCCTGCGCCGATATATGTCGGAGTCATCTTGGAAACCATGTTTCCAAGGAACGTAAAGCCCAAGGCCTCTCGTACGGCCCGGGTGCTCCTTGTTTCCCAGGGCCACGGAGAGCATATCATTCTCCCTTGTTCCCTGGAATGATCCCAGGGTAGATTGAAAACTCAGCTCTTCCTGCAAGAGCACGACATGTCATTTCAATTCGTACGAAGTTGTGGAGTAATTACAAGCTACGTAGTTCGATCGATATCTTACCAGGCGCTCGGTCACTTGCTGGTCTGAAGGGTTTCGAAAGGTGATGTCCCCTGATGTCGTTGTAGATGACCTTGCTCTAATCCAATTTCGAGCGCGGTCGACCGGGATATTGGAAAACGGCGGGGCGATGTCCTGTGCAGCTGCCAGCTCATCCTCCTTCATCCACTGCGCGATTTTACCCGCATACCCAGCTGTGCCAAGTCTGTGAGGGTGTGTATTTTTTGCCTGGAGGGCTTTGTGCGCCACACTTGTACTTTTGAAATCTTTGGTCGTTTTCATCGCCTTGAACTCTTCCCATTGTGGTTCCAGGAATGGGTATTTATGAACAGGCGTTTCGTCCGTCTCCACGTATTTCTTGACAAGCATGCTCTTGAAGTTCTTCCATGCTTTGCACGCCGCTTTGTAGGTTTGTTGTTGCACAGCGTCCAGGTGTTCTTCTGGGAACTCGAACGATGCCAAAATTTCGGTCCACAGCTCACGTTTCCGAGTGTCAGGCACGTTCTTCCACGAATTGTATGTGATCTCAATTCGTTCTCGTGCAACTACTCCGACCATGGTTCGGAATGCGTTTACTGCTTTTTGAGGAAGGATAGGGACCCCAGATGCATTCACCGCTGTGATGATCTGTCGGCCCTCAGGCTTCTTTGATAGCCCTCTTCCTTGGCGTCTTGATGTTGGAGCGGACACCTCCGGCGATGATGTTGAAGAATGCGCGGGTGACATGTTGCTCATTTTGTGGGTCTATTAAGATAAGATGAGAAAGTAATCATATTGAATTGCAAGACAAGAGAGGAGTAGAGGGGAGGGGGAGAAGGGAGGGGGTGATATGGACATAGAGAGGGGGTGATGTGCCTATCTTACCAATGTACCAATGTATCAAGTCCTTCTTTTTCCCGCAAAATTCAAGTCAATTTTATTACAAAAGTGCAAAAAAAAGACATTCCAGATTCTTCGGTGAGCAGCCGACATAGCCGACTTCTTCGGTGAGCGACTATGCATCTGCTTCTTCCCACTCCTTCTCTTCATCTCTGGTCTCCGGATCACGTACGCCAGTAGCGATGATTCATCTAACTGAATCATCGCTACTGGCGTACGTGATCCAGAGATCAGAGATGAAGAGAAGGAGTGGGAAGAAGCAGATGGATAGTCGCTCACCGAAGAAGTCGGCTATATCGGCTGCTCACCGAAGAATCTGGGAATTTGTTTTTTTTGAACTTCTGTACTAAAATTTCCTTAAATTTTGTAATACTATTACTACAAGGTCTCTAAACAAAGTGCCTATCCTAGCACCTACTTTAGTTGCTAAAACTATAAACCAAATAGCAAAGTCCCTAAACAAAGGTCTATGAAGCAAATGACACAAACTAGTGTATCCGGTTCATTGAACGGAAACACTATAGTATGTCACTTGCTTTATTTGCTGTTTTTTGTCTAGATACATGGAGCATTTGGGTGGAAAGATCAACTGTTTCGTCAAGCGCATGACTGCCAATTCGAAGCATAGCATAGCATCCGAGGCACATCCGAGGCCTGCTGCTGTGTCTTGAGGAATGCCAAGAGCTGGTATTCAGATGGGTTATGAGAATAAGATTCATAATTTATAGTTTGAGGAATGCCACATCTGAAGACCAGCTCTTGGCATTCTTCAAGCACAGCTGCAGGCCTTGGATGTGCCTCGGATGCTACGCTATGCTTCAAATTGGCAGTCATGAGCCTGACGACACAATGTATTTCTTTCCACCCAAATGGTCAATGTATCTTTTGCAATAATCGCAAGATTTATTTATCCGGATACACTAGAATGTGTTACTTGCTTCATGCCCTTTGATCATATACTCTTCCTTGATTGGTTAATTTGTGCTCTCAAATTGTAGGGTTGCACATGATAAGATGAGGAAGCAAGAAAAGTGATACATGATGCTCAATGTTAGGAAGAGATCAGGAGAGGAGTAGAGGGAAGGGGGAGAAGGGAGGAGAGGAGTAGAGGGAAGGGGGACCCAAATGATTTCAAACTATATACTATGTACTATATACTATATACTATATACTAACACAACAAGCAATGTAATATGTACCAATGTAAACTAAGCAACTGCAGTAAACAATGTACCAATGTAGTATGTACCAAATAGCAAACTAATTAAGCTACTGCAGTAAACAATGTAACAATGTAATATGTACCAAATAGCAAACTAATTAAGCTACTGCAGTAAACAATGTACCAATGTAATATGTACCAAGCATCAAGCATCAACCCTAAACACTAACAGTAAGCATGAAGCATCAACCCTAAATATGTACTAAGCAACTAACCATAACAGTATGAAGCATCAAGCATCAACCCTAAACACTAACAGTAAGCATGAAGCATCAACCCTAAATATGTACTAAGCAACTAACCATAACAGTATGAAGCATCAAGCATCAACCCTAAACACTAACAGTAAGCATGAAGCTCGGGGAGGGATTTGATGACCTTACAGTTTTGGTGACCTTAGGGACGCAGGAGGAGGAGGCGGCGGCGACGGAGGAGGAGGTGACGGGCTCGGGGAGGCGACGGAGGAGGAGCCGGCGACGCAGGAGGAGGCGGCGGCGACGGAGGAGGAGGAGGCGACGGGCTCGGGGAGGCGGCGACGGAGGAGGAGGCGACGGGCTCGGGGAGGCGGCGACGGAGGAGGAGGAGGCTGCGGCGACGTCTTCGTCCGGGGAGGCGGCCGGCGAGGGCTGGGGGAGGCAGCCGGCGAGGGCTCGGGGAGGCGGCGGCGACGACGGGCTCGGGATTTAGATCTAATCGAATAACTGCAGCGCACACGGAAAACCCTAGCGAGAGGGTATATGTAGGAAGATTATCACAGACGGTTCTAAACTTAGAACCGTCTGTGATATGTTATCACAGACGGTTCTAAATTTAGAACCGTCTGTGATAAGCCTTTGTCGGCTGTTGCAATTAAGACAACACCAATAACTACACAGCTGCATTCATATCAACTACCAAACAGCTACATTCATATACAACACCAACCAGCTGCATTCACACAGTGTATTTCTTGATACATTTTGTCATTCTCAAATACATCACACATATACATTTTCACATACACATATCAAAATTGACTACATCACACATTTTCACATATACATCTCAAAATTGACTACATCACACATTTTCACATATACATCTCAAAATTGACTACATCACACATTTTCACATATACATCTCAAAATTGACTACATCACACATTTCCACATATACATCTCAAAATTGACTACATCACACATTTTCACATATACATCTCAAAATTGTCACACATTTTCACATATACATTCTTATTGTACTTGCTTATTTCCTTTAAAAATTAGCCCTTCATTCTTGTTGTACTTGCTTATTTCCTTTAAAAATTAGCCCTTCATCATGATCAATGCGTACGTAACTAGTTTCGTCACGTTGTTCATCGTCGACCCTTATGCCATTTCCAAAAGGAGGTAACTCGTCAAATTGATTGTATTCCTCCTCGTCCACTACATTCTCCACTCCGACAATTCTCCTTTTTCCATGAAGAACTACATGGCGTTTCTTATTTGCCGGGTCGGTTACATAGAAAACTTGAACAACTTGATTGGCGAGTACGAATGGTTCATCTTTGTACCCGACACGTTGGAGGTCCAAGGTCGTGACACCGTACTTGTCAACCTTCACCTGTGGGAGATGCACCCAACGGCAGCGAAATAAGGGGATCTTGAAAACCACATAGTCGAGCTCCCAAATCTCTTCTATGAAGCCATAGTACGAGTTTCTCGACCCATCGGTACTGAATGCATCTATACGGACACCGCTGTTCTGGTTAGTGCTCTTGACATCCTGAGACTGCGTATAGAATGTGTACCCATTTATGTCATATCCTTGCCATGTCACAACTGTAAATGTCGGCCCTTTTGCCAACCATGTCAGCGTCTCACTCGGCGAGCTCCTAGCGATTTGCTCCTTCAACCATTGGTTGAACCGACGGTTGTGTTGCCTCATGATCCAAACATCCGGCCGCTCCAGATTCTGTTGCCGAAGCACACCCTTGTGCTGGTCCACATAAGGCGCCACTTCAGTCATGTGTAGCAACACCGTGAAATGGGCTTGAGTATACATGTCCATATCTGGAGTGATTGCTTTCCTTCCGATAGTTCTGAGACCCTTCAGCCTCCCCTCGTGACGAGATTGAGGGACACCTATCGGCTGAATCTGAGCCATATAATCGACACAAAACTCAACGACCTCTTCGCTTGCATAACCTTCGACGATGCTGCCCTCCGGCCGAGAACGATTCCGTGCGTAGGACTTGAGAATTCCCATGAACCTCTCAAATGGGTACATGCTACGTAGGAATACGGGCCCGCACATTTTTATCTCCCACACAACGTGAACAATGAGATGGACCATGATATCGAAAAACGAAGGAGGGAAATACATTTCAAGGTGACATAGAGTCATCACCACCTCGTCCTGCAGAGCATCTAGTCCTTCGGGATCGATGACCTTCTGAGCAATTGTGTTAAAGAAATAACATAGCCTCATGATTGTCTCTCGGACTTTGATCGGCAAAATATTTCTAATTGCAATAGGGAACATCTGTGTCATCAGCACATGACAATCATGAGACTTCATGCCATTTAACTTCAAATCTTGCATCGAAACAAGTTTCTTCACGTTGCCGGAGTAACCAGACGGAACTTTGACACCATGCAAGCACTGACACAGTTCTGTTTTCTCAGCCTTGAACAGAGTGTAACACGCAGGGGGAAGGTACGTTCGTGCATTATCAGTGCATGTCGGTGCTAACTCAGGCCTGATGTGCATATCAGCCAAGTCAAGCCGTGCGTTGACGCCGTCCTTTGTTTTATCACGGATGTTCTGTAAGACACCAATCAAGTTGTCGCACACATTCTTTTCTACGTGCATGACGTCGATGCAGTGCCGAACATCTAGGTACTCCCAATAAGGTAAGTCCCAAAATATTGATCTCTTCTTCCAGGTGTTCTTCTCATGAGCCCTCAATTTACGTCCCTTTCCGAGGACAACATCTAAATCCTTAACCATATCATAAACCTCGCGTCCCCTTAAATGCCTTGGAGCTGAACCGTCTTCCTTCTCTCCGTCAAATTGTTTCTTCATCTTGCGGTATGAGTGAGCCCTCCGAAGGAACCGGCGGTGACGCATGTAGACAGTTTTGCGTGAGTGTCTCAGCCACACACTCTCGGTACCATCTAAACAGTGAGTACAAGCTTTGGCACCTTTTATACTATAGCCCGATAGGTTACCAAGGGCAGGATAATCATTTATGGTGCAGAACAATAAGGAGCGCAGAGTGAAGTTCTCTCGTTTGTATGCATCCCATACCTGTACCCCTTCGTTCCACAGTACTTTTAGATCTTCCACCAACGGTGCTAGGAACACATCGATATCATTCCCAGGTTGTTTTGGCCCTTGGATAAGTATCGACAGCAAAATGTACTTTCGCTTCATACACAACCAAGGAGGAAGATTATAGATGCAGAGAGTCACGGGCCATGTGCTATGTCGGCTGCTCATGCTACTGAATGGATTCATTCCATCTGTACTCAGTCCAAACCTTATATTCCTTGGTTCTGCACCGAACTCTGCAAAACTCCTATCGATGTTTCTCCACTGCGCGGAATCAGCAAGGTGTCTTAGCATTCCATCCTTCTTGCGCTCCTCCGAGTGCCAACGCAGCAGTTTTTCCTCCTTTGGATTTGCATAAAACCTTTTCAAACGGGGAATTATAGGAAAATACCATGCCACCTTAGCAGGAGGTCCTTTCTTCGCCTCTGTTCCCTCGCCATCATCTGATTGATTGTTACGTTTGTATCGGGATGTGTTTCACACCAGACATACATGCATGTTTGCATACTCTTTACGGTAGAGGATACAGTCGTTCGGGCATGCATGTATTCTTTCTACTTCCATTCCCAACGGACAAAGAACCTTCTTGGCTTTATACGTGGTTTTAGGCAACTCATTTCCCTCCGGAAGCATGTCCGCTAAAAGACCTAGCAGCGCCGTGAAACTCTTGTCGGACCAACCGTTGCTTGCCTTCAATTTCAACAGTTCAAGCACGCCCGACAACCTCGTGTACTTGCAGCCCGAGTACAAAGGTTTCTCTGAGTCCTCCATCAAGCCACGGAATTTAACATACTCTCTCTCATCATAGTTCTCTTCTACGTCACGAAGCATCTGATCCAGATTATCATCGTGCAACCTATCCGAATCCGAGCCACAATCGACATCAGCCGGCGGCATGTCATTCACTTCACCTGCGATGTCATCCGGGGGCATATCATTCACTTCACCGGCGATGTCATCCGGCGGCATATGATCATTCACTTCGCCATGACTGGTCCAACACGTATAATCCTTTTTGAAACCCCTCCGAATCAAGTGCGCTTCAATTTGCCCTCGGTTCTTAAACATCTTCATATTCTCGCAGTCAGTGCATGGACAACACATATATTCCACCCCCTTATTCAACATATCCTCCTCGGCGGCTCTTATAAAAGCAGAAACGCCATTAATGTACTCTTCACTCACACGGCTCGCGGCATACATCCAACTTCGGTCCTACGTTACGTACATATATAACAACTTAGTATTAAAATCTAGAATAACTAATTATAACTACATATATACCGGCCACATTTATTATATTGAGACTTAATTTCCTAACTCAATTCATATTACAAACACAATAGCTATTATATAACCAACAATTTTGCAAATTAATTAACCATCTTCAATAACCACTCATGGATTACTTACACCTAAATTGTAATGCAATTAAAAATAAATAAATTTCATTACTAACCATATCTACAGCAACTAGGAAAGTCTGAATCTTAATTCAAAGCTCAATCTCTGCCTCTTCCCACCAAATTAACTGGCCTGAAATCGCTCTAGCTTCCTCCCGAGTTAAAAAGTGCGCAGCAGTGGCTAGATCTGGATCGAAATGAAGACGATGCGGTCTGAGCAGCGCAATAAATGCCTTTGTCATTATCACAGACGGTTTTTAACTAAAAACCGTCTGTGATAATAAATTATCACGACGGTTTTTTATTAAAAATCGTCTGTGATAAATTATCACAGACGGTTTTTTATAAAAAAACCGTCTGTGATAAGCTTCATACCAGAACGCTTCGCGCGTGTTTCGATGCCAGAACGCTTCGTGTTTCGATCGTCTAATTAACGTCTCTCGATCATTATACGAAGCGTCTATATCATTCATGTTTGGGTATACGAACCGTTTGTGCTAAAGGTTAAATATGCGCTCCTAATCCAGGTCTCTAGCTAGCTTCTACGTACGTACAATACAATATACAATTAATGCAACATGGCTTCTACTACTGTTCTTGTGATCATCTCCTTCCTCTCATCTGTTCATCACGAATTGTTCGGCCGGAACCTTACACAGGCGGCCAACAATTTGCATCTGGAGCAGCTTCTCCGCACCCGCCCTGCTCTCCTTCCCCGACTTTCTTGCATCCGTCAGCTTGACCTGATCCTCCGCCGTCGACGGAGGCGTCTCGCTGCCGCTCAAGAAAGGGAAACAGCCCTCACCCTGGTTCTTCTCCACAATGTGCGCAATGCGGAAGAAGCTCTACACGCATTGCAGAGACTGATGGATAGCCTTGCCAATCAAGCAGAAACGGCAGATTCTGAGGAATCTTTTCATGCTATCCTGTACGACATTATGGATGCTGCTGATCATTTGCCCAGGCTGCACGAGGAAGTGCTGAGGACAAGGGCAATCTTAACGGCGTTAGAGAATTTAGCGGCTGATCCTCCAAGTCCCCAAGTGGAAGAAGAAGCTTACGAAGCCCAAAAGAATACAATCTGGGAAACTCTTTACCTGTGCGACTTTTGTAATAAATTTGCCTCTAATTGAAATTAATAAATTTGCCTTTAATTTGTGACCTCTTGTCTCAGTAGTTCTGTAGTTAAGTTATTAGAAGCAATGTGTACTTATATATTAACCTCTGATCTAGAATATGACAGACAAAGGGACATCACAGCCGGTTCTTGTGAAAAACCGTCTGTGAACATTCCCAGACGGTTCTTAACAACAACCGGCTGTGATAGTCGACACAACACAGACGGTTTTTAATAAAAACCGTCTGTGATATTCCAGTATCACAGACGGTTTTTAATAAAAACCGTCTGTGATATTCCAGTATCACAGACGGTTCAGAAGTAAGAACCGTCTGTGATACTCCTTTTTCCCGCCACAAATACCACAAACGGCCTTCAAATTAAAACCGTCTGTAATAGTTTACATTACAGACGGTTTCACAAAACCGTCTGTGATTTGCCGTCTACTATTAGCCTTTCTGTAGTAGTGATTGACAACAGATCAAAAGATTCTACGCATGCTAGATAGCGCAACATGAAATATATAGACAATAATCTATCGTAGCATGTATACTTCATAGATTAGGGTTTGATTACTCACAGCGATGGAAGGAGAAACTGATTGATGAAGGGGTAGATGAAACGAAGAGGTCGATGCGGTGAAGATGAAGCAGCAAGCAAGCAGTTACACAGGTGCGCTACCCAAAAACTAGATCACCGGTACCTGTGCAGGTCTTTAGATCAATGGCGAATGTTCAGAGACACTGCTGCCCCTAGGATCCCTCAACGTATGCCAAGAGACTAACCGCACAAGAATGTGCGCATTCTAGCCCGTGGCGTAACTGTCACGCTAAGTCACAAGTCACATGTTACTAGCTGAATGTCCGTGTGTTACTACGGATTTTAAAATTTTATCATACTACATGTTCTAAAAATAACGGATGGTAAAATTTATTGAAACATACAAACAAATATATTCTATTTTTTTAAAATCCGTAGCAACGGATATGTACTTCACCTTAGCAAGCGGAGAGGAGTGGAGGGAGGCGAGAGAGGATGGGTAATTAGATATGAGAGAGAGGGAAATGGATGTTAGATAGATGGTCAAGATTTTAGTATTTAGATTGGACGGTTGAAAAGGGAGGAAGAAGAATGCAACAACCACCAACTCAAACTTATTAAATAGTAAAGAAAAAAGCAAATAAATATGAATGTGTGTCCATAGCCCAAGCCATGTGTGTGCATATAGCCTAATTCCTATTCTAGAATGACTACGTGAGTCTCCCTTATATGTTGGTCTCCACCTACCTAGATTGACAAGTTGGTATTAAACTTCACACATGTCATCTCTACACCACCATGACATCGTTCAATGGATTCCGACACATCATTCAGGCATCAACACCACGTCACGATTTCCTGTTTCATTTGATGACATAGAACTATGGAACCAGGAAGAAAAGAGTCCATTACTTGGAGCAACTTACGGAGAAGAAACGTCCTGATATATATACATACTTTTACACCTATTTATTTTTAGATATGTATATAAAGATATTTACAAAATATGCTAAAAATTATACTCTCTTACAATTTTTTATGTGGTTGGTAGTGGATTATCTTATAATTAGTATATAAGTATACCTAAAGCGATAAAGAAGTATGTCAATATATATATATATATTCTGAAATCACAAATGCTAGGACTTGAGACATCCAGCTCATACACATGTGTGTGTGTGTATATAGAATTACAATTCTGCATGCAAGTGTAGAATGCACGTCGGAAAGTTATGTGCGTGAGTGAAGTTACTGCCAAACACATGTAGAGTTACTGCTAGTTATGTAGTATTACAACTGACAGTAACTTTACATGTGTTTGGCAGTAATCTCACTCACGTACGATAATAACTTTCCGGCACGCACGGTGCGTGCAGGTACAGAATAGTGCAACCATATGCATGTGTATTCTACTCCTGGATGTAGTTACTCACTATACCGCATCTCGTAAAGTAGGGAGTATTTAACACAACGGAGGGTATATACTTGTAGTATATGAGTATATAAGACCATCTAAGTCATATGTATACTTTTTTAATGTGGTATGTACCGTTTTTTGAACATACTCTTTTTTGTACGAATATGAAGGTATTAGCAAAATATGCCAAAAACCATATGCTCTCTTGCAATGTTTTCATATGATTGGCATTGGAATATCTTAGAATTAGTATATAAATATACCTAATGTGATAAAAGAGTATGTTAAGTTTATTTAGGTGGTATATCATATGTTAAGTTTATTTAGGTGGTATATACACACACACAGTAGTGCTATTCTACGCATGTGTATTCTGTGCGTGTAGTTTTATGCCTCGAAAAGTTATCACCGGTTGTGAGAAAAGTTATCACTGGCTGTGAGAAAAGTTACCACCGGCTATGTATTGTAAGCGTTCGGCAGTAACTTCATTCAGAAATGTTAGCAATTTCTCCGTGTATTTTACACATGTGCGCTAGTTAGTAATTTTACACACACACACATACACACACGGTTTGAATTTCTGGCTTATTTTTCACTATTCATAAATTTTATCTTTTTCTGAACTTTTGGTTTTTTTGAGCTTTTTTGCCGGTTCTTTTTTCCCGTATTCGTTTGCGTTGTGCGTGATGAGCTAACATATTTTTTTCTATTTTTAAATTTAATTATACTAAATAAATTATTTTTAGTTATAGTGTAATTTCAGTCATAAATTATTATTGTTTAGCTCAACCAAGCGGGGCTAGGCAAGTAATCAATCCTAGCTTGCGGTACATTTCTGGGAATCTACCAATCCAAACCCTTACGTACCATCCCTGTAGTCCTATTCCTATCTCGGTAAACAATGTCAGACATCAAGACGTTGCCATAACACACACTTTTGGACCAGGCACGTGAGTGTGAAAGAGGACATTTATGTTAATACTAGATCCGGTCGATCCCCGAGAAAGCGCAGTATTCCATCTGCAGTCTGCAGACATTCATAAGCGACACTCGTATCATTTTTGCCCCATCTACTGTTTATTCACGATTCGTATTTCCTCCATCACGTCGCTGACACGTCCAGATGTAAGTTCGCCGAGAAATTTAATTAACTAGCTAAGACAGCGAGAAGCAGCAGGAGCAGTAGTGACGAGGCGATCCAGAGAAAAAAAATACATCATATCTTATATATTATATATATCAATGGGCGAGGTAGGTGAGACAACGAGAGGTAGAGAATAGTACGGTTAATTCAAGGATATTCTTCGAGAACAATATGAAACAACTAATATTCGAGAACAATATGAAACAACTAATTTCATTTAAGTCTTCACTCCAACCGGCTTAAAAATATTCGACTTCTACCTTCTACCTTTTAGAAACCAGAAGTCATATGACATACGTCGACTTTTTAATTTTAGTTTTTTTGGCTTTTTGGTTTTTTTCCTCTTGTTTCTTTGCATTGTTCATGATGATATAAAGATGTTTTTTTTATTTTTTTATTTTTAATCGAATGACTAAAAAAAAGTTAACACCCATTATAGTACAATTTCGGCTGCTACAGTGCAATTTCAATCAGAAGCCAACAGCCTGTTGGAGCGGCCCCTTAGCATGTACATGGTTAATAGTACTGCATATGTTGAATCTGAAAAATTATTCGAAACTACCTACACAATTAGTTTTGTCGCAATATTTTTTAGAGGCGAGACAATCCAGAGAAAAAAATTTACTATGGGCATATTCTTTTGGCTTGTGGTTTATGGTTTTTAGCTGCGGATTATGATTTTTAGCTATTCGTGAGAGAGAGAGTACTGAGAGAGAGAGAGAGTACTGAGAGAGAGAGAGAGACTCGTGTGTGATTTTGACAGATACAAATGAAGTTGTTGCAGTATCTACTACAATTGACTTGTAGACCTAAAGGACCATATGAGAAGGTCCATGGTTGTGTTGTGATGAACCATTGCCATTTTGGAGGAGTAAAAATTTAAAATTTGTAAATTTATAGATTTTTCTTGTCAGCTTGCAGAAATGGATGATTTTTGAGAAATTTGAGTCATAGAATGATTTGGTGACCTAAGTCAGTAGTTATATGTAGCATGAGATATGTTATTGCAAATGTAGATTAAGTTATGAAGAATTTATACCCAAAAATAATTTTTTTGTCTTTGGATGTGCAGGGTCGCTTGGAGTCAACAATGGTCAACGGTGAGAATTAGGGCTACGCTCATGGAGGAGCCGAGCCCAGAACGATTAAGGATGTCAAGTGATATGGATAAGCTCAAGCATGAAATAAGGAAGGTGAAAAATATTGAAGGGAAGTTCGAGCAACGGATTGCACCATGTGATTTGATCGGTCCAAGTGAGACGTAGTTCGGTGAAACCAGAATAGGAGAGACTTACCGACGCGTGGCAAACTAGTGGTGCACATATACGTAGTAAGCATGATGATGTCTGTAATGTAAAGAGATGACCAAGTCAAGAAAGGGTATTTTTGTAGTTTGACCAAAATACTGGAAACTAACTTGAAGCAAAACTACGGCGCTTGAGCAGCACTTGGGAGAGCGGTTTAGGTCAAGAAGAAGCTGAGAATATCAAGTTGGATTAAGACTAAAGACTTAGCAGATTCAGGCTTATGCGCTTTAAAAAGTATGGATAAGTGTAGTGTGTGAGTTAAAACCCGTGTGTGTGGGGTTATCGGGTTTCCCTATTGTGCTAAGTAGATAGTATCCACTAAGTGCTAGATGTGGCTAGCTAGCTCATTTATTTAAAGTGTTGGGATGGAGACTTTTGGTTAACCATCCAATTATCCTATCTTGAAACAAAGTGTTCATGAGTTATAAAGTTAGGGTTTGAGAGAAATTGAGTATTGTGGTGTGCTCTCTTGTTCTCCAAGTGGAGTAACTGTAAAATCTTTATTCTTAATTAGCAACACATCAATCTCTATTCATCTCCATGAATCTCACTTGTGTTGATTAATTTGCTCTTGATTTGATTGGTTTTTTCTCTTCTCTGTCCCTTTCTTGATCTTACTGTGCCAGGAGTGTGCAAGAGATGGGGATAATCTATGAAAATCAATCTTCACCTATCTAGGCATTTAGTTGGCAAGTTCATAAAGAAACCTGGTTTTTGCTCTTTTTAGTCTCCCCGAGTGATTTCTTGATCTAACTATTTTCTATCTCGATTTCTTTGGTATTTGGTTGGCAAGTTCATAAAGAAACCTGGTTTTTATAGAAAAACGACTTTTAAAAGCCAAAAGGAAGATGGATTATATATCATATCATATTATATGTATGTATGTATACGTATATTTATATAACAGTGAGCGAGGAAGGTGAGACAACAAGAGGCTGAGAAGGATATATTCCCAGAGAACAACATGAACCTACTAATATCATTTAGCATGTGCATGGTTAATAGTACTACATATGTTAAATTTGAAAAACTTATTCAAAAGTACCTACACAATTAGCTTTGTCACAATATTTTTTAGTGAACATTGGTGTGACGGTCCGTACCATCACTACCTTAGGTAATGACAACAATCTATGGTTATTATCCGGCAAAACAAAATTAATTCCTGTTTATCAAATAATAAGACACATCAGAGTTTTTGTAGGAAAATAATAGCTAGAGATGATATAATATTATTATAATACTATTGTCACGCAGGGCTACAATCTTTAACAGGGCACTTGAAAATAAAAGTGGTACCAACAAGTATGGGAACTAGTAGGTAGCGACATACTAATATACTCGGGTTCACGTAAACAACTACTGGTCACTGTCTACTCATCTCAACCTCCATATAGGGCATTTGTCTTGTACACATCATATTTCGGGTCCTCTACACTCCACTTAGCATAGTAGTTGTCCTCCGCATAGACTTTATAAGAACCGAGTAAATCCTTGGACTGACTTATTTCTAAATAAGGAGGATTAATAAGAAGAGTGAGTACAAGTACTCAGCAAGTATTAATAGCAACATGCAATTTCCGTACCAATAATTCATCAAATCAACAATCCTATCTTATTCATCATCATATCAAAAGTACGTTTTTATGTGGTAAAAAATTCCAATTATAGTTCATAAATATAATAATCACTTGTATTCAGAGATAAGGCCACCGATAAGCTTCCATAGCCTCTAGTCCAGGAGACATGTGTGAATCACATTTTAAACCCTGTGCAAGTTGGTATCACTTTACTCATAGCTACTCTGACTTTAGTTGCAATCAATTTTGCATTTCCTTGGATGCGATGCTTAAATCAGAGTACAGAGTTGTTTCTCATATTTTTCATATAATATACTTCCACCCAGCTAGTATATCCTTAGCCATTGTGCCAATCCAATCTCACCTTCACTTGACACTCCACCGTACTACTTATAGGCGTACAGGTTTTGCCATCTCTGACCTTATCCAACCTCACAATCATATACTACTTATCCATGTGTAATGTATAATAACTTAATAAGGTAATTGACCTCTACCCGTCTTCGATGAGACCGTGGTTGATACAATAATACGGATTGTTACAAAAGTAAGAGTTGGTTTATCCTTATATCATATCTATATGTAGAGGGCCCCACACTTGTCACTATCTTTCCTTTCTAGAGCACCCTCCATCCATCTCTTATTTATATGTAGGACAATTTCTCTATCAACTGGCTACCCTTCCATATTTGTCATTATTCATATCAATCATATGATTTATTCCAAAATTCATTTTATATAGAGAATGATAATAATCTATTACAAAATAATTTTTACAAGAATTTACTCTATTTAAAATGATCAAAGGCATGCTTGACTGAGATTTGGTAGTAGGTTCCAGTCTCAGGTGCGCTCGCGTGTCTACTTCGACTAGGCGCCAGCTCCGCTGCCACCACTTTGAAGGGTAGGGGACGGAGCGCTTGCGCGCCTACTTTAACGCGTGTCTACTTCGACTAGGCGCCAGCCCCGCTGCCACCACTTCGAAGGGTAGGGGATGGAGCGCTCGCGCGTCTACTTCGACTAGGCACCACCTCCACTACCGCCACCTCGAAGGGTAGGGGACGGAGCGCTCGCGTGTCTACTTCGATGCGCGCCTACTTCGACTAGGTGCCAACCCCGCTGCCGCCACTTCGAAGCGTAGGAGACGGAACGCTCGCGCGTCTACTTCGACTAGGCGCCAGCCCCGCTGCCACCACTTCGAAGGGTAGGGGACGGAGCGCTCGCGCGTCTACTTCGACTAGGCGCCAACTCCGCTGCCACCACTTTGAAGGGTAGGGGACGGAGCGCTCGAGCGCCTACGCGCGTCTACTTCGATTAGGTGCCAGCCCCGCTGCCACCACTTCAAAGGGTAGGGGACAGAGCGCTTGCGCGTCTACTTCGACTAGGCGCCACCTCCGCTACCGCCACCTCGAAGGGTAGGGGACGGAGCGCTCGTGCGTCTACTTCGATGCGCGCCTACTTCGACTAGACGCCAACCCCGTTGCTGCCACTTCGAAGCTAGGGGACGGAACGCTCGCGCGTCTACTTTGACTAGGCGCCAGCTTCACTGCCACCTCTTCGAAGGGTACGGGACGGAGCGCTCGCGCGTCTACTTTGACGCTCGTCTACTTCGACTAGGCGCCAGCCCGGCTGTCACCACTTCGAAGGGTAGGGGATGGAGCACTCGCGCGTCTACTTTGACTAGGCGCCAGCTCCGCTGCCACCACTTTGAAGGGTAGGGGACAGAGCGCTCGCGCGTCTACTTTGACGCGCGTCTACTTCGACTAGGTGACAGCCCCGCTGCCACCACTTCGAAGGGTAGGGGACGGAGCGCTCGCGCGTCTACTTTGATGCGCGCCTACTTCGACTAGGTGCCACCTCCGATACCGCAACCTTGAAGGGCGGGGGATGGAGCGTACCTACTTACGGGCAAGCGCGAAAATATAGCCTCACGAGTTTACAGTGGAATGGTACGGTCTTGAGGAATGACAAAGTCTATATTCATCACAAGATGTTTACAAGGAGGTGCAGTGAGAGTATACAAGCATCTTCGGACGCGCGCAACAGCTACTCGGCAGGCTTCTCCTTAACGCGCGTTCGCACCGAAACTTTGCCCGAAGAAGCCCGGCCCGCCCAAAAATCCAGCGACTCTTCGGCCCTTCGCCAACGTCGAAAGCGCCGTCAGGTCATAAGGTCAGAAACTAGCGGACGATCCCGGTCGGGTAGCTGCTCGGGGCACGGAGGTACACGAATCAGAACATGGAGAGGGCAAGTTCTACTTTATTTATAAGAAAGGCATTTATGTTACAACACACGCCAACGCACGAGAACCCCGGCGTCACACCTGTGGGTTCGCGTTGCCTCCCAACGCGTCGGCCCCGCCTTCGTCACGCCGAGGGACTTCATCCAGCCACAGGCCAAGGTTCCCCTCACCGTGCATGGTCTGCCGTAGCTCGACCTTTGCTGTGGCCTCCCCGATGTACTCCCAAATCCTCTCGTGGAAGAATTGCACGGTGCGGCGAACGGCGCGTACAGCGCCGGACATCACCCCGGCCCCAGTCGGCATCTCCAGTTGGGGGTCAACTAGCCTGTCAACATGTTGACAGCCCCGGAGCCGTAGAAGCGCGCACATTAGGCACGACGTCACATAAGAGCAGTGGTCGCCAAATGACGTCGCAACGTTGCGTGCAAGGTGGGCTGCATCCCCGATTCGCCGAAGCGTCCGCGATAGCTCTTCCGATCCAAAGGCGCGGGGCGGCACCTCGGCGATGAGGCCTTCAAGGGTGCCTTCCAAGTACAGCATGGCATCCCACGCAACCACGGAGGCATCGCCCAGAGTCTGGTCCTGCTCCGCAAGAGACGCGGCAAGTTGGCCCTTCTCCTTCTCTAGGGCAGCGATCTGCTGGAGAAGGCCATTCCGTTCCTCCGCAGCTTCTTGTCACGCCGCTTCTGTGGCCGACAGCCGCGCCACAGCCATGCGTGCTTCGGTGCACGACTTTGCCTCCGCGCACTCTACTTCCAAGCGGCGGATGCGGCCGTCCTTGGCGGAGCACGTCCCCCGGGCTGCGCGCAGAGCCTCCTCGGCGGCCCGCAACCGCTCCTCTAGGGCTCCCTGCTCGCGGGTGTGAGCCGCTTGCAACGCCTGAGCCAGGACGAGGGTCTGTGCGACGAAGTGGTCAGCAAACGCCAAAAAGCCACATATAGTCAAAAAGCCAGATACTCACCCTCACCCCCGACACTTCCAATGCATCTCCAAGGCACTCCGCTCCGTAGGTCAGCAGCTCTTGCTGATCAACACTCGCGGCCGCATCACTCACGACCTCGCGCCATGCCCCCAGCATCTCCGGTTGAGGGGTGAAGTCTGCTAAGCTCGGGCGCGTGGCGTCCGCGGCGGCAGTCCCGGGGGCGCTGGACCCCCCCACCGAAAGGAACGTCCTCGCACCCCGAGGATCGCCCATCCTCCGGGATGAGTGCTGTTGAAAGATGGCGTGCCGGTTACGGTCCCACGAGAGCGGCACAGAGCTATGCTAAGCTATGCTAAGACAGCTTACCTACAGTGGCAGTCGGTGGGCTTCGCTGAGGCGCCCCCTCCACCTCGAGCGGAGCAGCTAGGACGCCAACGCCCTTGAATGACGTCGGCCCTAGGGGCCAGGCGGCCTCCGTGCCGGCGCCCAGCACCAATCGGTCCCAAGCTTCCACAGCCACGGCTTGGGCAGGAGCCGGGCAAAAGCTAGGCCTAGGAGCTTCGGCGTCGGAGTCGGAGTCCCACAAGCTCCCGATGCGGCCCGCCACGACGAACCTCCTGGGCGTCCGGAAAGTAGACGATCGTAAGCGCCGCCTCTTCGCCTTGGGAGACTGAGGCGGGGACCCCGCTTCGACAACTGCCACAGGGTAGGGCTCCACTGCAGCAACGCTCGCGGGTGGAAGCTCCACTCTGGTAACCTCCATAGGGGGCAGCCCCGCCTCGGTAGTCGTCGGGGGCGGAGGCTCCATTCCACCAACCCTTGTGGAGGCTAGCTCCGGTATCGTCATCATCGCAGGAGAGGACTCCGCCCCAATGTCACCAGCGGACATTGGCCCCACCTCAGCGGCCATCGCGGGCGACAAAGCCTCCCCCTCCTGGTCGTCCGTGGCGCGCCCTCGGTCACCGGCACCTCTCAGAGACTCCTTGCCCTTCCCCCTGCGCCCGTCTCCAGGTCCGAATCGGCGTACTTCGTTGAATCCGACCCAGGGTCTGCCGCATCAATGGGAGTGACGGTGGTCACTGCGCCGGGCGCGGCCGCAGAAGCCTGAGCCCTATGGGACAACGCCTTCTTTCCTTCGCCTCCATCATCCCGAGGGCGAGGTTGGCTCGGAGCCGGAGGGGCGTGCTCCGGCACGCGAAGACCCAGGGCCTCGCACACGCGGTTTATCCGTCCCAGCTCCGCCTCCGAGGTCGCAGCTGTGCGCAAGCCGTGCTCCCTGGCCGTGTACGGCCCGAGGAACATGCTCACTGCGCGTTCTGCTTCCTCCAGACTAACCCCTATAAACGACAAGAGTCGAGTTAAAAAAAAAGAAAAAAAGAAAAAAGCACAAGGAACGGGGGGAAGTCAGCGTGTTGACAAAGACTTACGAGGGTCGGAAGGCGTCGGTAGCGAAGACACGGATGGGCGGACATTGTCATCCCGGGGTTTCCCAGCAGCGAGGCGCCATTCATGGGCGAGTGGCGTCACGCCGTACATAACAAACTCCTCGGCGAGGTCGCGCATGTTGAAGCGGGCGGCGATCCCCACGAGCCTTCGTGCTCTTCACCTGTCCTCCTTGTTGATCGCCACGCTGAGCGTGGTGTTGAACGCCATGGGTTGGCCCGTGCACTCGAGGCTGCTGCCGCTCACCACACGGTGGTAAAACCACCGTCGCATCTAGTTCGGCTCCCACTTTGCCCGGGTTGAGTTCGCAGGGAAGATCTTCCCGCACGAAGACCGCAGAATGAAGTTGACGCTGCCAAAGTTGGAGAACGTCCCGTCTTTCCGCTCCTTCGGCTGGCAGCGCGCGTCATGAAGAAACGCGAACATCGAGGCACTAGGCCAACAGCCTTCCGAGTACAAGGCCCAACTATACACAGCAAGGCGGGCCAGCGCGTTCGGCGTCAGCTGCGCCAGCTCCAGCTCGAAGGTCCGCAGCACGTCGCCAACAATCATGGCCAATGGGATGCGAAGCCCGGCTTCAAAATAGGCGACGAAGACAATCGCCTCCGACTTCTCGGGTCGCGGCTCCACCTCATCACTGGTGGGCAACCATACCTCCCGACGGTCCGATAGCATCCCCTCGCGCAGCAGCCCACGGATCGTCTCCTCCGTTACAAGCGTGGCACCCAAAACGCTGGAACACGGGCCCTCTTTCTCCGTCGCCACTAACCATTTGTCCACCGCCTCCGAGCTGCGCTTCTCGAGCGTGTACTCCACCTCCAACGGCACCGACCGACGGGAGACGGCATTACCACCGACCGTCCGGACGAGTCCTTCGCCGCGCGCCATCGCTATCTGGAACCTAGACGGCAGCAGGGGGCAGCGCGGTAGCAGGGAGGCAAGAAGAGTAGGGGGCAAAAAGAGAGTCCAAAAGGCGTGAAGAGGAGGGGCAGACGCGGCGACCTAGGGGCTATTTAAAACCCCTTCATCTCCCGCACCGCCGGTGAGCGTAACCGACGGGAGACGAACCGCTCACCTCCCCACGACCGAAGCCGAAGCGACACAACCGTTCGCACACGTCGCGCACGAATGCAACCGTACAGCGGTCGGCCAGCGCACGACGTGCCAATAGCCTCCCGCCACGTGTCCGCACCATCTGGAACAACTACAGGTTGCGGTAAGTAGCGTACCTCCCAGCACGTGTCGGCACGAGTCTCGGGGCTGTTAGGCAACTTCGACAGCAGTTCTGTCGGAGTCTCCGCTTTAGCAAGGAGAGCCCGGTTTCTACCCTGGCCCCGCCTTGCGAAGGGGACACCTCCCCACGCCGCCATCGACCCGGGCGGCAAGCCTGCAGACAACCTCGGCCCCGGCGGCCCGAGGCGGTTCGCCGCCTTCCATGCCTGTATACGTTGGGGTCCAGTAGGACCTCCGACACGGCCCCGCGGCGAAGGGCGGGCCAAATGCGGAGACAAACAGGCGTCGGTCCAACCTGCAACGCCATCCAAGCACCGTATGGTCCTCTAGTCCCAAGTCCGCGCGAAGACTCCAGGGTAGACCCCAACCATGCCAGGCCGAGCGGTTCGAGTCCCGGGGATCAGGGAGCGCGACCACCGGCGGGCCAACAACGCAAGACACACCGGTAGCATCTTGCCACACGTCCCGCCCACCGCCCCCTAGGGAAGGGGCGAACGGCTGTGGTCATGCGACCGCTGACAGCCCACGACGCATCAATCGTGGCCCGCACCACGCACCTTCCTGTGGGGACAGTGCGCACGGCTGTAGCCGCCTGTCCCTAACAATTTAGCGGTCGGCGCAGTTCTCGCTAACTTTAAAGCGCACTTTTAGACCGCGAAGCCGCCCCGCACCGTCAGACCAGGCGGAGCCCCTCAACCAACCCCCACCCAGACGACCCTGGGGCGCAAGTAGGAACGCACAGCCAAGGGTGCCCCGGGCAACCAGGTCGAGGCCGCGTCTTGAACTCCGCCGGTAGGCCCACCGGAGATGCCCGGCTCCGACCGCTCCCGTCTCACCCAGGCGGCTCCGTCGACACATGCAACCCCGTCGCCCCCCCCCACCTCGGCTCTGCCAACACCTTTAGCTTCGCCTGCGCCTTCGACCGCGCGGTAAGCACGCATCTTCGCCACGGCTTCAACTTCGGCCTTGCTACCAGGAGGCCCTGGGGGTGAAGGCGACCTCGATAATCCTTCCAACGCCGCACCCTCGTGGAGAGACAAAGATCATAGCAAGCAGGAAATCCACCAAGCAATTCGGAAGTTCACAGGCCGCAGGGACGGAGGGGGTCAAATGGCCCGGCAACATGGCTTCGGCCCGTGAAGCTCGTCACCATGAGAGGCTCCTGTTGTAGGGGTGGCCCCCACCTAAGCCCAGCCGGTCTGCTAGAGAGTTGTAAGGCCTAAAGTGGGATATGTATAATGACATAAGTGCCCCCGATAGGGATACTCAAATGTAAGGGTACTGCTGTAAAAACACCCCCATGTGGACATATATATATATATATATATATATATATATATATATATATATATATATATATATATATATATATATATATATATATATATATATATATATATAGACACACACACACACATCATACTAGCCATGGGGAAACCCTAAGCCATTGCTCACCTAACTCTCCACTACCATACTCTCTCTCTGTTTGGTCTGTAGCCACAACAGTATATATTGTATTCAGTTGTATGTATAGACATGAATGTGTTAGTAGTAAACTTAGTGTATGTTTGTAGATTGTATAGAATTTGTAATTTATGAGCTAATTAGTATAATTCAGAGAAATGGTATTTGTGACTGTATCTATTTTACTTAATTGCCTCTTGTATTAATTTGGACAATGGTACATTTTAAAAGAGTGAATTGCCTTGTAATTTATTCATTAGTTGTGTAATTAATTTTGTTTTAAATATCTAAGCTAGCAGTTAAGACTAATTATGATTATGCGTTGTTTCAATTGGCAGCATTACTCCACATTAGGACCCCGCTTGCTGTCAAGAACAAAGGTGCTGTCTCGTTGGGGTTGCCCTTTTCTTTTCTTTTCTTTTTAACTCATGATCGATGCTGGGATTACTTCCATGTTTGAATAGTCAGCAAGTTCATCATTGCTAGTACATCTTTTTCCTCGGGTGTCCTGTGATACCCTCTCCACCATCCTGCTCAAGATTAGACATTTACACTAAACATTGGTACAAAATCATGCCAAGTGAAGCTAATTATTCATATTGATTACTCCAATGTGCGTATTTTGTTTGCCATGATGCCGAACCCAACACGCTTAAATTTTGGTGGATGATGATGAGATGCTCGAGGCACCGACAGATCCGAAGTGTAGTGTTTATAGGTTTTTTTGCTGGAATGATACTGCAATAATAGTTAGGTTTTTTAAATGCTTAATTTAAAAATAAAAAGTAGAAAAACACACCTTTATACTTTTATAGATAATGCAAAGGAAAAATAAAAAAGTTATGTTAAAAAACTAATATATTTTAAATAATTTTTGATTTCTGAAAATTAGGAGCTAGAAGCTATTGTTGTTTAAAACGGGCCCAAATGAGGAGGGTGTTCAAGAGAACAAGAAGACCAAGAGCATATTTTTTTTCCTTCGAAGCTGACGGTTTTTAAAAGCCCAACATCTGTATCAGCTAAAATCGCAAGTAAATATCTGTCTCTCCGTAATCTATACCGTAAACAGCTAAAATTCAAAAATTTTAATCAAAAATCATAAGCTGCAGTCGAAAAAAACAGACCCAAGGTGGTTCTGATGGCCATGAAGGTGCCGTTCTTGGGAGTGTACAGGTAGACGACGTGGTGCTGCTGATGGCGGTTGGCACGGTGGTGCGAATGTGCGATGGCAAACGGCATGGCTGAGCCGCTCATGACGGTCGTGTTCTCGGCAGTCATCGAGTGTTTTGGCGGCGGCGACAGAAGCACCGTCCTCCACCGGGTCACCAATGTGTGATTTCTTTCGCACGCGCTCAAAAATTCAGTTACTACCAGTTTGGGTGAGTCACTGAACGTGGGCCCCACCTGCGAGGCGATAAGGGAACTACGAAATGTTTATTGTTTCTTTAGACGTTTTTCCTTTCCATATAAGACCGATTTCTTTTTTTAAAAAAAAAGAACGATTTCATATAATCGTATCACTAAGAGCAACTCCAGCAGGGCCCCTACTTGAACTCTTAAAACTCAAATTTGAAGGCTTGAGCCAAAAAAACGAGCTCCAGCAGAGCCCCTACTAGAACCCTCAAATTTGAGGAGGCCCTCAAATCACCCTCCCACCCCTCATTCCTAGGGGCCCCCTACTCCGGCTCTCATTTTTCAGTTTTCCTCGTTTTTTGTGGAATATTTGTGCTTTCAATTTAAATTCAGAATAAATTTGAATTTAAATTTGAATATTCGTATTTGAATTCATATTTGAATTCGGAACAAATTTGAATTTAAATTTGAATGTTATGTGATGAACTTTGTGCTTTCAATTTAAATTCGGAACAAATTTGAAGTTAAATTTGAATATTCGTATTTGAATTCGGAACAAATTTGAATTTAAATTTGAATGTTATGTGATGAACTTTGTGCTTTCAATTTAAATTCGGAACAAATTTGAATTTAAATTTGAATATTCGTATTTGAATTCGGAACAAATTTGAATTTAAATTTGAATATTCGTATTTGAATTCGGAACAAATTTGAATTTAAATTTGGATGTTATGTGATGAACTTTGTGCTTTCAATTTAAATTTGGAACAAATTTGAATTTAAATTTGAATATTCGTATTTGAATTCATATTTGTGCTTTCAATTTAAATTCGGAATAAATTTGAATATTCGTATTTGAATATTCGTATTTGAATTCGGAACAAATTTGAATGTTATGTGATGAACTTTGTGCTTTCAATTTAAATTCAGAACAAATTTGAATTTAAATTTGAATATTCGTATTTGAATTCATATATTTAAATATTGTCCCTCATTGTGAAATCATAAATATTTTATTATGTATTGTGCTCTTGTCCCATACATATGCATATAGTGTGTGAGGAAATAGAGGGAATTGAGAAGTAGGGGTCCTGTTTTGAGGGCTCCTGCTGGAGTGCAGCCCAGAAAACAGGGCCCTCAAAAGTAGGGAGAGCTCTCAAATGAAAAGTAGGGGCCCTGTTTTGAGAGCTACTGCTGGAGTTGCTCTAACTAGAGAACGCCGTCAATTGTGATACTGCTATCCTTTTTTATATTTGAAGATACGGTGATATATTTTTTATACAACTCTAATATCTTTAATTAAAAATTAGTTATATTCATTATACAACTATAACGGTTGTCATATCCATATATATTGGATTTATCTACACCGATAATCTAACCCCATAAAAAATAACCAACCCTATAATAAGCAGGATTTTCTCTTGATTAATGAGATAGTTTATAGAAAATTTTCTTTTACAAGTTAATGTAGAAATTTCTAGCTCTCCAAACGAAAACGATGCCTTGAATCCTGCCACCCTGACCATCATACATCAACATCAACACCATCACTATTTCATTAAGTGATATGGGAAGAAAACAATACGTGTCATTCAGAACATGCGGGAATCCTATGGGAATTTAGGAAGAAATCAAACATCTTCCATACTCTTAGTTAGTAAATGTAAAGTAAAATTCCTATGAAAGTCTTGTGCCCCAACAGGGCCTTAAATTCTACTTGAGCAATGTATAAGTAAAAAACATACCTCACTGTTTCATAAAAATATTTTGTTTTGGATATTGACACGGTCCCTAAAATACAAATTTGACAACTAATGTAATATATTTGTAAAACCCATAAAATGATAATATTATGAAAGCACTTTTGAGATGAATTTACTCATATGATTTTTATGTATATAATCTAAATATTTCAAAAGATATCGATAACTAAAATTTTAAAGTTCGACTATACGTATCTGAAAAATAACTTATTTTTTAAACTGGCCGGAGAGTAGTACGTACCTCCACAGAGGCGCTTAAAAAAATTCTAAAGCAGCATCCTCTCATAATGTTTTTTCCTAAATAAAATGAGATGTTTAAAACAGAACATGGAAGCTGAATCCAAGCTAAACACTAACTTGTTCCTTTACAGAACATATAAATTCTTAATCCTGCTCTATTATACATAAATAATTACGAGACCAACCATTGTTAGCCCTGTCTTACCAACCATTGATATTGTCGCCCTGCCTGATGGTAAACGTCAGACATGATATCACATTTCAACCAAACATACATGAGTAAAAAAGCAGTCGACTTTAACATTCCACCATAAGAAGCGATAAGCGACATCATGCCGATTCCCTGATCTTTCATATATATTCCGTCGCTCACCACCACAAGCATGCGAAGAGAGAGAGAGATAAGCAGCAGGTGGCTACTAACAGAAGGGAGAAACAAGCACAACATCAATGGGTGAGGCAATGAGAGAGAGAGGAGAGGATGAGGGGACGGAGGGGAGCAAGAAGAGCAAGGTGGGAGTGACGAGGGTGCCGTTCTTGGGCATGTTCAGGTATGCCGACCGAGCCGACATGGGGCTGATGGCGGTTGGCACGATGGCGGCGATGGCGAACGGCATGTCGGAGCCGCTGATGACGGTCGTCTTCGCGGCGGTCATCGAGTCATTTGGCGGCGGCGACGACAGCACCGTCGTCCACCGGGTCATCAAGGTATAGCTTCTCCTCTGCTCGCACAAGGCACACCGGTTGGAATGAAAGTTCAGGCGAGCGTGCCCACCTGTCAGGAAAGAATGGGAACATGTTTTTTTTTCCTGAAAACATTATTTTTTCGATCTAATTAATCAAAGAAATTCCCTATAATAAACTACGTCTTGGTATTTATACTTACGCAAGCACTCCCTCTAGTCACAAATATATGATATTTTGGGATGTCTACAGTTAAACTTTTGAAATTTTGACAATTGATATCTTTTTAAATAGAGATTTGCTAACGTTCAGATATACGATAGGAACATTCCCATCATATGGTCCACCAGATCGGCGCAATAATTCCATATAACATCAGGAACAATTTTTATATACATCTGCAACCTTACAAAGTATAAGTGGCAACATAAAAAAACAATTATCATTTTATCAACAGATTCAACAAACCTTGAGTAGTAATGGATATCTTATACAGTATAAGATCTTGATATGTTTGAAAAGTAGTGTAGAAATTCCAAAACGATTGAATCTAATTTCAAAAAAAAGAAGTTACACCATTGCAATATTCTAAAAATATAGATGCACCAATCAATAATAGTGTTTGCAATCTATTTTCAAAGAAAGCTACATAAACAAATAAGCCGCAAAACCCCTCAAAATCTTGATGTAACAAACACGGATCTTTAGTGCAATAAATAGACATTTCTACTGCAACAACAATTTACCTTTGTGCAACAAATCAAAACACAGTTGCAACAAATACCTCTTAGCAACTCACTGCAACAAAAAAAAACTTGTACAATAAATTCACAACCTAACTGCAACAAAATTTCTATTGCTACAACATTTGCAAACACTCTGCAATAAAATGAAATACCTCATGTAACAATTTTGAGAAATGTGTTGCAACAATTCCAAAAAATATCTACAACAAGCTTACTTGCGGACGTCAGCGATCAGTAGTTGCTAATGTACTCGCTCCAACGTTGTATGTTGTCCTGGAAGGCGTTGTGGAAGAGCGCTGACAAGGATTAGAGCGCGCTGCAACGATGACTACGGCATTAGAACGCGGTGCGACGCCCGCGAAGCAACGGATGCAGAGGCTCTGGCCACGATGTGTGGCGAGGAATCGCCTAGGGTTTGCATCCAACTGGCGTGAGGATGAGGAGGACGTGAGGCGTACGATTTTATCCTTCGATAGAAAACGTTACTTGTGCCATCACGTCGACGTACTAGGGTAATCAGGGGGTACACTTCGGGGTAAAAAAAGCAGCGCCGCCCGGCGGGTTCGCGACGACCGGCATAGGGACTTGGGGAGGTTTTCTCAGCAAACTACTCCAGTTACTAGTGACGTGGTTGATAGCAACTCGGCACGGTGGCGCGGAACCCATCGCGACCGAACGCGTGCGACGGTAGGCTGCACGGCGTACTGCCGGGTACGTACGTACGTACGTAGGTAGGTAGTTCGCGCCGGCGCGGCACGAGCTAGCTAGCCAGCGAACAGATAGGGCGTGGCGCGCACGGCATGCATGGTCGTGGTGGCCCGTGGCGTGCAGCCGGCGCTCACGTCGATCGGGTGTGGCCTGCAAGGTGCACGACGTGGTGGGGGTGGGACAGCTACGTACGTACGTACGTGGCATCGTTATTCATGGGCGAGGTGTTGGGACGGTAAGAGTGTGCGGCGGACACGGGTAGTTCTCAATTATACCTATGCCCGTCAGTTCCCTTGCCTACGAGCATACCCATGAAGGGCAATGGACAGAATCTTGTTATGCCCGTCGCTCGCAGGTGCCCGATGTCTATGGATATACCCGTCTACCGACCACCACTTAACACAGTAGCCAGCAGTCCACGCAAAGTCTATGAGAAAAATCAATGATTCAAAGATCACTATCTGATGACAGGAGTATGCCAGGGGTGGAGAACATGAGGAGAGAGATGAGTATGCCGGAGCCACAGGAGGGCAAGAGAATTCGTCAGCAGCGGGCTCCGGTCTAGGTAGAGGCACAGTACAAGCATGTGGCGTTGTAGGGTTTAGGAGAGTCCGAAGAGAGTGAGATAGATGCGGAAGGGAGGCGACATGATTTGGGTTTGGAGAGGGATGGGGGTAGAGGCAGGGTTTAATCTTTCGGGGAGAATTTTTTTTCGGCCACAGGCGAAACAACCGAAACACTGAAATTTCGTTAATTTCGTTTAGATTTCGGACGAAAAAATTCAAATTTTTGATGAAATTTAACCAAAATTTGAATAAAATTTGACCAAATTTTAAATAGTATCAAATTCGGCCGAATTTTAACCGAATAGAAGACATTTCGCTGGGGGACGAAAGGGACGAAATTTCGGACGCAATTGAGAGGTGGTCAAGTGGAGTTAGGTAGAGACGTGGAGTATTAGGACTTTTTTCAAGAGGTCCGTACGATGTTAGCTAAACGGACAAACCGGGCACAAGTAGAACTCACTCTATCCATCCGCGTCTGTCCAATAGGCAGAGGATTGTCTTTATTTTCATACCTGTGGGGGCAAAGAAAGGCCCTCATGCCTACCTTCGGTATTTATCCGTGGGCAATCGGGCACCATTGCCATCCGTATTGAGGTGGCAGTTGGATACGCGTTACGTAGATACGTCACCGCAGCATATCCCGGTAAGTTTGGTGCTTCCTGCATGCGTGTAAGCAAGTTTGGGTGCTAGGTAGCCGGGAGAAGTGTTCCCTTGATCTCGTTCCTATTCTTTTCACCCCGCTCTTGCATAACAACACATGGATGCCCCAAAAGTTCTATACTACTTCAGTTTGACATTTGCTTTCTCCAGGTTGTTATGTACTACATCTATCTGGGAATTGGGACGGCAGTTGCTTCGTTCCTCCGTAAGTATGCTTGCTCTTGGAGTACTTGTTTCTAGAACGGATAACTGAAGCCCAATCCTTGTCAGTTCTTGAGTTGAAACAGCTGACATTTTGCTGATCAGGTCATGGTAAACAGTCAAGCACTTAAGATCAACCAAGAAAAACAGGGAAATACATTCATCATTGTAGTCCACCCACGGCGAGTATAAAAAAACGGGGACATATATATTCATCATTGTAGTCCACCCACGGCGAGTATAAAACGTGCTGCCAATAATTGAATACTACCTGCTACTAATATTCCTGCATTTTACATTAGGGTCAGTGCTTCACAAATTTGGTGTTTCCAAGCACCACCACACGTTCGTATCCAGGTACCCAACAATTAGCAATAGATACCAGGCAGATCTGGCACTTCATGAAATAATACATGACATTTACCACAGTCAAAATGTAAAATTACCAGGACTAATTTTCTAATTAGAACTTGGACTAAGCAGCAAACACTTGAGCAGTTGGCAACAGGATCTCTGTTTAGTTGGATTACATTATGCAGCAGGCTTTCAAATGAGTGGCTCAAAACATTAACCTGTGCCAGAGGTGTCATGCTGGACAATGGCTGGAGAAAGGCAGTCGACACGCATTCGATCTTTGTACCTCCAATCTGTTCTCCGGCAAGACATTGCATTCTTTGATGTGGAGATGACAACTGGGGAAGCAGCTTCCAGAATGTCTGCGGATACTGTACTGATCCAAGATGCCCTTGGAGAGAAGGTAACAAGTGCATTAGACAACATAGAAAAAAACCAAACCAATTTTTTTTCTTGTTAATGCATCATTTGGAAGATGCACTCGCACTACCAATATGAACTTTTACCAAGCAATTTATTGACTGTTTGACATACAGTACTTCCAATAGCAAACAACAGGTGTTTAATTTCAAGAAAATAGTCTTTCATGCTCAGAACACGGGCGAAAGATCTGATGTAACACTAAGAGCATCTCCAAGAGATGCTCTTTCTCACCCCCTATCTTCAAATATTGGGTATGAAAGCTAAAAACAAGCTTCCAACAGATACTCAAAAACACGTCCAATAATTTTGGTACTCCAAAACTGAGGTGGATCACCATCAAATATACAGTGCCTAGATGGTAATTTTAGGGATCCAAGTTTAGAGGAGCTGCTGAAGGAAGGGAAAGATTTAGAGGACAATTTTTTTAGAAAGACTCCCAATATGAGATTTTAGAGGACAAAATATTGAGCCTCTCTTGGAGATGCTCTAAATATCTTACTTTTCATGTTCAGGTAGGGAAGTATGTACAGCTTTTGACTTCATTTGTTGGTGGTTTTGTCATCGGATTCATAAGAGGCTGGATGTTGGCTCTTGTTGTGCTGGCATGCATACCTCCAAGTATCCTCTCTTTTGCAACCGTCTCTCGGTTACGGGCTCAAATATCTGCCAGAAGGCAAGCATCATATGGCGATGCAGGGAATGTTGTCGAGCAGACCATTGGAGCTATAAGAACAGTGGGTTCTAATGATTTTGAATTATAAATTAAAAGAATTTCGTGGTTATTTGTGACTATTTAATATTGATGACATCTCAAAAACAGGTTGTCTCCTTCAATGGTGAGAAGAAAGCAATTGCGTTGTACAATACTCTCATAAAAAGCGCATACAAGGCTACTGTCATGGAAGGGATTGTCACAGGTCTTGGAGTAGGCTGTGTCTTTTTTGTTGTCTTTTGCAGTTACTCTCTAGCCTTTTGGTATGGCGCTAAGTTAATCATCAGCAAAGGATATACTGGAGGACAGGTTATCAATGTCGTATTTGCAATTTTAACTGGTTCAATGTGAGCATCCCAATTGTTGACTACAGTATCATAATGATAATATGAGATGTCAGAGTACACCAGTACATACACAAAAAGTTTATATTTCTGATTAAAAAAGAATATATTATTCCTGACAAAAAAAGAAGAATATTCCTTTCATTTATCAAGAGTAGAGAAACACCTAGAGTAGGAAATTTTACTAGTTACTATTTCTAATTTACCGTATTGCTGTTATCAATACAGTTATTACTTCTGTTCACAAGATAATACACAACTTGTTCAGCTCAACACATGGGCCGTAACACTTTTATGCATCAAACAACATTAACAAGTACTGCTAGAATCATGCTTCAAAATTGAATCAAAATAATGAGGATAAACAATACGGCTAGTTATTATTTGCAACAGGGCTATAGGTAATGCATCACCCTCTATTTCTGCTATTGCGGAAGGGCAATCTGCAGCGCACAGGTTGTTTGAAATAATTAACAGAAAACCAAAGATTGACATCACCGACACTTCTGGAATAGTATTAGAAGATATCAATGGCAATGTCGAACTCAAGGATGTGTGCTTTAGATACCCTGCAAGGCCTGAGCAGTTGATACTTGATGGGTTGTGTCTACAAGTACCTAGTGGTACTACAATGGCTATAGTTGGAGAGAGTGGAAGTGGTAAATCAACAGTAATTAGTCTGGTGGAGAGATTCTACGACCCACAGGCTGGTGAAGTGCTGATAGATGGAATCAACATCAAGAGTTTGAAACTCCAGTGGATAAGACGAAAGATCAGTCTTGTTAGCCAAGAACCATTGCTTTTCATGACCTCCATCAAAGATAACATAACCTATGGTAAAGAGGATGCTACACTTGAAGAGATCAAGAGAGCAGCTCAGCTTGCAAATGCAGCAAACTTCATCGAAAAGTTGCCTAATGTACTTATAAGAAACACAACTTATTTACAAGAGTACCTTATTCAAGTTTCTTGCGATTAATTGCTTATCATGGCTTCCACATAATACAGGCATATGAGACAATGGTTGGTCAGAATGGCACTCAGCTTTCTGGGGGGCAGAAGCAAAGGATTGCCATTGCAAGAGCGATCCTTAAAAATCCAAAAGTCCTTCTGTTGGATGAAGCTACTAGTGCTTTGGATGTGGAGTCTGAGCGGGTAGTTCAAGAAGCACTAAATAGGATCATGGTAGAGATAACTACACTCATTGTTGCTCACCGTCTGAGTACCATCAGGAATGCAGACTGCATAGCAGTGGTTCATCAAGGGAAAGTAGTTGAACGAGGTAAGAGATACTCCCACACCCATTACTTGGTTTCTTTTCTCTTTGAACCAATTAACAAGTGTGAAGTGGAGGTTATTCAATTCATTTCCTGCACAAATGCATGTCGTACAGGTGCCCATGATGAGTTGATCAAGGATCCTGATGGAGCTTACTCTCAGCTTATTCGGTTACAACAGACCCACACCGAAGAAAGGTATGAGGTGCCATATAGTGATGTGTCAGGTTCAAGACCTAAAAGTAAAAGCTTGTCTTTGGAACCATCAATCAGAGATTCTCCCAGGAATAAAAGACAACACTCTGCACAATCCCTTGGCTTGTCTGGATCTGATGATTTACACGGGCATGTTGTTACCAACAGACAGGAACACAAAGAATTTGCTGATATTGAGACTCCTAAGAAAGCACCAATTGCACGCCTTTTTAATCTTAACAAGCCAGAAGCACCAGTTCTCCTGTTAGCTGTCATAGCTGCCTTTGTGCATGGACTTCTTTTCCCATCATTCAGTATAATGATGTCTGGTGGTATAAGAACATTCTACTATCCACCGCACCAACTTCAAAAAGATTCTAGGTTTTGGGCATTGATGTGCGTTCTGATGGCAATCATTTCTCTGGTTTCAATCCAATTAGAATATTTCTTATTTGGAATGGCTGGTGGGAAACTTATAGAACGTGTCCGTTCTTTGTCTTTTCAAAGCATTGTGCATCAAGACGTTGCTTGGTTTGATGATGCTTCAAATTCCAGGTTTGCTACTCAAATGGTTTTTTGCGAGTTTATCTTTATCTCTAACACTGTTTGGACATCAAGCTTTTCTTCTAAATTTTACAGTGGGGCACTTGGTGCAAGGCTGTATATTGATGCTTTGAACATCCGACGCCTTGTAGGAGATAACTTGGCCATACTAGTGCAGTGTACAATAACACTTATTGCTGGCTTTGCCATAGCATTTGCTTCTGACTGGAAGCTCACGCTGATCATCATTGGCGTGCTTCCTTTAGTGGGTTTACAGAATTATATTCAAGTGAAATTCTTGAAAGGGTTCAGTGAAGATGCTAAGGTGAAAGTAGAGAAGTTCCTGTTTCGAACATAATCGTTTTTGTTTTTATAAAAAAGGAAAACATTCCTTATACTTTTCACATTAGATGAAAATGTGCATTTTTTGAGACATCGTGCAATTTACCTTTTACTATTGATATATTTCATGCTTACCATCAACAAAATGTGGTTCTTCCGAAGTGTTATAAAATAATTTCTCCTACAACTAATGATTGCTACAGGTGATGTATGAAGATGCAAGTCAAGTTGTAACTGAAGCAATTGGCAGTATTCGTACTGTAGCATCTTTCTGTGCAGAGAAGAGAGTAATTACAGTGTACAGCCAAAAATGCCAAGCTTCAATGAAACAAGGAATTAGAAGTGGAATGATTGGAGGCCTTGGTTTCAGTTTCTCAAACTTAATGTTGTATCTCACATATGCTCTTTGTTTCTATGTTGGTGCACAGTTTGTACATGAGGGAAAATCAACCTTTAAAGACGTCTTTAGAGTAAGAGATACAAATTTGACATCATTAATGTGAGGTTGCTTTATTTAATGACTTAATACATTAATCTGGTACTTTGCAGGTTTTCTTTGCTTTGATTTTCACAGCTTTTGGAATTTCCCAAACAAATGCAATGGCATCAGATTCAACAAAAGCCCAGGAATCCACAGCTTCCATACTAGCTATCATAGACAGGAAGTCCAAAATTGACTCAATTAGTGATGAAGGCATAAAGCTAGAAAAAGTCGATGGCAAAATAGATTTCAACCATGTAAGCTTCAAGTACCCATCCCGCCCAGATGTCCAAGTATTCAGTGACTTTACTTTGGGCATTCCCCCCGGAAAGGTACAGTTAATTTTATACTTGTCCAGATTTTTTCCTTGTAATAAATATTAATGGTTATTGCTAGCAAAAAGGCAAAAAAAAATATTACTCTCCTAGGTTACTGCCTTGTGTTGAGATAAGACCACACCATTGCAAACATTGATGTATTACCATGCTACACGTTTCACAAGAGGGTTGCAGCAACGTTGAATTTCTTTATTTCAACATCAATGAAAGCAGTAATATCCAGTGCTTCCTACAAATACAGTGTACGCATGCTACAAGTGTTGAGTGTCCACTCAATCATAACATAAGCTTCACAAAAATTCTAGACAGGTGATGCAAAATCCATCTAGGATTCTACAGAATTTCATGTTTAAACACCATGTACACAAGGAGAACCAAAACAGACAATATGAGCTGAAGTTAGAAGACGAAAAGGAAAGCAAAAGGTGATAAAGTTACTATGCACTAAGATTTGTCTTTGTCAGTTCATTTGTCCCTACTGATGTTAGATTGGCCCAAGCCCCCAACCCTACCTATTATGATTTACATGCCATTCAACGTGAGTAGAGCACTTAGATATTTCCTGTGAATGAAAATTACCATGAACAAGAATGGAATTTCTTTGTGTTCATGTCTTCCTCTACAATTGTACTGAAGGGTTTAAAACAAATTGTTATATGCAGACTGTTGCACTTGTTGGAGAGAGTGGCAGTGGAAAGTCCACAGTAATTGCTTTGCTGGAGAGATTCTATGATCCGGATTCTGGCACAATCTCACTAGACGGAATAGAACTCAAAAACTTAACATTGAGTTGGCTAAGAGACCAAATGGGACTGGTAAGCCAAGAACCAGTACTTTTCAATGACACAATTCGCGCCAACATAGCATATGGAAAGCAAGGAGAAGTAACTGAAGAAGAGATTGTCGCTGTCACCAAGGCAGCCAACGCTCATGAGTTCATATCGAGCTTGCCTCTGGGATACAACACTACTGTTGGCGAGAGAGGAACACAATTATCTGGTGGGCAAAAACAACGGGTAGCTATTGCAAGAGCCATCTTGAAGGACCCTAGAATTCTTCTACTCGACGAGGCAACAAGTGCCCTGGATGCTGAATCAGAGCGTATTGTTCAAGATGCATTGGACCAAGTGATGGTCAGCAGGACCACCATTGTCGTAGCACACCGTCTGTCCACGATCAAAGGGGCAGATATGATTGCAGTCATCAAAGACGGTTCAATTGCTGAGAAGGGAAAGCATGAATCCCTCATGGGCGTCAAGGGTGGTGTTTATGCATCGCTGGTAGAACTGCACTCGAAGGTGGCATAAGGAGACATGTAGATATTTATAATCTCTTTCCTTTTTGTTTTTACAACTACAAGATAAAAAATGTGTGTGGTATTTTGCAGTACCAGGCGTGTAATGTAAACAAATATCAAGACTAATCGGCTAATCGCCTATTGTTAGACCATATAGTTAGGTCTAAAATATTGTTGTGATGAATAATTGACAATGATTATTTTGGTGATGAATAATTGACAATGATTAATTTATTATGATGAATAATTGGTGATTTTGTTTAGCGTTGTTATGCAAGTTGTGTCGCATGTGTGCGGATTGATGTTGGTCAAGTTGAGACGAACTAGTGTCGGAAAAATATTCTTTGATCTTTGCATGTGCAGATTGAGCATGGAGACGATCATAGTCGGTGACGAGGTCTACCGGGACTACGATAGGGAAATCCGAGGTTCGGACGGTCAAGGAGGTCACGAGATGGTCGGGCTTATGCTTGGGGCGCATGGAGATCAAAGGTGGATGATATGTGGAGAAGCTACGGGAGGTGCGGTCCTGGAGGCTTTGACACGTGACACGTTAGAAAAGTAGGGAGTGTGAAAAACCCGTGTTAGGAAGGGTTTCGGGTCCCTTGAAAATTAGTGGGCCAAAAGCCTAGTTGAGGTAAAAAAGGCACAGGTCTAGTTGGATGAGTTGGATTAAGATTCTAAGTAGAGATTGAATAGAATTCTGAGTTGGATTAGGATTCTAAGTAGAGAGTAAATAAAATTCGTAGAACGCTACATAAAAGGGGACAGAAATTGTGATGGGAAGAGCAGCTGTGGAAAAAAATACGCGTCTTTTTGGGGCAGCGCGGTTACGAGCGGACGGAAAAAAGGGCGTGCGGCGGCGTGACGCGTGAAAAAAAGGACGCGTTTTGAGCGAACAAAACAAAGGACGCAGGCATGGATGCGTCTGTGGTGCAAAGGAAAAAGTGAACAATTCCTGCGGTTTTTGAATAAAGTTTGTGAGTTTTTTATTTCGCATATATTATCCTTTTTCTTGATTTTTTGATTCCTATGAATTCTCCATGCATTTATCTCTAGATATATATTTTTGTGCTTACATTTATGAATCAGTTTGAATTAAAAATCAATTGCTAGATTGAAAGGAAACGGTGTTTCGCTGATGGATCGAAACTTTTTCTCGGCTCTATAGTAACTGCTACAGTAAATCGCTACAATACTACTACAGTATTTTGCTACAGCACACTGCAGTAATTGCTACAGTAAAATTAGAAAAAAATTGTTTTGTTGCTTCTGGATTTTGCAGATTAAACAATTAAAAAAGATAGAAAATTTGAAGAAAAAAAATTCCGATGTACACTGCAATCATTCACCCACTCTGATTGACATCGACGATCCTATACCTATACTTCTCGTCTGGTTAAGCCTAAGACATCAAAGGTAAAGTTACCTCAGCATGTTTTGCCGTTGTTCTGGTGTACAGTAATACGCATATCGCTCTATTCACTCAGCAACTATCTACAGCGACAACTACGGGATTGATGATGAACAGCAACATCTCTACAATCCCACTAGCCAAAAATTCACACAATGCGCCTTATATTTAAGGTACATGGCTGAAAACTTCACAACAACTCTACACACAGCAATGAGCTATCACATCCAGATTCTCAGGAAAGAATAAATCTGGATCCTGCGATTTTGCGCGAAATAAAGATGCGGCGTATGTATAATTTAGAGCGGCATAGCTTTTTTTTTTTTTGAAACGAAAACAGTAAGAGAGAGCCTTCCTTAAATATACTAGTATAGTGCCCGTGCTAACGCCACGGCGGCATTTTAGGGATGCACACGAAATCAACCAAACGAATTTTTGAATGGCCATACATGTTTTGTTCCCTGCTTTCAAAGCCAATTTTTGAATGGCCATATATATTTTGTTTGGATAATTGGGTTCCTCCCCGCCAATCCATGTAGCCAAAATGAACAAGAGAAAAAGATTTCTGTTGTGAATAAAATATAGAAGTCACTGTGACCAACCCCAGATGCATAGGATATGGTTCTTTATTAGATCAAGTACTTAGCTTGCAGCCAAAGAATGAATCATGGAAGTGTTGATAGCAATAGAATGAATCATGGAAGTTCTGACGGTCTAGTCAAGAATGAGATACTACTAAAACTCATAATTATAATTTCTATGTAGCCAATCCATGTTGTTATCCGGACAGACATTTTCCTTGTCCTCATCGTTTGATGCTCGGAGAATACTTGAACACGCTCCATATGGTGCTTGTTGACCTATCATGGAGCAGGATGAAACATTAATTTTTCATTGTCCGGACATAATTATTATTGCTTAATAAAGCGTAACATTTCAAATAACAAAGGAACCATTATTAAATAATAAATAAGCAATACCATGATCAGGTCCTATAGTATGTGTTGATGATTCTGTCCTCTTCAATACTCGTTGTTCCCGGCGCCTTTTATTCCTTTCTTCTCTTTGCTCGGTGGATTCCTCAGCCTTTATCCTTGCTCGGTATTCTCGTTGTTTTCTATTCCTCTCTTCCCTCTTTCGCTCGGCCTCATCCACAGGTGCTGCAAGTGATTTTAAAACTGAGAAGGTTATAAAAATATCGAAAGCAATTCCGTCACAGCCAAGGAAGCGCTCATACCTTTGTTGTTGTTTGTTATATCGCCTAAAGCAGTGCGCTCTGCTTTCTGGTTTGACATGTCCTTTTTTTTATTTAACCAGCCAACAACATGCAAAACCAACCTGAGGAAGATGCAATCACCAATGTTTAAAATCGCAACAGTTTCCTTCTCAAATACAATCTTAAGCCTTTCATATGATGCAATTCCTTTCAGACAAAAGGTAAAGGGTGACCGCGAAAACAGACACATCCAAAGTTGAGAATTTTAATTTTAGAACTTCACATGCAATAGTTAAATGCCCGTGCTAACGCGACGGTAAAATACAAAACAAGATAAAATTTGTAAAAAATAAAACGAGATAACAAAAATTGCATTGTTTTCTGCATCAATTGCATTGTTTTGGAATGCTCTAACCATGAGTCTTGTCCTTTCCAGAATTACAGACCAAAATTTGGGACAACATTGATCAAAATCTACCCTACCGGGAAACACACAAGCCATGGTGCATCACAATACAATATAGACTTTTATTTATCTGTAGCATCAAGTCAATACCAAAACTGGCCTCCGCCGTTATTTATTGAGAGCAACAATGAAGAAACTCGCGAAAGGGTCGGTCAACTCACACCAAATATATCTACCATCACTTACACGCCTAACATTGTATCACATGGCAGCTCAATGTCACATTAGACCAAACAGGTCAGCTTTCTCTGTAACCTCAAAAATGTCGAATTGATCAGCTCCCATCAAAGTAGGAGTCAGGCATCTCAGGAAGTTCATAGGATGATGGAAAAGGCCACAGGTAACCTATTTGATCACTTGAAGATGGGTCAGCCTCCTCTATCTTCATGCAATTTGCATGTGAGAATCAGCTCATTTCGTTGCAATCTCATCACTCTGGAAGTTTCAGCCTGTCAAAGAGAACCAAGAAGCTCTGCTCAGGCACGCTGTAAAGGAAACCAAGCTCCGCACCTCCAAGGTGTGGGATTGTACTCTGCAAAGGAATCAACATCAAACGTCAAGGGAAATCTTAACAAAGGAACTACAACGAAATGTTATGGACAAAATCGGATAGGTGAGCTGGTAGTATTGGTTAAAAAAAAGCAAATGAATTTCACTGACAACTTGTATTTTCCTGCTATATAAACACACTCCATGCAATATATAATTTGTACAAAACAGACTTAACAGTGTTAGCTGTTAAGACTTTAAAATACCTGACATCAACCTGAGAACATGGAGCACTAACAGTTTTAAACCATTAGTATAGTGCTCGTGCTAACGCCACGGCGGCATTTCAGGGATGCACATGAAAACAACCAAATGATGATATATTTTTTTTCATAGTTTAAGTTTCACGCAACAGTAAATCATAATCATACATTGTGAGTAAATCATCGATATTCTGCATATCAAATGCTCTTGAGAGAATGTACATGATCAATAGAAAAAAAGTTGCACCTAGAGAATGTGTCTGTGAAGTTACACACCTTGTAGTACATTGTTTCATTTCTGTCATGCAGTCTGTTAAGGATACGCCATTTTGCTAATTGATAAGTATCAGACGGCCCATCTCTCGCATATTGCTGCAGCCGTTTCAGGTCAAGCACTGTTATCAAAGTAAAAAAGAAGTAAATTCACCGCTCACATCAACACTTTGCAGAAGAGTTTTTCATATATATTGATCATTTCATTTTTGGCGCTTTTCACAATGGCCCATGGGAAACTCGGCTAACCTAGCACTAAGCCCTACACTCTAGCTCTTAGTGAAAGTTGCAGGTTCAGGATCCAGCTTTTCTATGCAAACTTTTTTGTCCAGATTGAATGCAACTTTTCAAAGGTACAATCTGTTGGAGCTTATTGAGCCAAGAAGCTGGGTATAAACTATAAACTTTGGAACTTGACCAAACTGGGCTTTAACACAACGCATGCACTTACGACAAAGATCAAAAATAAAATTTATCCAGCAGATCCTCACCAATGCATGACAAAAACTGAAACACACGTATAAGACACGGGAGAGGAGAGCGTAGCGGCAGTGGCCATGCTTGGAGTAGACAACACCGGGGTAGGCAGCTGCTGCAGCGGCGGCCAGGTCCCACCCAGCGCATCGGAGGAGCTCGGCGAGCGCGCGGGTGAAGCGGTGGGCGACGCGGAGCGCGTCGCGGAGGACGGAGTCGAAGACACCAGCGGACAGCATGGAGCCGACAAAGAAGATATATATATATGCAATGCTAACTTTCATTAATCCTTGGTTAAAGAAACCAACAAAGAAGATGTGCATGATTTGTTCTGCACTCCTGCTTACCAATGCTTGATTATTTAATGTGGGTACCATCTATGCAAGGCATATCAAAAGGGGGCGACGCAACAGAAAAGAGTTGCTCAATTTACTACTCCAAGAACAAGGCCATTTTCAGGACTAATATATCGGAAATTTAGAATGAGCACCTGCGAGATTTCTTCTTTCTTTCCATCAGGCATTTTCTTCTGAGCAAGTAAATCTTTATCTTTTTCCTGCATTAATGGTTAAGCTCCTGATTTAACTTCGTGAAGAACATTAGCTAGACAAATAGTTATGCACCACTTAAACCATGTTACCTTCAAAGCTTGATACCTGGCACCAAGGCCTGGCAATCCCTCCAAAAGCTTTCGAGCAATGAAATCATTGGAACGAGCTTGCTTGAAAAAAGGTTGCTTCATCAATTTTTTTGCCGTAGGCCTTTTGGACGGGTCTTTAACCAAACACATAGCAATCATTTGCTTAAAGTGCTGTTATTAGAAATCATTGTTAACAAATAGGAAGTTTATCAACATAAAGAATACAGAGGTGAGAGGGCCTGTCAAAGATATTTACCCTTGAGAATTTCTTATCTCTCTCATAGTCAAGACCTGGGGGAGCATTTTGAAGTGTCATAAGCAATACCTGACAAAGTACATGAATGATAGCCTTAGAAACACACATCATAAGAGAAAAGGGATTGCTTCAAAGATATTGTAATGGTATCTGTTTGAGTATACCTTCATGGGAGGGTACTTTGAGAAAGGAGCGTGACCATGAGCAAGTTCAAGTGCAGTGATTCCAAAGGACCATATGTCTGCCCTGTAATATATTTGTCAGAAACACCTCCAATTAGCATGCCCGTACGAGGAAGGGAACGAGGCCACAAAGAAGAATCTTTTTGCATTCTGTTTCAGAGATAGAAATACGAAACGATGTTGGAAGAAAATGGAGCCTTGTAGCCCACGTCAAAAAAAAACCCCTCAAACATATATATTTACACATGAAAATGAAACGTTCCCATGAACAATGATACAATTTTCAAAAGAATAATAATAACCATACCTCTATTTCCTTTTCAAAACGTAAGAAAAATAACTGTCTACTCGCCCCTAGTAGAAAAATGTGAACAAATAAACAGACCGATTTAGGAGTAGCGTCTTGCCTAGACCGATTTACCCTGATTTTTATAGATATGTCATCTGATCATGCATGTATCTTGTAGAAATCTAAATGCAGATTGCGACATCAAATTCAAATTATAAAAACTAAACTAATCTCATAATCCCAAAGGTTAACATTCCCTTTTGGACAAAGATACAATGCACACTCTGAAATCATTCTTTTTGTTTCTTTCTTGTGTGTATACATACAGGTTCTTCACATGGACAGGAATGATTAATATAGAGGGGAATTTTTGTCCCTTAATCTGCCTAAGGTGTGATAGTGGAATATTACACCAACATTTATTTATGCTCCATCCAATTAGCATAGGAAGAACTCTAAACACCATCTAGCATCATGCTTTCTCAAAATAGAAAAAGATCTTAAGACTACTTAGATAAAATTTGTAAAAAAATAAAATGAACATTTTAAGTTGAAGTACATTTTGAGCACAGGACTTTATGCAAAACGCCAAAATGAAGACATGGCACAAACCAATCATCAAAAATAGTAATGTCAGCCTCGTACAGAGACATTCTTAACCATAGCTTAGGTAGAAACCAAGGATAAACAGATGAAAGTAACAAGCTTTCTTCAGGCAGACATAGCTACAACAGCAAGAGATCAACTCACAATGGAAAAGATGTTTTGCCAGCGTGTCATTGGGCATGTACTCAGCAACAAGCAATCTCTCACCACCTTGGCAGCAACAACCAAGCAAATTTGCTAATCTTTTGCTCCGGAGCTGGCCAACAGACTTAGATTCTTCCTAAAAGCATAAAAATATCTCCAAGGGGTCATCGGTTCTGAAATTTTTGCTGGACCTATTACGAAATTTAAATCAATAAACTGTTTTCTATGCAATAGAAGCACTATCCATTTGGATAATTAGATAATGCAATGCTATAACTCTAATAAGATCCTCTCAAAATGGTACTTGCCGTGTTAAAAAAAGACATACATTGGAAGATCAGGCTTGAACAAACAACATCGTAACAGGTGAGTTCAACAAACCGAAACAGAAAGGTATGTAAACTATAGCATAAGTTTAAAGCACTGTACCAGAATCAGTCCACAGTATAGGTTCTAACAGTAATTAGAGCACCACTGTTTACAATTACCTGACAAGGTCCAGTTACTCAAGATTGAAAATTAGCAGAACAGCCAGCATCATGGCAGGTGTAATCTGACACACAAGCATTCTTACTCCAGGCAAAAGGACGCGGTGATGCAAGTCATTCCCAAGAAATATATGACAGATACTATGGAAGAGGCATATCTTGCAATCTTAACATGGGACATTTGTAGATTTCCTTTCAGTTGAAGTTAGCAAATAGGGAAGAAAAGAAAAATTCATAGATAAAAATAGCAGTTGGTGCATGTGCATACTCATAACAAGAAGCATAAATCCTAACAAAGCAAAAAGGAGAGGCCATATTTTGCTTGCTCTGAATCATCATTTTAAGAGCTGTGAATGCAGTAATTTTGGCAACTAAGTACAGCAGTCCGCACATTCCTAGGCCTAAAAGTAGCCACAAAATTGATCACACACATAAGAGGATTCGTACCCAGTAGACAGAGTGGGACAAACACACAATAATCAAAAAGTTTTGCGGTAAAATAGCCGGCAGATGCGTCTATTTCATCTACAATCTGCCTTACTCAACATAAGTCAATTCCCCAACCATCGAAACGTATTGCATAGTATTATTCGGAAGGGAACTAACAAATGACATGCTAAAACTTTGGAAAGAATTAAAAAGAGACTTTTGGAGAGTGAAGGAGGCGGATCGGAACATACAATGTACATGCAGAACATAAGCAGTTCAAAGGACAGACAAACATATAGTCATATACAAAACCCAAAGCAAAGTGGTATACAGAGATTCCAGAGCCCCCAAAAAAATAGAGGAAGCAACTCACCGAGCATGATTCTCAAGCAACATTGGTGATGCCCATCTAGCGTCTCCCATGTGCAAAACCATGGGGGCTAATGAAGATTGGACAGCTAGACGAACACATGTATATTGAACAGCAATAAAAGATTGCCATGGAGTTTATAGACGTCGACAGATCAGTAATAATTGATTGTGACAACACTACTCTACTATGTGAAACATTTATTTCATTGCTAAATGAAAAGATATAGACAACAAGAAGTTCTTTTGTTCATGGCCTCCTCCAACAAGAATATGTTATGAACTATTGAACCAACAAAAAATCAAAGTAGGCATTTAAGCAAATTTTTTTTAAGCAGCTTAGTTACGATAACCTGCAAAGTCACAAAGAAGAGAGAAAATATAGACAGGCAAAACCAACACATAAATAGCTTCATGTGAGGTGTCCTGCATCATCTTATTACAAAAATCCAGTTTTCATAGATACAAAATTTCAGGATTAATCCAGATGAAACTGTAAAAATACTAATTAACTACACAGCTCACAAATGGTAGTGTTAGAGAATATGGGCCGAGAATAAAGCATGAAGAAATAAATAAGGGCAATGATGCAAGAAAAGAATAACATTTAGCCTCCTAAGAAAGTAAAAACATCAATAGCCTAAGTACCTGCACGTACAATGCACGACCTAAATTCGAAGTCTATGTTCCCACCCTGACAGACTAAACACCTGAATAAAGCAATGTATCCATTCTATCCACAAAGTACAGGAGCAGCAAATGACAATTTAAGAGGTACAAGACCAGATATGAGGTCAGATCACATGAGCCATATTCAAGCTATCAGCTCAAAATTTCATCTTTATCCAGAGGATCAAGTGTATTAATGTTAAGTAGTAACAAACCTGGTCTCCAGGAAAGATGTGTGTAGTCCTCATACCAAGTTATACACATTAATTTGGCTTTATGTCAAGAAAATAATCAATAGACAATGTACTCTCGGATGTACAGACAGCACTATAGAGCGCAGGTATGAGGTAAAGACACAAGGATAGGATATCACATTCCAAAAATACCATCATGGTAGCATGGAGACATTTAAATCAATGGTAAGAAGCATGACTTTGCTATTATTTAGTAGTGGCATAATTAAAACATAAATTATTCAGTTGCACGGCTTCAACAAAGTAGCTAATAAGAAAGAGACGTCCAAGTTACAAATATGATAGTTTATTGGATGTACAGTATGTTAACATCTCAGACTCTCCTTAGGTGTCAAAGCCATGTTGAGGCCTTTCCCATGACTAATATGTTTCACGAGACTGTATCCCATGACCAATATGTTTCAGACATGGTACACTGCCAAGCATAATTGACAAAGCAACCTAGGGCATTACAGCAGCAAAAGAAACAGGATTTTCAAAGCAAACAATGCAAAAGAAGGGACAGCCGCAAGCTTCTTACTCTCAGTGTACTGAAGCAAATTCCTATCACTGGCAGGTGATCCAGGTTCCTATTTTATTCTTGGAATGTCAAGATATCCAGGAGGAACTACAGCATCTGGGATAAGTTCACCTGATACTTCCTGAGAAAGTTGAGAAACACAAACAGTTGAGCCACCAGATCTTACTATATCAACTACATTAATACGTGAATGAAGAATACCATATTATCGTTGTTCACATCAACATTATCATCTCACCTAAAACCGAACCAAGTGGGAGGGCGCATTGGTCTATCCATTTTGTCAATCTAACACCATACAGCGGCAAGCATTGTAACTAAAACAAACTCTGCACCAATTTAGACCAAATGGACCAACTTTTATTCAAATAAGCAATCCGATCCTCAAAATGAAATTACATTAGTAAAATTTCGCACATTTCCACTGCCTATTAACACATATTGCTATTTATCTCAGGAACTAAATTCGTGCTACCTTCTTTATGAATAAATGAATGATATGACATAAAACAATGTACCCCCCATAGAATCACTCAACGGGCCAACGCTTGCAAAAGCAATCTAACAAAAAAGAGAGTACTGAACTGAACAAGCTTATAGAATAAACGGAGCACAAGCATCATAGACAATTATGCCATTACCAATTTTCATCTATCTATGAAGCATTGCACACACGGTGCATCAATAAGCTATTTCCATCACAAAACCAGCACAGGCATGACATTTACACAGAAATGATAACTACCTCAGGTAAAGCTAAGAAATTGTCGCACGTTTCTGCTGTGATGTATCACAATATAAAGCAGCAGGTGAGGAAAAAAAATCCACACGATTCGATAGCTTCAGGGTACCTGGCCGATGATGACGGCTTTGACGCGGTCGAACGGGGTGGTGTGAAGCGCGTGGAAGGCGAGGTGCGGCAGCGGGTAGACGGGCACCTTGCCGTGCAGGCGCTCATGGGTGACGAAGCGGCAAAGCTCGAGCGCGTAGGGCTTGCGCAGCTCCCCGGGGAGCGCCTCTAGCCACGTCTCCTCGACGAGCAGCTCCTCCAGCTTCACAGCGCCCCCGACGCTAAAACCGCGAGCACCAAAACCCTAAGGTTACAGGACCGACGAGCCGGGCGTACGCCTGAACGGAACCCTAGGGAGAGCGAGATCCTGTGTATAGGGGGGCCTGGGAGTGGGAAAGGAACACAGTGTAGTAGGATTGCTTCGAAATTTGGATTTGCTCATTTGAGTGCTGGCGATCTTCTACGGAATGAAATTTCATCTGGTAGTGAAAAAGCAACAAAAAGCAAAAGTAAGACTGCATACTTGCTACAACCTCTTGCTTTTCCTTCTGATTCTCCTCCTTGGTACCAAATTTTGTCAACATAAATATTGCACCCGAGCTGAGTACAATGACCAAATACGTAGACAATACCCTCAAATAGACCACCCCAAAACAAAAAGGCTCATAAATGGATACCTAATGAGCCAAAGTAAGCCATGCAACAAAAAGCAAAAGGAAGACTGCATACTTGCTACAACCTCTTGCTTTTCCTTCTGATTCTCCTCCTTGGTACCAAATTTTGTCAACATAAATATTGCACCCGAGCTGAGTACAATGACCAGGTACGTAGACAATACCCTCAAATAGACCACCCCAAAACAAAAAGGCTCATAAATGGATACCTAAATCACACTAAACATGAAATCAGGCGATCTTGAGCCCTGCAGGAACCACAACATTTCAACTCACTGCAAGCCTCACCAAACATAAGACTGGGGGTGATGTTGGATTGGAACCAAAGCAATGGATGACCTCGTCAAAACGAAATAAAAGGAATCAACTTTCATCAATCCATGCAAGCATCTATAACTACCTATGGAAGAGTAATATTTTTGCCATTTTGCACATTGAAATTTAACAACAGCAGGTTGGTTTGGCTACAAATGGAACAAAGATAGGTACTCACACCTCCTTTTTGAGCTCAAGTTCGTGCAGCGCCTTGAACTCCTGCACCTTGAAGGACCAGTCGTTGGGGATTCTCGGGTCCTCCTCAACCTTGTTCTCGTGGTTCTTGGCCTCCCTGCGCTTCTCGTGGTGTTGCTTCTTCACCTTGCTCAGCACCTTGTACTTTCGCATTCTTCTTCACCTTTTATTTCCCCTCCCTGAAAGGAGGAGCGAGGATGAAGACAGACGGATAGATAGGGAGCGTTACATCACCCGCGGAGTCTTGCTAGGGTTAGGGTTTGAGTGAGTTCCGGGCGGCGGGCCCTCCTACCCGATGCGGAAGGTGGAGGCCCCGTTGTCGATGACGATGGGCGTGGACGACGGGAAGCGGGCGAAGTCAGTCTCCCGCGGCGGGCGGTACACCGACGACATCTCGCTGATGGCCGCCCGTATGGCCGCGCACTCCCGCCGCACCACCGCCCGCTCCTCCGCCGCCGTCTTGCACGCGCGTATCGCCCATATCATGTCCCTGCGGCAGCGTCACACACGTCTCAGTTACACCACGCACAGATCTGAGGGGGGGCGGGGGAGGGGGTGCGATCTGAGGCTGACCGGAGGCGGGTGCCGGAGGAGAAGGGGTTGATGGCGAGGTCCATGGCGAAGTCCTCGACGATCTTCTCGACAGAATCCAGGGCGAGGCGGCGGGGGATCTCGTCGTCGCGGGGCGTGTGAAGGGAGTGGAGCGGAGGAGGAAGACGACGACGACGATGGCCGGGTGGATCTGGGATTGGGCGGAGCAGAGGAGTAGGGGAGGAGGAGGCGGCGGCGGAGTGGAGGAGCGGGGGAAGAGGAGGCGGAGCGGAGGAGTGGGGGGAGGAGGAGCCGGCGGCGCTGGGTGGGGAGGAGGCGGCGGCGGAGCGGAGGGGTGGCGGGGGAGGAGGCGTTGGCGGAGCGGAGGAGCGGGGGAGGAGGCGGCGGCGGTGGCGGTGGAGCGGAGAAGTGGGGGGAGGAGGAGGCGGCGGCGGCGCGGGGTGAGGAGGAGGAGGCGGCGACGGCGCGGCGGCGGCGCGGCGGATGAGGGAGGGGAGGAGGCGGCGCGGAGAACGGGAGGAGGGGAGGAGGCGGCGCGGAGCACGGGAGGAGGGGAGGAGAACGTGGGGAGACGGGGGAGAAGGTGGGAGGAGGCAGCGCGGTTTCGTGAGGAGGCCCACGCGGACTGCAGAGGAGAGCGGGATGGGGAGGGTACTGCAGATCCATTGAAGGATAACCGTCGGATATGGTTGAGTAAGGAGAGAGAATAGAGGAGAGTTAATCTGGTGCGTACGTTTTTATGATGATGGATTTCTGGGTGCATATGTGGTGTGGACGTAGTTAAGGTTATGACTGTGGAGCAGGTAATTGTTGGGTGGATGTAGGATAATTTTAACTGGTGAATTATTAGTTTAGATTAAATATAAAACGAAACAAGTGGATACAAAGGAGAGACAAAGAGAATTAAAAACAGAAAATGATCGCTAAGCCCTAGCTAACCAATCAACTAGAAGTGGCAACATTTTTTAGAAGCCCTTTCTTTTAAAAATTGTAAATCTTAGAACAATAGTCTCTTTCATCTTAAGGTATCAGCAGGAGATCCTTCGAAGATTTTGTTCTTCCTTTTAGTCCAAATGTTCCAGCAGCCTAATATAGCCAATTCTCTAAAGAAAGCTTCTGAAATTGATGCTTGCGAGAGATCAAGAGATAGCATGTCGAGTAAGTTAAAATTGTAATATCAGGTTATATTTATAGAATTTCAACATTGCTGATTGAATGAACATCTAAAAAAATAAATGGAGCAATCCTCCAATACTCCGTCTCTGGAGCGGCGTACCTTTGGTACAGCGAAGTCGCGTTCCTGTAGTCCTGGACCAGCGGACGCCAAGCTAGCCGCGGCGACCGAGCTGGTGCTCGCCGACGACTTCATCATTCCTGGCCTTAGGGAGCCAGCCGCCTCGCTGCCTCTGGCCGGTGGAGATAGATTCGCCGCCGCTGTTCCATTGAGATGGCGAGCGTGCCTTTCGCCCTTCCACCGTTCGCTGCCTGCCAGCCCATGGGCGGATCTATAGAAAATCAAAGGTGTTCAGCTAAATATCTAAAAACTTTTATAAAATACCTAGTATATTATAGATATATTAGATATATATACTATTAGTTATGTTAAAATTATATTTTATGCCTGCAAATAAATTCAGTCCGCACTTCCCGTATCTCGCGCGCAGCCCATGTAATACGTTAGACCTATTTTTCTTTCCACCTCAGCCCTCCTCACGCCCAAAAAAGTAAAAATATAAACAAAATCCTAACATTTGTTCCATTTCTCATCTTGTGCCTGTCTATATGGAAGGGGCTTCGGCCTTCGAGTGGCAAGCAGGCGAAGGTGCAGGCTAGAGGCAAGTGACGACCGGCGGACGCGAACGTGGTGCCATGATGTGACAACAATCATGCGTGAGGCGGTGTCTGGTGCAAGGTGAGCGTGTGGCAGCACAGGCAAGCAGAAAGGTGTCGCGGGCAGTGGCACAACAACACGGAGGTACGGAGCGGGCGACAGGAAGGGAGCAGCACGGTAGCCGGAGGGAGTGTGGCATTGGGAAGTGAGTAACACCTCCAACTTATTATCATTGTCCTCTCTCCATATCTAGATGTGCTCCACCCCACTCCACTTATTTTTTTTCTTGGTATGTTTTGCTCCATAGAAGGAACATACAATTTCCTCTTAGATTGACAGTTCTTGCTGATAGGAGAATAGCAAAAAAAAAGTAAGATCAACAAGATATACAACTCTCATTTATTTCTATAATTTGTTGTTTAATTCATATAATTATGCTCATCTTATGTCGCACATTTCCTCATAAGAAATCATTAATTTTTGTAAGTTATGTATTTTTATTATATCTACATACATATATCGTTATATCGGTGTTTTGGGGATGGTGTGCTGCAGTATCGATGTATTCGAGCAACTTAACTTCAAAATCCGAACATCTATCCTAAAAATCCTAAGTCCGTCACTGTGCCAGCCGTCTGAAAAACTAATTCAAGGGCTTGGATTTGCGTGGGCACATCTGTTACGAGAGTCCATCTCGGGCCAGCCAAGTAGGGGAGCCGATCTCAGTGTAGCCCCGTAGCACAGACCAGCAAGGGATGCCCAGGAGATCGCCGGCGACGGCGGCTCGGCCGGCAGCGCGACCATGAGGACGAACACACTAGCCCAAAGGTATGCGGTATTCCCTGTTCTAAAATTCGCGTTCATTTGTCCCTTCTGATCACGCACATTCGGTAGGCGCGTTTAGCAGCTTAGCCCATCGTCGCCCTTCTCCTTCAAACCGTAGCTGTTCGTACTCATTCGATCTTCTTTTGGAGCATCCGGGAGACGACGGTTGCTCATCGTCGCGCGCGAAATTGTTGGCACGGAACCTACAGATTTGGTGCACTAGAGGCTTAGAGCTTGTTCTTTTTAGGTCATGGGTTATCACTTCCTGCAAATAAACAAACAAATAGAATAACTTTGTTTCAAAACGACTTTTTAGTATTACTTTTCTAGGTGGTTTATTGGTACTATTTTTTTTAGTTTATAACTTTTCTCGAACAAATAAATAGAATGATTTCTCCACCGCCGTTTCGAAGCAGTTTATCAGGATAACTTTTTAGAAACAGTTTATCGACTTTCGATTCGTTCGCACAAGCATTTATACTAGAACCAAAAACCATAAACTACAGTCATAAGCTATAAGCTCTATTCTTTTTTACTTTTGCTTTTGGTTTATTTAAAAATCAAAAGGCCAAACGTCGAAACAAGACAGGCTCTTGTAATTCGTTGGGGAGAATAACCCTCTTAGCGACGCGTCATATCGGAATGTCACTCCTAGATGCGGTGTGGTGATAAATAAGCAAGGGTCGAGACGTCACTCCCTTAGTGACGCGCTATGTCAGCGTTCGGATGTAGTGAAAAATATGCAAGGGTCACCGCACATTACTTGATGAGTGTAAGGGGCAAGAAAACTAGTCGAAGAGAGTAGGATCCATCTGAGTAGTTGATATGTAAGGTTCTTGACAGGTAAGTTAAGAGAGCTAGTTGATACGGCGATTAGGAGACGTGTAAATATCTTGTGTGTTTAAGAGACTAAATAGACAGGTTAGAAAGTGAATGAGGTGGAGCATATTGGCTTCAAGTTGTAGTATATTGGAAGTCTGGAACAGAACGGAACTGGAATAGAGTGGACATCTTAATCGATAAATGCCTCAAGAGCGAAGTTGTCGACATGAGGAGACAAGGGGATAGGATTATTCTAGTCAAGCTAATCTTTAGTGACCTGATTTTAAATGTTGTTAGTGTTGAAATATAAGTGAATTATTCATCTTTCCTCATTAGCTTAAGCTTTTTGGTGAACTGGTTGGTGCATGCAACTCAATATGGTATCAGAACCAAGAGGTATTGAGTTCAAGATTCGGCTGGTGTAATTAAAAAATAATAATTACAGCCCACTTCTATTCCACGTCTTAGGCTTGATGGAGTCTATACGTGAGGGGAGTGTTGAAATATAAGTGAATTGTCCATCTTTCCTCATCAACTTAAGTTTTTAGGTAAACTGGTTGATGCATGCAACTCAATATTTAGTGCATATGCTCCACAAGTATGTCTAGATGAGGCCGCTAAGAGGCAATTTTGGAAAGATCTAGATAACATGGTTAGAAGTGTGCCTAATAGTGAGAAGTTTTTTAGGAGGCGATTTCAATAGTCATATTGGTACAACTAGGGGGGTTTTAGAGGGTACATGTGATTTTTGGTTGTGGTGATAGAAACCAAGAAGGAGAAGATATCTTGATTTTTACTATAGCGTATGACCTCATAATAGCTAACACCTTTTTAAGAAAGAAACATTCTCATTTAGTTACCTTTAATAGTGGTCAACATTCTAACCAAATTGATTTTGTCCTTATTAAGATGGAGGACAAACAAGCTTGCATAGATTGTAAGGTTATACCTAGAGAGTGTATTTTCCATCAACATAAGCTGGTAGTCTCTGACTTTTATTTTAGGTTATGGGTTCGACAGGTTAAGGCCTCCAAAGCCACGACGATGAACTGATGGAAACTCAAAGGGGACGACTCACATGCGTTTAAGGGGAGGATGATCGCGGAAGGGATATGGAACGTGGGAGAAGCGAATAGTACGTGGACGAAGATGGCAACTTGCTTTAGAAAGGTGGCTACGGGGGTGCTTGGAGTGACCTGAAGGACAAGATGTGAACACTTGGTGGTGGAACGAGGAAGTGCAAAAAGCTATCGAGGAGAAGAAGACATGCTACAAGCACATGCATCGTGATAGGAGCGACGATAACATACAGAAGTACAAAGCAACAAAAAGAATGCAAAGAAAGCAGTGGGTAAGGCACAGGACAAGGCCTATGAGGAACTTCATCAGAAGCTAAGTACAAAGTAGGGCGAGAAGGATACCTACAAGATGGATAAACTTCGAAAAAGGAAGATGAGAGATTTCAACAAAGTTAAATGCATTAAAGACGACACTAATAGACTTTTGGTGAAGAGATTATTTCGATGAGTTGTTCAATGGAGACAATGAGGATAGTATGATTGAACTGAATGATGCTTTTGACGATGCCGATAGGAGATTTGTTTGAAGAATTCAAGTGTCAGAAGTAAACGAGGCCTTAAAAAAGAAGAAAGTGGGTAAGCCGTTGGAACCTGATAATATTCCTATTGAGGTGTGGAAATGCCTTGGAGACGTAGCAATCGTTTGGCTAACTAATTTGTTCAATAGTATTTTTAGTTTGAACAAGATGCCTAATGAGTGGCGGAGAAGCACATTAGTACTAATTTTCAAAAATAAAGGAGTCATTCAAAGTTGTACTAACTATAGAGGAATTAAGCTCATGAGCCACACAATAAAGCTTTGTGAGTGGGTGATTGAGTACCATTTAAGAAGAGTGACTAGCGTGATGAAAACCAATTTGGTTTTATACCCGAGAGGTTGACCACGGAGGCTATTTTTTTGATACGACAGTTGATGGAGAGATATACGGAGCAAAAAAAGATCTTCACATGGTATTTATCGACTTGAAAAAAGCCTATGACGAAGTGCCAAGAAAAGTCATATGATGGATACCCCAAAGGAAAAAAGTCCCAACAAAATATGTAACTCTAATCAAGGATATGCACGAAGATGTTGTGACCAACATCAGAGCATGTGGTAGCGATACTAATGACTTTTCTATTAAGATAGAACTACACTAAGGGTTAGCGAGCCTATACATTTTTGCCTTAGTGATGGACGAAATCACGTGGAACATACAAGCGGATATTCCTTTGGTGTATGCTTTTCACTGATGATATAGTGCTAGTTGATGAGAGTAGGATATGTGCCGAGAAGAAACTGGAGTTGTAGATGAAGACTTCAGAATCGAAGGGTTTTAGATTTAGTAGGACTAAAACTGAGTATACGAGGTGTAATTTAAGCAGTACCAGGGCAGATGATGGAGATGTTTGGATGGACAAGTAGTACCTAGGAAGGTCATTTTCGATATTTCGGATCGATGCTACAGTGGGACAACGAGATTGATGAAGACGTGAGCCATAGGATAAGAGCGGGGTAAGTGAAATGGTGCCAAGCATTGAATATCTTGTGTGATAAAAAAGTTCTTCAAAAATTAAATGGTAAGTTTTATAGGATGGTGATCAGACTTGCGATCCTATATAGAGCAGAATGCTGGCGTGACTAAAAGACAGCATGTATAGAAGATGGGTGTAGCGGAAATAGGGATGATGCGATGGATCTATTGTCACACAAGACAGGATCAAATTCATAATGATGATATACGTGATAGGGTGGGGGTAGCACCAATTGAGAAGAAACTTGTCCAATATCGTTTGAGATGGTTTGGATATCTCCAACAAGACCTTCTGAGGCATTGGTATATAGTGAAATTTTAAGACATACCGCAAACATAAAAAGAGGTAAAGGTTGACCAAGACTGATGTGGGAGGAAGTAGTTAAAAGAGACTTGAGAGATTTGAATGTATAAAAAAAGTTGGCTTTGGATAGGAGCGCATGGAAGTTAGTGATCCACGTACCAGAATCATGATATAAGAAGAATGTTTAAGGGTGGTGTTTTAGACTCTTGGTTCAGATGGTAAGATGTAGGGCTTAGGGTTTTAGCGTTGTAGATTTTATTATAAGGATCTCGTTTCTTTGACCTTGAGGGGTTTCATTTCTAGTTTGCCCTAACTTATCTAGGACAAATGTATTTGTTGTTGTTGTTGCATTGATAGCTAACATCTTTTATTACTAAATGGCAAATGAGAAAACAAATTTATAATCTTTAAAGATAAATTCTGTAAAGCATCTTGAAAGGACCATCAAACTGGAGAAAATTGATTATTTGCCACTTTGAAGAGTGGGTTTCGCAAATTTGCCACTTTCAAAATTGACTTTGTAAAAATGCCATGCAGTACATGTACATCTTGATTACCATGCCATTTGAGCCATTTAGCTCATTTAATAATTTTTTTGCTAATTTCTGGAGGTGGAAAAGACCTTTATGCCCTTCCCGTTCGGAGCCGTCCCCGCGCCGCCAGCCGCCCTTCCCGCTCGGCGCCGTCCCCGCTTGGCGCCCTTCCAGCGCCGCCCTCCTCGCTCGAACGCACATGTACATCGAACGCCTTCTGTAGCTCGTTAGCGGCTGTCGCTTCGCTCTCCATCTCTGCGTACCTCGCCAGGAAATCCCGTAGCGTGGTAGCAGACTGATCGCTTGGGACCTGTTCCTTTGGTTGCGGCGCTGGGGCTGATCCCTCGGCACCTTCTGCCATTTGCTCATCTGCTGCTGCTTCTGTCTGAGCAAGCCATTTGATCAGGTGCAATGCATACAACCATTCAACCAACACACTTACATACCAAAGCTTATCATCTCTACTTAGTGTCAACCGAATTAAACACACTCCGAGGTTCATGATCACCAGCTACCAAACCAAGAGTGTAGGATGGTTGTATAAAGAAAAAGGGATTTCCTGGCGAGGTACGCAGAGATGGAGAGCGAAGCGACAGCCGCTAACGAGCTACAGAAGGCGTTCGATGTACATGTACGTTCGAGCGGGGAGGGCGGCGCTGGAAGGACGCCAAGCGGGGACGGCACCGAGCGGGAAGGGCGGCTGGCGGCGCGGGGACGGCTCCGAACGGGAAGGGCATAAAGGTCTTTTCCACCTCCAGAAATTAGCAAAAAAATTATTAAATGAGCTAAATGGCTCAAATGGCATGGTAATCAAGATGTACATGTACTGCATGACATTTTTACGAAGTCAATTTTGAAAGTGGCAAATTTGCGAAGCCCACTCTTCAAAGTGGCAAATGATCAATTTTCTCCATCAAACTGCCATATTATAGAATTTATTACATGCTTAAGGAAAATGGTTGTCTATATTTTAAAATGATATGTAAATCTTTATGTTTCCTTTCATCCAAATAGTTATTAAATAAATTGCAGGCTTGGGGCACTAAAACATCTCGTACTGTTAATTATCAACAATGGTGTTTCCAATGTTAGGATTTCATAAACTCACGTTGCACCGGTCAACACGGCAAACAAAACGGTCATGATCTTTCCTCCAGTATAACCTTTTTGAATTATTAGCTTTCCACCATACCAGAAGGCCAGGCCATAGCTGCTAAATGAGATGCAAAAGACAGAGCCCACGCCGAAACCATTGATAAGGCCTTCCTCGATAGCAGTCCTGTATGCCTTTTTTATGAAATTGCTGTACATTGCCACGGCTTTCTTCTCACCGTTGAAGGACACAACCTGTTAACATGAGATATCTCGCTAATTTATTGTCTGCTATTTAACCAAATAATTGATATTGCTTGAGATAATTGATATAATTTGAACTCACTATATGATGTCAGTCTCTTGCTAGAAACCTTGGTTAGCATCTGCGCAGAAACTGCACCAGCGATAGCAACTAGTGGTAGTGATGTCAGCATGACAAGAGTCAGGAGCCAGCCTTTTGTGAATGCTATGATAAAACCACCAATGAAGGCAGATGAGAGTTGTAGAAGCTTCCCTGCCTGTAAATGGTAAGTTAAAGAATGCATGAATGTTGGCACCGGCAGCACAAGGTGTGCCTTACTGCCTAGAATGTATGAAATAACACACTTAGCTAACACAAAAACTTATCTCTCTAATATATTTTCTAAAAATGCAAATACTGATTTGGATTTTAGAAAATACAAATACTGATGCCTGCCATTAACTTGTGTCTGTGCAGGTCTGCGCAAACTTGTTTCTGCAATGTGATGAAAATACCGTTTCCTTTATTTAGTACCCAAGGAAGGTTTTACCATCTCACCAAGAGCAATATTGGAGACATTCTAGAAACTGCTTCACCAGTTGTCATCTCTGTGTCGAAGAATGCAATATTGGCCTGCCTCAGAACTGATTTCAGGTATAAAGAACGGATGCGGGCTGACTGCCTTTCTCCTGCCATCGTCCAGCATGACACCTCTGGGACAAGTGAAGGTGAGTCTCTTACTAGCAGTTGTGCCATAAGCATGTGACTCAACAAATCATATTACTGAAAATTTTGGTAAATTATGGTTGGTAAATGCAGTTGGTACTTCCATAGGATGAATGCGTGACAATGTTTACTATGCTAGTGTATCATAGTTGAGATCTGTGCCACTCAGGAATGTCCAAGTTGTAACATGTAGTAAGTAGTAGCAACTGATAAGCAGGATGTTCATAATGAATGTTCTGTTCCTCGAAAAAAGAAGAACGTTCTGTTCAGATCATTGTGCATCCATGTGAAAACAAATTTGCTTGTAATAGTTCCATGTTATTCCATTCTCAAAATCTTCAAATTGAAGTATTACGTTATGCCTTGGAATCTAAAGAACAAATAGGTGAAATGATTTTGAGAGAACTGTTTTGTGTCTCCTAAAACACAGCTTTTTTTAGATAAAAGGACATAAAACATCCTAAAACACAATGACATATGATTTTTTTTTTTTGCGATGATATATACGTACAGCTGCTTCGTTTATCTCAAGTACTTTAGTCCTTTGTGAAATATCATATATTGAACAACTGATTTCCCTGTATATAACTCTCTTTATGTATATCGTAGCTTGATATCCGTAGTGAAATACGTAAACAGAGTGAAATCACACTTACGAAGAAAGGAGGCAACCGATGTTCCAATGCCCAAATATACGAAGTTCAGAACGATCTGCAGATCGAAAGAAAGAGGCACAATTCTTTGTGAGCTACGACTTACGAGTCACTAACAATTAAATCGGCCGCCGGTTTATCATGATCAGTACACTTACCTTGGTCACGCTGCGGCTCGTGCTCTCGCCGAAGGAGTCGATGACGCTGCCGACGAGGATCGTCACGAGGGGCTCCGACGGGCCGTTGGCCACCGCCCCAACCGTGCCGACCACCATCAGCAGCACGTCGACGCGGTCATCTTTTCCTCGCTCGCCGTGTCCACTTGCTGTTTCGTCCATTTTCTGGCTTGCTGATGTACTGCTCGAATCTGCGCTGCTATGTGTGGTTTCAGTCCCTGGCTAGTGGAGGGACTATATATACGCATTGGTGCCTGCCGTCGTTGGTGCCTGGAAGCGACCGGGAAGGATAGTGATGGAAAAAAGAATGGACCAGGCGCGTGGCTCATGTTATCGCCGGTGATTATTATGCGAAGCTTCAAAATTACTTACCAGTACAAGTTAAAGAGTCGCGTTCCTTCTTTCGCATCAATGGAATCTCAACCGGCCGGTACCTGTGCACCTAGCTCATTTCTTATACCATACCAAAATTTGGATATTTGAAAATACAAAAAATTTTAAAACTTTTAATGCATTTTGTTGATATTCGGATTTTTTGGAATTTATTTGGGCTTTTCTGGAATTAATACCAGGAGAGAAACACAATAAATACCAACAACAATAACAACAACAACAATAATAAAGGATAGCCAAATTTACATCTAGGGCAAATTCCATGAAAAATTGAAAGCAACAAAAAGAATGAAATTGAATTCAAATTCAAAACTTAAATTCAAATCCAAAACCAAAATCAAATAAAAAATGAAAATGCCACATTGGGCCGGCCCAAGTCTCCTCATGTCCCATCCGGTCCGGCCCAGCACACTCCTCTCTTTCTTTCTTTCCTTTGGCCCAACAGCCGCTGCTCTTCTTCTTCCTTCTTTGCTTCTCCTTCCTCCTAGCCTAGCCACGCGCCCACACCATGCCTACCTCATTGCTCGTGCTTCACTCATTGCACCGTCTTGCTGCTCGCACTCCGCTCATCACACCTCTTGACACTTATTCCATGTCTGCACCGTGCCGCTCGCTCATGCCCATGTGCCTTCACCTGTGCCACACACCCATGCCCATACGCCTACACCTATGCCTCCCACGTCGCCCATGCCGCCCTTGCCCGCCATGTCATGCAATGTGCATGCGCAACACAAACTCCCTCACCGCTCGACTATTTAAGACACCAAGCTTTCCCTTACCTTCTCACCCCTCGTCCACTCCTCCCACACCTCACCATTGCCACATTGAGCTTGAGCCGAGCTCGGAGATCCCATTGCCATGCACCGTCGTGACCACTTCGTCGTCCCCACCACTCCGATGAGCTCCTCGCCGATTCGGTCATGTCAAACTGAGCGCTTGGTCACCTTCCTCACTCTTTGTTATGCAATTGCGTCTTCCTCCACAGAAGCTCATTGATGCTATCGTCTTTTCCACCTCCGACCGCATCTACCTCCATAACCGCTATTCTCTCTCTGGTGAGCCCCTATCAAATTCCTTCCGGCTAGAGCACCTTCTTTCCTTTCTCTCACGATCTCTGCTCTCAATTCCAGTAGGTGACCACTCCAGCTCACCATTGTCATTGACGTTGTCACGCCGCCTCGGGTTCAAGTAGATGTGGCATGAAATGCTCCTTGTCAAACTTTGACTAGAGGGAAAAGGTGAGGTGATTCGTTGATCGAATTTGACAAGGATTAAATAATCTATTAAATACGGCTTTAAATACTCAATTAAATCCTCAGACCAATGTGGTCATGAACTTCTAAAGGCTACATTACCTGAGTACCCCTGGTCAGAGGGTCACCGTTCATTCATCCGACCAGCTACCACTCGGAGACCTTATGAACGGGTACATGGGCCCGCCTCTAGGCAACTCCTCCTGCGCAGTATGATAAAGCATGTGCTTTATCTTTGTCCTAACCGCACAATGACTCAACCCTACGTCTCTAACGACAACCACCTCTAGGCAACCCTAGTGATAATAACTGAAACATTTATTGTCATATTTCTCTTTCTAGCAACAACCGTTCGCTTGACCGGACGTGACGAATCGACAAGGCGCCTACTCACGTGGATAACCGACATCTCTTCGGTGCTATTTAAAGTCTAGAAATAAACAAACAGAATGGACAAAGAAAGACATAGACATATTTTAAAGAATCAAGAAAGATCTCTCAAACGGATAACAGATTATAGAGGCAAGAAGTAGCGCTTCAGGATTAGTAGCATCTCTTTTGTAATTTCTAATTGAGAGCATCTTGTAATCAGTTTATAGCAATAAATATAGTCTCCATTTTTCTTTTAAATTCTTCTGAGAAATTTAGTTTTTTCTATAATTCATAAAATCGATAATTTAATGGTCGACAGAGCTCTTGTTTGACAGGTCCAGCTGGACTGAAGGACAACGGATGGACACGAGTCAAACGTTCCTCGAGTACCTAGCACGTGGCTCCTTCCTGTTCGGGAGCCGCACGAGAGGTGTAATGTAACCATTTCCACGAGACAACAAAGAGTTCGTTGTTGACTTTGGTCGGCTGATCTTTGGGATTGTTCAACGGCTCATCTGCTTGTTCCACGAGAGACCTGCACATGCTGGCCCACCCTTCTCTTGGCCCGGCCTAATATTTCAGGGCTTAGCGTGGGAACTAATTAGGCTCGGTTAGAACAGGTTGGGCCAGGCCTAACTACGTGACGCTTTCCTCGTTGCATTACATTGGAGGCGGCCTTGCAGTGTATGGTTGCGGTACGTTCTAAGTTCGGCAAGAGAGGCCAGCGACCGGGCAGAAAATATTCGCCGTCTCCTCGGCTTGCCGCTTGCCCCGATCGATGGAAGCGAGCGTGACATGATGCGGTGCAATTCAACCAAATCACCACGGAATTCTCCCGTTTCCGAAAACACAGTAGACCGCGCGCAGAAGAAACAAACCATCCCCACCGACCGCTACCTCTCTGGGAGGTGGCACTGCCATACACGGCGAGAAAAGCGAGCAAACCTCTCCAAGTAAAAGCGATCGAGCGAGCAGCTGTGATAACCCACATTATTAATTAACCTTAAGCAACGAATTACAACGTTAAGCATGATTAATTATGTAATTAAGAATCTAAAAATACGAGGGAATTTAAAATTTTCTACCTAGTCGTATAAATTGAAAGCAACAAGCGATAAAATAATACGTTGTTTTACTATTTCATCGACGAGGACGAATATTAAACTGTATATACTAAAGCGAGAAAGAAATTTAGTTGCGCGGCTATTGGAGGTAGTCGACTCAATTGAAATAGATATAGCAGTCGTGGTAAAGCAGTAACAAATTACAATCTACATATGGTAAAATCAATAATATCCATTGAACAACAATTAGGACGGATATCAAGTCAAATAAAAATATTACGAATTGCATTACATAATAGCGACAATCCGAATTACAACAAATATATATACAATTCCATATCTCAACCAAATAACCCTTTTCAACAATTAAGAGTTTACAATACAATGGTATTCCGTTAGAAAGTATATGATTTGATTTACACCAAGTCCATCTCATACATAATTATTACAATAGAGAAATGAAGAATATAAATTACATTAAATTGTATACCTCAATATTAAGAGAAAGCCCTATTACATTCAGATCATCTTATACATTAGAGACTATCGTCGAACGGCCACCACACCGTTATTTCATTTGTGAGTGAACTAGTATCTGTAATACCGAAAAAGACCGAACAAAAGAAAATAATTAAAAGAAGAAATTGCCGTCAGAGCCCTAGCGATTAACTTCGGGCAGGGTAATCCGTTCACAGAGATACCTGACCGTCCGGGGGCCAGTCGGCACCTCTCACAACCATAGGCTCATCACACGGTATATATATATATACAAACCTGTTTTGAATATAGGAATCCAACCAAGGCAAAGACTAGGTGAGCACAAATCATTCCAGCCAAACCCACAACAGAGAAAACACCTGTCAAAGCCCTCACCATGCAAATATCCATCACAGTGAATCAGATAGCACCGGGCCAGAGCAACCACGCCCAGGGAGTATCGGCAGCCAACAAAGCCTCACGGGCAAGCCATCCACCACAATATCCCACACTGCATACCAGTAGCCAACCCGAGAGGAAAGAGCACAGAGGGACAAAGCAAGGTAAGGTAACATTCCCCAAATTCTTCCAGCCAATCCCCAGACCGCAGAGGCATCGTCACCAAGTGGAGCCGAAGGCCAGGGAGTGAAGAACCGACAAGCCGAAGGAAGATGGGGACGTGACGGCCACAGGAGAACCGCAAGCCAGCAGCAAGCCTCAGCCACCGTCAATCGACCACCACCCCAACCCCAAACCCTAGCATCCCGCACAGGCACCAGTGCAGGTAAACCCCAAAAGCCCAACATCTATGCAATGCCATTATTCCATTCCATCCAACATAGGCTAGCAAGTAGCAACCATAAGCATTCATCCACAATAGAACACATGAACCATAAGCATATCACCGGAAGTAGCAGAGGAGAGAAGAGGGTTACCGTGAGGGCGGCGGCTGCGGGAGTCACGGCCGAGCCACCGGTTCACCGCCGCCAGTACTCCCCCGGCGCATGGCGACGGCTCACCGGCGAGGACGGCCACGGTCACCCGCCTCCCAATACCACACCCTAGGCAAAAACCCCACACGTTAGCAAATCACAAAAGTAAATCACGCAAAGAAATGGGGAAAAAGGAGGAGGAGCATCCGAGTGGGCCAGAGCTGGCCGGAGATTCCCAAGCGGCGCCGGTCATCTCGGCGGGAACGGCCGGCCAGAGGAGGCGTCGGCGGGGAGCCGGCGTGAGGGGGAGCGGCACCGAGGCAGAGGCGCCGAGGCGCGGGCGCGAGAGAGAGGCGGCGCGTGAGGGGAGCCAAACCGGGCGGCGGCGCTGAGGCACGGAGGCGAGGGAGAGGCGGCGTGAGGAGAAGAGCAGAGAGGCCGAGCGAGAAAGGAAGAAAAGGAGGGCGGGGGATGGAGAGGCGTCGGCAGAGGAAAAAGGAGGGGTCGGGCGGAAGAAAGAGAAAAAAAAAGAGAGAGAAGAGAGAGGAGAAGCGCGCATAATAAAAATCAGTCTTCGTGAATATTTAACTTTAACTAAGCTAGTGTAGATTAAAAAAAAAACCTATTATTATTATTCTAATCATGCTAAAATACAAATTATCTCAAATCAGTAGTCATGATTAATTAGGGATAGGCAGTAGATTAAAATTTGGCGAGTACCGATTGAATCGATACATTGCCGTGCAAATTATTAAAATTCCTAAGTAATATCTATTTAACATTGTTGGTAGTATAAACTTGTGGAATTCTATTAATAAATATTTAGGATCCCATAAATAAACCAAAAACGTCAATTGATTAGAATGGATCCATGTGTATACTCTTAACATGTGTATTGTTATTTAAACCGCTCATCAATATATTCCATTACTTAGACGGTTTGGGTAATAATAGTTAAACTATAGAAATTCACCCTGAGTTCTTCATAATATTAGAACAAACTAATTGTGGTCCGACGATGAAAAGTATACGCCGATTAAACCTGTACGCCTAAGGATTTAATTAAAGTACTATAGTTTAAGACCTTTTAGTTGCAGACTTGAATACGCAGATAAATTGGTTTAATCATCAAAGCAATAGAAATCCGCTAATCAGTATTTATAATGATTAGATTAAATAATTTACCAGCGATAGAGTAAAAGCATAACGTATGCCGATTTAATTAATGCACCGCTAATTAAGTCGTAGCCAACGTATTTAATTGCAGGCCACAATCCAAGCTACGGGGACAACTTCACCTGATCCTACTTGAATCCGAGTATATGGTTAAAGTCCAGGCAAGCATTCCTTTGATCAAAGCTTCAGAGTATCTTTTGTAAAAACAAGTATTTTGTATTACTCTAATCTCACCCTGCATGAAAGGAATAAAAGATATTTAATTCGAGCAGTGGACAGAAGAGATATGAGAAAAGAAATAGATGGCAACTGATGGAGCAGTTGGCCATCTAGGTTAATTAAGAGGGTGGGCAGAGGTTGCCAGGGCAAGGGATAAAGGGGCAGGAGTGGAACCTCTGCATAGGAATAGAATATAAGGGATTACCAACTTCATCCGTGTGAACAGACCGTACCAAACCGTATCAACCAACATTCCGTTTGAGGACGGACAGACTAGTAGCTCTATCAAAGTATTATATTCTCCACATGGGTAAGTATTAGTTAGGGAGTGGAACCCACAAGACTGGTTCGTTATCAGCAAGGTGGGCTATCCACAGCCTCGCGCAACCCAAGACTGGTTCGTTATCAGCAACGGGTGAGGCGGATCGCAAGAACCCAAGACTGGTTCGTTATCAGCAACGGGTAAGCGATGGGCGATATATTACGCCGTGGAGTGTTGGGAGATGGTCGGGAACCGCCCCAGCCAACAGTTAATGTCGCTTTCGGTGGGTCTGCGGGAGGGTGGTACACCGCTCCAGGCTACCGATTGTGAGTAACTGGGTGGAGATATAATTACTGAGATAGATGCAAACGTACTGTACTCTGATCTGGGCACCGCATCTAAGGAATTGCGGAGATCCATGAGCCACCAGGATCAGGGTGATGATGGGTAAAGTGATACAAGCTTGCGCAATGCTATCAAAATCATGAATTCATGCCTGTCTCCGGGAAAGGAGAATTACGGAAACTTATGGGGGTTTTTGCTGTTCATGCGTATGTTCAGTAGTTTTCTAAATTAATAAATTGTCGTTATTTCAAAACCAACAAACTTTATTTTCTATGTCATGGAAAGGAAATTGAGAAAGGAAAAGAGTATAAAAATGAGTAAGAAATTGAGAATAGGAATTAAGATTCCTAAATGTGGAAAGGATAAGCATGTTATGCATTTTGTTAATAACGCTTGCTGAGTACTTCTGTACTCACCCTTGCTATTATCTCCCCCCTTTGCTTAGGAGCATGACAATTCAGGGAATGGCTAAGATCAGGAGAAAGCTACCTGGATGGAATACCGTGGACTTGGATGACATGGGTACAAGGTGGACACTCCGTATGATCGTTATTGAATAGAAAGTAGTTAGAATATTTTGTCAAAATATTGTAATATTTAAGCCCTGGAGGCGTTGTAATAAACTTTAGCCCTGCGTGGCGATATTCTTTTAATATCATAATGTGTCTCTAATTATTGTTCTGCTGCAATACTCTGATAGGCTTATTATTCGTTAGAGCGATGTTTTATCGGCTAAAACGAATGATAATCCGTTGACTAGCGTTATTACCCCATGGTAATAATGCGGGTCGTCACAGGTGGTATCAGAGCAATGGTTTGAGGGCCACGCAAATAATTAGAGACGGTTTTTAACTTAAGGATGTTGTCCTTGCTATATGGCAAATATGTATTCTGTAATACTACTCATCTTTAGGTCATTTCTTAGTGGTTAGCTAGAGACTTCGGCATTGTTACTTTTAGACCACCCGATATATCAAAAATGGGAGTGGGTAGCGAAATGGGGAATGATGACAATAATAGTTGTAAAGATCTAAATTAGTGTTACTAGTTTCTTTTCATTGGTAACAGTGTAGTTTACAAAATTCTAGTGGTAGTTTAGTTGGTATGCAATATAATTTTAATTAGGAACTTAACATTTAATTTTGCTGTAAGTAGATATTCTGCATTTAAATTATTGCATTTCAGTCAATGTATGATTGTTTTATTTTCTCAACCGTAGCGACATAGATTCAATTGTAGCAACATAGGGCAACTTAGGACAAATATTAGCAGTTACAATGGTTTAGAAGTCAACCAAAACTCTGAGACCTCATCTTTTCGCTCTTGCAACTAAATGAACGCATCCGCCATCACAAAATTTAGTAGAGGTAACCAAAGAAAGGAAATATTATAACTATTCCTGATGGCAGATGAACCAAAATAAAATTGACTTCTCTCACTTCTGCATATGAGATTTCCCGGACGAGTGGTCCGTGGCGCTCCCGAACGCGTAAGATTCGGGCGTACTCAGGAACGAAGTCCTGGGCGTACTCAGGGATGAGCCCTGAGCGTGGTTCCAAACGCGAAAGTTTTGGGCGATCCTGAGAGCGAGTTCTCAGGCGTGCCTGGGCACGGAGATCCAGGGTAGTGTAGGTTCGCACTCAGAGGCAAGCTCTGAGCGTGGTCCCAAACGCGAAAGATTTGGGCGGTCTCGAGAGCGGGTTCTCGGGCGTAGCTGGGCACGTAGTCCCAGAGTAGTGTAGGAGCTGATTCTTTTTGCATCTCTATGTTTCTTGGGTTTATTTGCCTAATGTGTATGCTGTAATGAGAAGATCAACAGTAGAGGGGAAGTAATGCTGTTTTCTACTATTTCAACATAAATAAATTCTCATCTATTGGCATGCTGAACATTAATAAGAAAACCTCGGTCTACAACATGAATAAAAGTTTGTTCGTACCTCTTGTAACAACTTGCTGCATGAAATTTAATAATATCATGATATGCAGGTATTTCCAAAAATATAATTTTCTAAATTGAATTACAACTTAAAGTGGTGTGACTAAGTGTATAATGATCAATCGAATTAAAACAAGTGAAAATCTAGAGCCTAGCCGTAATATAGGAACAGCGCTTAAATTCATTATTATTTCTAAAAGCAGGTCATATAGAAATACCAGGACGAATAGACCTAGACGAGTATTACGAAACCAACCGTAGATAAGTTATCCACCACCATTCATTTTCTACGGAGTACGTAACTTAGGATGAGACGTCTCTAGAGCGTAACAGGATTAAATTAAGCTACCTATTCTTCATCTTTCGGATCGTAGATAGTCCAATCGTAATGGGATTATTCGAGTCTTTTCCGAGTGGCATATCCTTAAACTTTCCAAAGAAACATTCCTTTAATTTGTCCTAGCTCTCTTTGAGTGTATGGCTAGACACGTAACCACTCTGGTGTCAAACCGAGGGAATGAGTCCATAATTACCTGTGCATCTTTGGTTAATTCAGACCTGAACCATCAATACCCAAGCTTCTAAGCTCAAGACTGTCGCGGTATTAATTACCTCGACATCCATGAATCGTTTTAAAGCATTCACCGAAATATTGTTATCCATATCTGGTGCATTTCCCCAAGTTCATAAATATATGGTTTCAGGAACCTTTGTCATAGTCTCCATGGAGCATAATATTGACCATGCATTTATAAAATGAAGTTCTGCAAACGAAAATGTTTCAACACAACATTAGGAAATAAGTATTTTCACAAAACCCTTTGCATCATTCTATATAAATATTTCTTGCACATTAGTGTTTAAAGTTTTTGGAAAACTTCATTTCATGCATTCCATGAGGATATATATTATGAATAGGGGGAAGTGTCCACTCTTTCAATATCAGTGACCTAACCGCCATTGAACCTAAAACTATATGGCGATACCATACCTCTGAGTTTAATCAATAAATCTTCAGGCCTACCTATTAACCTAAATAGATCTGTTCAATCCCAAAAAGCGAAACCATGACCAAAAGGCTAGTATCGTAGACATAAAGTTTAAGTCCAAAATTTCAGACACCATAATGCCATCCGAATAGGAAGTAACAATATTAACCAAGCAGGAAATACCCACCCCTTAAATAGCCCAAGTCCAATACCAGGAAACTAGGATAGTGTTAATATAATTTCCAATCTTCCTATCATAAGTTGTCTTTTCAACCCAATTGCTTTAAGCAATACAATCCTCCTTGAACCACCTCGCGAAACTATCAATCATAGCACTTTAATAGACCAGCTAACGAAATCAAGGGGTAGCTAAAGAATTAAGGAGGAAAGGGGCAATGGTTAGAAAAAGAAAAATACTAACCGGTGCACCATAGAATAAATCGAACGAATTTTCCCTATCCCAATAGGATTATAATCCTGATCCTAGTGCTACTAAACACTTAGAGACGGGAATCGACAACCTTAAGTTTGGTTTAAAATTTCAACGTTGTTATGTGAGGAATCGACGAGCAATACAAATGTAGGCGGTGTGTCGACCTGAAGGGGCGAAATAAATAAGAATATCTCCAGATACGTTTCGTAGGAGATTTATAAAAGACCTACTACCACCATAATATGTCAATTCCGATTTCGAGGACGAAATCATTTTTAAGGAGGGAAGAATGTGATAACCCACATTATTAATTAACCTTAAGCAACGAATTACAACGTTAAGCATGATTAATTATGTAATTAAGAATCTAAAAATACGAGGGAATTTAAAATTTTCTACCTAGTCGTATAAATTGAAAGCAACAAGCGATAAAATAATACGTTGTTTTACTATTTCATCGACGAGGACGAATATTAAACTGTATATACTAAAGCGAGAAAGAAATTTAGTTGCGCGGCTATTGGAGGTAGTCGACTCAATTGAAATAGATATAGCAGTCGTGGTAAAGCAGTAACAAATTACAATCTACATATGGTAAAATCAATAATATCCATTGAACAACAATTAGGACGGATATCAAGTCAAATAAAAATATTACGAATTGCATTACATAATAGCGACAATCCGAATTACAACAAATATATATACAATTCCATATCTCAACCAAATAACCCTTTTCAACAATTAAGAGTTTACAATACAATGGTATTCCGTTAGAAAGTATATGATTTGATTTACACCAAGTCCATCTCATACATAATTATTACAATAGAGAAATGAAGAATATAAATTACATTAAATTGTATACCTCAATATTAAGAGAAAGCCCTATTACATTCAGATCATCTTATACATTAGAGACTATCGTCGAACGGCCACCACACCGTTATTTCATTTGTGAGTGAACTAGTATCTGTAATACCGAAAAAGACCGAACAAAAGAAAATAATTAAAAGAAGAAATTGCCGTCAGAGCCCTAGCGATTAACTTCGGGCAGGGTAATCCGTTCACAGAGATACCTGACCGTCCGGGGGCCAGTCGGCACCTCTCACAACCATAGGCTCATCACACGGTATATATATATATACAAACCTGTTTTGAATATAGGAATCCAACCAAGGCAAAGACTAGGTGAGCACAAATCATTCCAGCCAAACCCACAACAGAGAAAACACCTGTCAAAGCCCTCACCATGCAAATATCCATCACAGTGAATCAGATAGCACCGGGCCAGAGCAACCACGCCCAGGGAGTATCGGCAGCCAACAAAGCCTCACGGGCAAGCCATCCACCACAATATCCCACACTGCATACCAGTAGCCAACCCGAGAGGAAAGAGCACAGAGGGACAAAGCAAGGTAAGGTAACATTCCCCAAATTCTTCCAGCCAATCCCCAGACCGCAGAGGCATCGTCACCAAGTGGAGCCGAAGGCCAGGGAGTGAAGAACCGACAAGCCGAAGGAAGATGGGGACGTGACGGCCACAGGAGAACCGCAAGCCAGCAGCAAGCCTCAGCCACCGTCAATCGACCACCACCCCAACCCCAAACCCTAGCATCCCGCACAGGCACCAGTGCAGGTAAACCCCAAAAGCCCAACATCTATGCAATGCCATTATTCCATTCCATCCAACATAGGCTAGCAAGTAGCAACCATAAGCATTCATCCACAATAGAACACATGAACCATAAGCATATCACCGGAAGTAGCAGAGGAGAGAAGAGGGTTACCGTGAGGGCGGCGGCTGCGGGAGTCACGGCCGAGCCACCGGTTCACCGCCGCCAGTACTCCCCCGGCGCATGGCGACGGCTCACCGGCGAGGACGGCCACGGTCACCCGCCTCCCAATACCACACCCTAGGCAAAAACCCCACACGTTAGCAAATCACAAAAGTAAATCACGCAAAGAAATGGGGAAAAAGGAGGAGGAGCATCCGAGTGGGCCAGAGCTGGCCGGAGATTCCCAAGCGGCGCCGGTCATCTCGGCGGGAACGGCCGGCCAGAGGAGGCGTCGGCGGGGAGCCGGCGTGAGGGGGAGCGGCACCGAGGCAGAGGCGCCGAGGCGCGGGCGCGAGAGAGAGGCGGCGCGTGAGGGGAGCCAAACCGGGCGGCGGCGCTGAGGCACGGAGGCGAGGGAGAGGCGGCGTGAGGAGAAGAGCAGAGAGGCCGAGCGAGAAAGGAAGAAAAGGAGGGCGGGGGATGGAGAGGCGTCGGCAGAGGAAAAAGGAGGGGTCGGGCGGAAGAAAGAGAAAAAAAAAGAGAGAGAAGAGAGAGGAGAAGCGCGCATAATAAAAATCAGTCTTCGTGAATATTTAACTTTAACTAAGCTAGTGTAGATTAAAAAAAAAACCTATTATTATTATTCTAATCATGCTAAAATACAAATTATCTCAAATCAGTAGTCATGATTAATTAGGGATAGGCAGTAGATTAAAATTTGGCGAGTACCGATTGAATCGATACATTGCCGTGCAAATTATTAAAATTCCTAAGTAATATCTATTTAACATTGTTGGTAGTATAAACTTGTGGAATTCTATTAATAAATATTTAGGATCCCATAAATAAACCAAAAACGTCAATTGATTAGAATGGATCCATGTGTATACTCTTAACATGTGTATTGTTATTTAAACCGCTCATCAATATATTCCATTACTTAGACGGTTTGGGTAATAATAGTTAAACTATAGAAATTCACCCTGAGTTCTTCATAATATTAGAACAAACTAATTGTGGTCCGACGATGAAAAGTATACGCCGATTAAACCTGTACGCCTAAGGATTTAATTAAAGTACTATAGTTTAAGACCTTTTAGTTGCAGACTTGAATACGCAGATAAATTGGTTTAATCATCAAAGCAATAGAAATCCGCTAATCAGTATTTATAATGATTAGATTAAATAATTTACCAGCGATAGAGTAAAAGCATAACGTATGCCGATTTAATTAATGCACCGCTAATTAAGTCGTAGCCAACGTATTTAATTGCAGGCCACAATCCAAGCTACGGGGACAACTTCACCTGATCCTACTTGAATCCGAGTATATGGTTAAAGTCCAGGCAAGCATTCCTTTGATCAAAGCTTCAGAGTATCTTTTGTAAAAACAAGTATTTTGTATTACTCTAATCTCACCCTGCATGAAAGGAATAAAAGATATTTAATTCGAGCAGTGGACAGAAGAGATATGAGAAAAGAAATAGATGGCAACTGATGGAGCAGTTGGCCATCTAGGTTAATTAAGAGGGTGGGCAGAGGTTGCCAGGGCAAGGGATAAAGGGGCAGGAGTGGAACCTCTGCATAGGAATAGAATATAAGGGATTACCAACTTCATCCGTGTGAACAGACCGTACCAAACCGTATCAACCAACATTCCGTTTGAGGACGGACAGACTAGTAGCTCTATCAAAGTATTATATTCTCCACATGGGTAAGTATTAGTTAGGGAGTGGAACCCACAAGACTGGTTCGTTATCAGCAAGGTGGGCTATCCACAGCCTCGCGCAACCCAAGACTGGTTCGTTATCAGCAACGGGTGAGGCGGATCGCAAGAACCCAAGACTGGTTCGTTATCAGCAACGGGTAAGCGATGGGCGATATATTACGCCGTGGAGTGTTGGGAGATGGTCGGGAACCGCCCCAGCCAACAGTTAATGTCGCTTTCGGTGGGTCTGCGGGAGGGTGGTACACCGCTCCAGGCTACCGATTGTGAGTAACTGGGTGGAGATATAATTACTGAGATAGATGCAAACGTACTGTACTCTGATCTGGGCACCGCATCTAAGGAATTGCGGAGATCCATGAGCCACCAGGATCAGGGTGATGATGGGTAAAGTGATACAAGCTTGCGCAATGCTATCAAAATCATGAATTCATGCCTGTCTCCGGGAAAGGAGAATTACGGAAACTTATGGGGGTTTTTGCTGTTCATGCGTATGTTCAGTAGTTTTCTAAATTAATAAATTGTCGTTATTTCAAAACCAACAAACTTTATTTTCTATGTCATGGAAAGGAAATTGAGAAAGGAAAAGAGTATAAAAATGAGTAAGAAATTGAGAATAGGAATTAAGATTCCTAAATGTGGAAAGGATAAGCATGTTATGCATTTTGTTAATAACGCTTGCTGAGTACTTCTGTACTCACCCTTGCTATTATCTCCCCCCTTTGCTTAGGAGCATGACAATTCAGGGAATGGCTAAGATCAGGAGAAAGCTACCTGGATGGAATACCGTGGACTTGGATGACATGGGTACAAGGTGGACACTCCGTATGATCGTTATTGAATAGAAAGTAGTTAGAATATTTTGTCAAAATATTGTAATATTTAAGCCCTGGAGGCGTTGTAATAAACTTTAGCCCTGCGTGGCGATATTCTTTTAATATCATAATGTGTCTCTAATTATTGTTCTGCTGCAATACTCTGATAGGCTTATTATTCGTTAGAGCGATGTTTTATCGGCTAAAACGAATGATAATCCGTTGACTAGCGTTATTACCCCATGGTAATAATGCGGGTCGTCACAGCAGCCAAAGCCCAAACCTTTTCCTCTGCATCTCCACGTGCCTACGGACATCGGCCGCCGATGACACGGAAGCCTCCGGCGCAGCGGGGCGGCGGCGGGGGAGCGGCGGGGCCGCCGCTGAAGCGGGGGCCGTGGACGCCGGAGGAGGACGAGGTGCTGGCGCGGTTCGTGGTGCGGGAGGGGGAGGGCGGGTGGCGCACGCTGCCGCGGCGGGCGGGGCTGCTGCGCTGCGGCAAGAGCTGCCGCCTCCGGTGGATGAACTACCTCAGGCCGGACATCAAGCGCGGCCCCATCGCCGACGACGAGGAGGACCTCATCCTCCGCCTCCACCGCGTCCTCGGCAACCGGTGCGCGCATGTAGCTTCCTGAAATGCATACATATACATACATGCACCTACGTGCATTTGAGCAATCGTTCATTTGTGCAAGAACTGCTAGCTTCATGTGTCCGTACGTGCACGTAGGTGGTCGTTGATCGCCGGGAGGCTGCCGGGGCGTACGGACAACGAGATCAAGAACTACTGGAACTCGCACCTCAGCAAGAAGCTCATCGCGCAGGGCATCGACCCGCGGACACACAGACCGCTGGCGGAGGCTGGTCGCTCCCACGACGCCGCCGCCGCCGCTGCTGACAAGACGGCGCCGCTGGTTGAGCCGCCGCCGCCGCCAGTGCAACCTACCTCGTCCGCCGCTGGCACTGGAGGCGACGATCGTGCGCGGCCGGACGATGGAGCCGATGACTTCGCAGTGATGCTGGGCCCCGAGGCTGAAGGGTTGGAAGGATTTGGTTCTCCGTTCCGTGCAGCGGATGCTGCTCGTGGCGGCTTCGACGACATGGCTTGCGGCTTGGTGGACGACGACGCGTTCTCCTCGTTTCTGGATTCCTTGATCAACGAAGAACACTTTGTCGATTACGTCGTCGAGGGTAATGGTGATCGCGACAATGTTAATGCTGAGAACGATCAGGGTGGCACTAGCTGATGTATGAGTGTCAGAGCTAAGAACTCACAGCACGCCGTCGTAATCGTAGGAAATACAATGCATGATTTACTATGTTGTTAACCGTGAATTGGGTTGTGAATAAGTTGATCATGAGCAGATGCATACGAACTGCTTCTCTGGTGACTGGTGAGTGGTGATTCTGTATCATCAATGTGTGTGATGGAAGAACATATGAGAACATGTGTGGATTACAAAGACATTGGTAACTGCTGTAAGATGTGAGTTAATGTCCGCACCTACCTCTCATCTGTGCATTATGTCGACTTCTCGATCGAGTGGTTAATTTGAGTGCTTACAGCTCATAATCCTGCAGGTCTATCAGTCTATATATGTACGCACAGCTCAGCTGTGTTACTAATTGCAGTGGACATTGTGGGTCTTTTCTTTTCATCTTCTAAGAGCAAGGCTAATAATACAGCCTTCAGCTGGCTGTATGGACACTTACAACCCACTTATCAGCCCATTCATATAGTAGTTTACAGCCAGCTGAAGGCTGTATGACCCACCCCTTTCTCTCACAAAGTTTCTTTGTTTTTGTGCTTCAGCTGGCTGTAAACTTACAACCCACCTCTCTTCTCTCCTCCACCTCAGCATACAGCCTACTAACAACCTCTTATTATACTTGCTCTAAAAACCGACTAATTTTTAGTTTTTTCAGTAACTAGCTTTTAAACAAAGTGTCTTTTCAAAATGAGTTTATAAGTTAATTGTAGTACACATTATAGTGACTTTATTTATATTATCTAAAACTGTATACAAATTTCTATTATTTCGTACTCTCTTTTACAAACAATTTAAAAGACATGAATCATAACCAAAAGTCATAAACAGACCTGCTTACTGCATGCTACCTCATATTTTCTTTTGCCGTATCTGTACTGCCACTGGCGTCAATCAACTGCCGATTGGTGGTACTTCATTTTCATGTACAAAGGAAATACAATTTTTAAGAGCATAATACATATATACATACATACATATATAAATACATACACTCTGTTGAAAATCTAGTCAATTTTCGGCATATTTTAATCCAGAAATTCAGCATATAAAACATGACATAAACATGCATGAGTGATCTATTAACGATGTATTCATATTTGCTAACGAACAAGCTAACAGAAACATCTATTAACATATTCGTAGCGCACAGAAACAAATACACCAGAAAAGTTTTAGATTTATACCCTCGGGCGGGGCCAGTGTCGGAGACACCGGAGGCGCCGTTACCATCAGTCGACATGATGGCCTATTCGATGTAGTCGATCAAGACGCGATGCAGGACGAAGCTTGATGCAGGAAGATGTTCGCAGTGCAGTCCCGCGAATGGTTCACCACCAGGAAGGAGACGTCGCAGATTGAGTAGTCGCGCCGATGCGCTCCCCAAAAACTTGATCGCCCGCCTACCCGTGCAGGTACACAAACGGACGAAGTTCCGGAGGCCTACTCGCCCAGAAACTTGTGCGCGCAAGGTTCTGGACCGGAGATTGCAGAGAGCAGCACAAAAATAGAGGGAGAGAAAACTGTTTTTTCGTATGGAGAGGAGAGCCTTCTTATGCTGTTCTCTTGTAACAGCAAAAATGAAGAGACCAGAAACTGCCGCCATTAGTCACTAGTAACTGCGCACCCATTACTCGAAAGTAACCGCAGCCATAATCCACTAGTAACTGCACCGTTACTGCCAGCGAGTCAGTGCGTTTCGATTTTCGAATAGATAAAGAAAAACGCGCCCGCACCCGACACGCCTGCGCGCGTACGTACGCACGCGCACGCGCACGCGCACGCACCGCACCGCACGGCTCGGCTCGGCGTGGCGTGGCGTGGCGTGGCGAGGCGAGGCGAGCGAGCGAGCGCGCGCGCGCGTGTTGGCTCTCTTCAATTTTACAAGGGGGTTACCTCGTTCCACCTTTTAAAGTGGTATAACTCCCATTGAATTCTCCATATGGGACTAAACAATTTTCCACCTAGCATTAGTTGTGGGCCTAGGAATTCCATTTGATTAATTGCTAAATTAAAATGGGCCAATCCCAATTAATCCAACAATCCCCACCAAATTTCAAGGCACACGAGAAATGCTCTCAGTTCTGCTGATGTTTGATATACCAGTGTTTCGATGGAGACTGTTAAGTTGAACATCCACCTAGGAAAGGAGTTACACTCATCCACAACTGAACAATGGACTATGCCTTGAATTGACAGTTTTGTGCGAACAAGCTTTACCCAATTCCTTTACTAGTACTAGGCTGCCTAAAGCATCCCCTCTGGTTGGAGCGTATAAGTCATACTCCATGCCTATTCATGAGTATCTAGAGATCACCCAAATCTCATAGACTGTGACCAGCAGTCGAACTCATATAGGTGTGTTCCTTCTAAGATGTCCTGTAGGCCGACATCTCTGCTCTAAATAAGCCACTCGGATCACATTAAGGTAAAAACCAACCTGCCATACAGAATAGGAGAGAAGTGCATCATTGAAGAAATGAGCCCTGTAAAGATCTCTCCTCCCAGTCAATCAACAGCTTGTTTCACCATCCTACTTCACGGGATCTCCGATCACGTAGAACAGGTTACCACTGTGGTATGACTCATGTGGGTCTCAGGCCCATCTCACTCGATGCACTATCTATCACATTACGTGATAAACCCTTTGTAAATTGGTCGGCCAGATTATTAGCTGTCTGGACATAGTCCAGCGCTATCACTCCGGAGTTTTTCAGCTTTCTGACAGACTTCAACCGCCTCTTAACATGCCTAGATGACTTCATGTTGTCCTTAGAACTGTTCACTTTGATAATTACAGTCTGATTATCACAGTTCATCAGGATAGCTGGTATCGGTTTTTCAACCACCGGCAAATCCATAAGGAGTTCACGAAGCCACTCAGCCTCAACAGTAGCGGTATCTAATGCTGTGAGTTCTGCTTCCATTGTTGACCTCGTTAAGATGGTCTGCTTGCAAGACTTCCAGGAAACAGCACCACCTCCAAGTGTGAACACATATCCACTCGTGGCTTTTATCTCATCAGCATCAGAGATCCAGTTTGAATCACTGTAGCCCTCCAGTACCTTTGGGTACCCAGCATAGTGAATTCCATAGCTCACGGTTGCCTTTAGATAGCGCATTACTCTCTCAAGAGCACGCCAATGATCATCTCCCGGATTTGAAATAAACCGGCTTAGCTTGCTCACAGCAAACGAGATGTCAGGCCTCGTAGCACTAGATAAATACATCAATGAGCCAATAATCTGGGAGTATCTCAATTGATCCCTTGTTATTCTTCGGTTTTTCCTCAATAACACACTAGGATCATAAGGAGTAGGAGCAGGCTTGCAGTCACTATAACCAAAGCGACTCAAGACCTTCTCTACATAGTGAGATTGCACAAGTGTAATCCCACTATCACCTCCTCTCAGTAGCTTAATGTTAAGAATCACATCAGCCACTCCCAAATCTTTCATCTCAAAACTCTTGGACAGAAAGTCCTTGACCTCCTCAATCACATTGAGGTTGGTCCCAAAAATCAGTATGTCATCAACATACAAGCACAAGATCACTCCTTCTCCCCCACCATAGCGATAGTACACACATCTGTCGGCTTCATTCACAACAAAGCCAGCAGATGTCAAAGTTCTGTTGAACTTCTCATGCCATTACTTAGGTGCTTGCTTTAAGCCATACAAAGACTTCAACAACTTGCACACCTTTCCTTCTTGACCTTCTACCACAAACCCATCTGGCTGATCCATATAAATCTCCTCCTCCAACTCTCCATTTAGGAAAGCTGTCTTAACGTCCATTTGATGAACGAGCAGACCATGAGAGGCAGCCAGGGCAAGTAGTACTCGAATTGTGGTCAATCGGGCAACAGGTGAATAAGTATCAAAGAAGTCATCGCCTTCTTTCTGGGTATAACCCTTGGCCACAAGCCTTGCCTTGTACTTTTCAATTGTACCATCAGGCCTAAGCTTTTTCTTGAAAACCCATTTACATCCTACAGGTTTACACCCATAAGGACGGTCAACGACCTCCCAAGTTCCATTAGACATAATAGAATCCATCTCACTCCGTACTGCTTCCTTCCAATAGTCAGCGTCAGGAGAAGAATATGCCTCTTCAATGGTTCTAGGAGTGTCATCCACGAGGTATACAATGAAATCATCACCAAAAGATTTTGCAATCCTCTGTCTCTTACTCTTTCGAGTAACTTCATCGTTATCCTCCTCAGGATTTTCCATAGGCGTTTCCTCAACATGTTCTATCGGCACAAAAGAATCAAGGGAAATTATAGGTTCTTGACTAGATGAGCTAGGTACATCACATTTCATAGGAAATTCATTCTCAAAAAATGTAGCGTCTCTGGACTCTATGATTGTACCAACACGCATGTCAGGTACTCCAGTTTTTATAATTAAGAACCTATAACCCACGCTGTGCATAGCATAACCAAGAAATACACAATCTACGGTTTTTGGTCCAAGTTTGCGCTTCTTGACAATTGGCACGTTAACTTTGGCCAAACATCCCCAGGTGCGCAAGTATGAGAGAGTCAACTTCTTCTTTTCCCATTTCTCGAATGGTGTTACTTCTTTATTCTTTGTAGGAACTCTATTCAGGACATGACACGCGGTCAATAGCCTCACCCCACCATTCCTTAGAAAGTCCCGCAGTGTCTAACATGGCGTTAACCAAATCAGTTAGAGTGCGATTCTTTCTTTCGGCAACCCCGTTTGACTCGGGAGAATAGGGAGGCGTCCTCTCATGAATAATTCCATGTTCCTCGCAGAATAAAGTAAACTCATTTGAAAAATACTCTCCCCCACGATCAGACCTTACCCGCTTGATTTTCCTCTCAAGTTGGTTTTCTACCTCAGCTTTATAGATCTTAAAATAATCCAACGCTTCATCTTTTGTTTTTAATAAGTACACGTAGCAAAATCTAGTGCAATCATCTATAAGCGTCATGAAATATTTCTTTCCACCTTTAGTCAACACGCCATTCATTTCGCATAAATCAGAATGAATGAGTTCTAACGGTGCCAAATTCCTCGCCTCTTTTGCTACCTTGTGAGGCTTGCGAGGTTGTTTCGATTGAACACACGCATGACACTTAGAACCTTTGACCAAAGTGAATTTCGGGATTAAACTCATATTAGCTAAGCGCGTCATACACCCAAAATTAACATGACAAAGTCGTGAATGCCAAACATTAGATTCATCATCATCGTTACACACATGGTTCACAAATTTATTATAAGAATCCATCAAAGAAAAGCGGAACAAGCCTCCGCTCTCATAGCCTTTACCAACAAATGTTCCATACTTAGACACGACACATTTATTGGACTCAAATGCAAGCCTAAAACCATCTCTACACAGTAGAGATCCGCTGACGAGGTTTTTCTTTATGGAGGGGACATGCTGCACGTTCTTCAGCTGCACGGTCTTTCCCGAAGTAAACTTCAGATCGACCGTACCAACACCATGAACAGCTGCATGCGATCCGTTTCCCATCAACAAGGAGGAACCTCGACAGACCTGATAAGATGAAAACAAGAAAATATCAGCACACACATGAATATTAGCACCAGTGTCAACCCACCACTCAGGTGATTGACAAACAGAAAGAACTGTAGGTAAATAATTACCATACCCCGATGTTCCTCCAGCATCACTAATAACCATGTTGGCAGACTTCTTCTGCTTATCCTTGCGGTCTGGACAATCCTTAGCCCAATGGCCAGAATCACCGCACACAAAGCAGCCGCCCTTTCCTTTGCCTTTCTTCTTAAACTCAGTAGTAGCCTTGGGCTTGACAAAAGGCTTATTTTTCTTTTTATTGTGGGAAGCCTGTGGGTTCTTCTTCTGCACCAAATTGGCACTAGAACCTCCCTCAGCAGCAACTTTCTTGCCACGAGTATCTTTTGCCCTCGCCTTCTCTTCAACACCAAGAGTGCCAATGAGATCAGTAACACTGAACTCCTGCCTCTTGTGTTTTAGAGAAGTAGCAAAATCCGACCAAGAAGGTGGTAACTTGGCGATAATACCGCCAGCCACAAACTTGTCCGGTAACTCGCACTTATTGTTCTCAAGCTCCTTTGCCAGCGCCTGAATCTCATGAGCTTGTTCTACTACAGAACGGTCATCGACCATCTTGTAGTCATAGAACTGCTCCATGACATACAGCTCACTGCCAGCATCGGAAACTCCGAACTTGGCCTCAAGTGCATTCCACATCTCTTTGCCCGTAGGCAAATGCATGTACACATCCACAATGTTATCTGCCAGTATGTTGACAAGTGCACCTCGAAACAAGTTATCCGCTAAATTGAACTTGCGTTCGTCCTCTGCAGACAGAGGCTCAGCGGGCTTGCCTTGTGCAACATGAAAACATTCCATGGCAGTAAACCATAGGATCGCACGTGCACGCCATCTCTTATAATTGGAACCATCAAACGGAGGGTGCGGTTTAAGCGACGCAGCAAAGCCAACTACCGAAAAAGACCTATCAAGTTTTTGGATTGTTGAAAATCTAGTCAATTTTCGGCATATTTTAATCCAGAAATTCAGCATATAAAACATGACATAAACATGCATGAGTGATCTATTAACGATGTATTCATATTTGCTAACGAACAAGCTAACAGAAACATCTATTAACATATTCGTAGCGCACAGAAACAAATACACCAGAAAAGTTTTAGATTTATACCCTCGGGCGGGGCCAGTGTCGGAGACACCGGAGGCGCCGTTACCATCAGTCGACATGATGGCCTATTCGATGTAGTCGATCAAGACGCGATGCAGGACGAAGCTTGATGCAGGAAGATGTTCGCAGTGCAGTCCCGCGAATGGTTCACCACCAGGAAGGAGACGTCGCAGATTGAGTAGTCGCGCCGATGCGCTCCCCAAAAACTTGATCGCCCGCCTACCCGTGCAGGTACACAAACGGACGAAGTTCCGGAGGCCTACTCGCCCAGAAACTTGTGCGCGCAAGGTTCTGGACCGGAGATTGCAGAGAGCAGCACAAAAACAGAGGGAGAGAAAACTGTTTTTTCGTATGGAGAGGAGAGCCTTCTTATGCTGTTCTCTTGTAACAGCAAAAATGAAGAGACCAGAAACTGCCGCCATTAGTCACTAGTAACTGCGCACCCATTACTCGAAAGTAACCGCAGCCATAATCCACTAGTAACTGCACCGTTACTGCCAGCGAGTCAGTGCGTTTCGATTTTCGAATAGATAAAGAAAAACGCGCCCGCACCCGACACGCCTGCGCGCGTACGCACGGGCACGGCACGGCACGGCACGGCTCGGCGTGGCGAGGCGAGGCGAGGCGAGGCGAGGCGAGGCGAGGCGAGCGAGCGAGCGCGCGCGCGCGTGTTGGCTCTCTTCAATTTTACAAGGGGGTTACCTCGTTCCACCTTTTAAAGTGGTATAACTCCCATTGAATTCTCCATATGGGACTAAACAATTTTCCACCTAGCATTAGTTGTGGGCCTAGGAATTCCATTTGATTAATTGCTAAATTAAAATGGGCCAATCCCAATTAATCCAACACACTCATAGTATATCTCAAGATTTGAATATCAACAGGCAAGAAAGAGGAATGTATGAACATGACAGCTAGCCCACAACTTGAAAGTTCAAACTAACCAGCTGGGCAATACCCTAAAGTTGTGACGCATAGCATACATGTATGCAGAGCTAAGTTAATGCAAATGTACCGTACGCAATTAACAATGAAGAGATGACCTTCGAATTAAGCAGCAGGTGCATGCATTTCTTGCGTCCATATATCGCTGCTCCGCTCCTGGGCAAAGGCTTGAAGTTGCACCTCCCAAATGACTACCATTTTTTGAGTGGATTGACGACGAGGCACTGGCAGTCTGGCACTGTACGGGGGAGGGGCGCTATATAGCAAGACGCTGTTTAATCTGTCCACCGTGCGATCGCCCCGGCTGCCGTCCAAATGGACTGTCAGGTTGGACTTGACCAGGGAATTTGAGCAAGTTTTTTTCTTCTTTTGTGTGTGTGTGATTTATGCAAAATGTGTTCGATTCCAAGAATGAAGTTATACATCGGATTGACCGGTAGCCGTGGAAGAGCGGCTTGCACGCCTTCACAGGGCGTTTACGTAGAGCGGCGCGAGCCATAAAGACACGTCTTCAAAAGCGGGTTACGTAATGTTGTTTTTCCGCTTTCTGTGCCCGGCAGCAAGCACTTCTCGTTCGTCCGATAACACCGGTGGGAGATTACCTACCGCAGTGCCGCGGCGAGGGGATTCTGGGACGGTGAGAGAGAGAGAGAGAGAGGAGATGTACTTCGCGTCATTACTAGTGGCGTCGCTGCTTCCGCCGCCTCCTGCGGCGGCGGCATGGGGGAGGCGCGCAAGGGCAACCCCTCCGCGGTTCGTCCTGGCGGCATCTTGCAGAGGCGGCGACCCGGCCCCGCCGACGTTCGAGCGTCTGCAGGAGCAGCTTCTCCAACTCCACGCCGAAGCCAACCTCACCCAATCCAAAGGTATATATGTTCCTGACTCCATGGCTGTTACTCTGGTTAGCTTTTCTATTTCGGAAATTGGAGAGATGAACACGTATGTGGAACTTATCTGTTTTAATCTCCAAACCTGTGCTAGTACATTCCAGACAATAAGTGTGATTCCGAATATTACTGTATGATTCATCGATCTCGAGTAGATTTTGTTCGGAACTAAAGATCTTGGAGTGACCTGTGAGACTAACGATTTATGGATATGGGTACAACCTGGGCGTGCTGTAGTATTTGTTGCACTGCACATCACCCTTGTTACAAAATTTGTGTTTTGTTCTTGTAGCAAATAGCACGAGGGTAAGGCTTATGCGGTTGACTGAGGCAGCTGAGAATCTTAAGAAAAGAGCCACGGTCAGCGTCCGAATGGGCAAAGAGAGAGGCAGTGGACTTACTTGTGGAAAAGAAGAAGTTGACCAAAGCTCTGGAGAACATAAAAGAGCGCATTGAGGTGCTTGACAAGCTTTCTGCCAAGATTAGTGAGGTGATGACGTGTTCTTTTATCATCATTTAACATATGATATATTTTTTCTTTCTAAAATGGATATATGTTCTCTACCTTGTTCCAAGAAGATATATGTTCTCTACCTTGTTCCAAGAACTCAAGATAACTGACTGAGTTTGTAACACCCCAGTCCTTCTGTGAGGCCAAAGTGCTACCACCTACTCTATAATGCTATCAACTCCACTTTTACCGCTGGTCTTGCAAAGCAATTTCTCTATTTAAATATCAACCAAATGACAAAAGTCGATACACTTGACACTAAGCGCAGCAGAGGTATAAATTTGCTAATTACCCAAAAAGGTACTTAGACTATTCAAGACTAAATATGTCAACTATAGATGATATGTGAATTACTGTTGCGCATGAAACAATTGTGCTACTCCCGCCCGTACATGTCACCCTTAACAGATACATAAAAACAACAATAAAGTAAGGGTGAATCCGAAGACTCAATAAACACACGATAAAACAGTGGGGTTGGTGCAGTAATCATTAAATCACATTTATGAATTGTAACCCAGAATCACTGGATTTCCTTCCTGCCTCCTGTTCGTTTCCTGCAAATACAATGCGATGCAATACACCACTGTATGCAGCTCATACTGGCATAGTGGAGTTGTTTCACCCGTCGGTGAAACCTCTCTGCCTTCATCCCTGGAGGTGCCTATCGAAGTAGGTCTTGATTTCCCTACCGTCATGTGGGGCCTACCGTCGTAGGTCCTTTGTATGAGTGCAATGCATAATGCACCTCTGTATGCTGCTTATACCGGTATAGTGGAGTTGCTTCACCCGTCGGTGAAACACATGTGCCTTCATCTTTGGAGGTGCCTATCAAAGTAGGTCCTGATATTCCCACCGTGTGGGATGCCTACCGTCGTAGGGCTTTCATGATACTCATGGTGCAATGCAAATGCAACATTCTTCAAATGTTGATATTCAATCATAAGCATCACTCAGCGCAGTGTAATCAACAGATAAGCCAGTATATCATTCCATAACACGGCATAAATCATGGCATAAAACAGATAAGCCGGTGTATCATTTCATAACACGGCAAGGTTGTCACGGCGCTCTGGCAAGTCGAGGCGAGCTCGGAGCGCCTGGACGCCTAGTCGACTAGGCGCCCGCCATGGCGATAGTTAGACGATAGTGGTTAGACGATAAATAATACCTTATATGACCGAAAATAGCACAAATAATTTAAATAACCATGTCTCAGGAGGTCTAAATCGGAAGAAATACATTAAAGAAGAGGTCAGTTCGTAATTTTCAGGAATTTTGAGGACCTAATCGCAAAATGACCAAACAATATCTAACCTAGCCGCCAGGTGCCGCCAGACTCTTTTCCATCTCACTCTCCCGCTCCCCCTGCCCGGCGCCTCCCCTCCCCGCCGCCTCCTCCCACCGCCCGGCGCCTCCCCTCCCCGGCGCCTCCTCCCCTCGCCCAGCGCCTCCCCTCCCGGGCGCCTCCCCTCCCCGCCGCCTCCTCCCCCCGCGCGCGCCTCTGCTCCCCACGCCGGATCCGCCGCCTCCCCTCCCCGCGTCAGATCCGCCGCCTCCCCTCCCCGCGCCGGATCCGCCGCCTCCCCTCCCCGCGCTGGATCCGCTGCCTCCCCGCGTCCGTCCTTCCCCTCCCCGCCGCCTCCCCTCCCCGCGCCCGATCCGTCGCCTCCCCACGTCCGGAGGAGCCAGCTGCGGCGGACGAGAAAGCAGAGCACAGGAGCGGGAGATCACCTGAGCTGCGAGCCTGCGACTGCTGGAGAGGGAACCGGCGGCGGCGACCCGGCGGCGGAGGAGGTGAACCCTAGCGGCGGCGGCTGGATTCCAGAGGTTAGTGAGTAGAGTAACTGGGTAGTGAGTGACCCCCCGGTCGGGTCGGGTAAAGTCCGTGTGTGTAGTGACCCCCCCCCAGCGCGCCCAGTCGGCCGCCACGGCGCAGTAGGCGTCGCCTGGACGCCTGGGCGTCGCCTGGACTCGCCTAACTGCGCCAGACCTAGGCGATGGGCCACGGCGTCCACCGTCGGCCGCCGGGACGCCTAGGCGTCGCCTAGGCGACGCCTAGGCGACGCCTTGATAACCTTGTAACACGGCATAAATCATGGCATAAAACAAATACTAGGCATTCATCACAATTCACTATTCTACCATGTATTTGCCTGATTACTCCCGTGGACGATGCGTGGAGGAGCGCCAAACCAAAACCTCCACCTGAAAGCATCACCCGAACCCTCAACTCAACATTGCAATTCACACAAACATGCAAACAACGATGGTTCTACGTGTATAGACAACCAACTACATTCCTACGCGTGAACCAGATACCAACAACCTCTCTCTCTCACCGGACACCTTTTTGATACCCCGGTGCCCAAACGATTGTAATTTAATGATTGTCGTCTATAATCGTATATAAATCTTATTTACACGTTTACCATTTTTCTCTTCATTTTTCTCCTCTTTTCTTTTCTTTTTCTCTTCTACGTTCCTACACACGAACCCGATACCAACAACCTCTCTCTCTCTCACCGGACACCTTTCTGATACCCCGGTGCCCAAACGATTGTAATTTAATGATTGTCGTCTATAATCGTAGATAAATCTTATTTACACGTCTACCATTTTTCTCCTCTTTTCTTTTTCTCTTCTCCTCCTCTTTTCTTTTCCTTTCCTCTCCTTTTCTTTTCCTTTTTCTTTTCTCTTTTCTGACCCGGCCGGTTCCACTCCCTCATCCTCTCTCTTTTCCCCTGGCTCCTCTTCTCACGCCTGATCTGGATCTGGGCTTAGCGTTGTGCCTTCGGGCCCTCGGTGCTACGCCGCCTTGGCCCCTCTCCGGCCCTGGCGCCTCTGTCACCGACTCCGGTCCTGCGCCTCCTCCCCTTGGTTCGGCATTGACCATGGCTCTGCCGCCACCACTTCGTCTAATGGCGTCCCCGCCGCCTACCTCTAGTCCCCTGTGTGCCGCCGATTCTCGCCTACCGTAAACCTTCCTTCCCCTGCTCCTCTACCTCTTGCGCCAAATCTTTGTGGCGGTGCTCTAGCGCTTTGCTATGTTGCATATGTGGTCCTGGATAATGAAATCATGGGGAAATTGGGAATGGCCTACCTCGGTCGGATTGATTTGGGAATGGGGAAAGGAATGGCCGTGGTGTTGCTTTCCTCCCTGTCGGCCGTGCAGTTCTTGCTTGTGGTTGCCTCCTCCTTCGACATGGGGCTGTGTGATTTTTTTTTGGGTTTGGGATAGGAAGGAAGAGAGGAGCTAGGGCTTTACTGGTGCCATGCTCAGTGTTTCCTCTTGCTTTCCTTCTTTTCTTAGCTGGCTCGGTGTGGTTGTTTTATTCTTTGTGGCCATGCTGTGTAGAAGTGTCGTGATGTACCTTCTCGAGGGGTTTGCTGTCCCCTTACTGTGGTGTCCAGAATGCCTTGCTGTCTTCGGCCTTAACACATCCTTGTGTTTGCTGTGTCTTTTTGGTGCCTTACTGGTAGTGTTAGTGGCCAAATGGGATTTTGCCTCTTCCTTTCCCACGGGTATTACAGAGTTATTGTTCAGCACTTCTTTGTCATACTTCTATTGTGATAATTCTGCGATTTCAAGTATGAAAATTTACAAGCTTTTTCTTCAAATATGCCATATAACAAGCACATAATGAATTAATGATATCTCACATATACCGCTCCACTCAGGAAACCAATTTTTCAAATGTCAGTTCATCTGTATATTTGAAATGCTGTGATGTGCATGATCCTACTATTAGCAACTTTGGATCCAGGCAATTTCGATGAAGCAGAATATGTTAATCGAACACGTGTTGCATCCAGGGATGCCTAATGGCGAAGACTCCAATGACAAGATAAGAGTCTTCTCCAGTAAAGTTGATGATGAGGCTGACGAGACTAGTGGTTATCAGTTGAAAAGGGATCTTTTGAGATGAAAATCGCTGTATATTCAAACATGGCTGGACTTCAGATGGCCGATAGCTTTGCATTTTCCAAGGATCATGATGACCCAACAAACAGCATAAAGAATTGTTCTGCATATGATGATTTTCTAGAGCATATTGATTCACAACTCAATTCATTAGGATATGAAATTGAGCAGTTCATCGGTTCCCAACTAGCAGAAGTGGTGAAAACTCAGAAGCCCATAAATGTCAAGCGGCACAAATTGTCAGATATATTGAAACTTGTAACTGAAACTAGAGAGAGGTGAGTCTAGGAGGGGAAACACAATGATGAATTCAAAGCGCATGAATTTCTCTTTTTGGTAGGCAGTCATTGCAACAAATGTGCTTGAGTTTCATTACAATAACTAACTATTTCAGGATTGCAAAGATTTTGGATAATAGAATAAGTGAAACTGGATCTGAAGACTTGAGATGGTAGGAAACTACAAAACAGTGAATTGGTAACATCAAGCCCCATCCCTTTCATTGGTAAGTGGTCTCATTGCTTCAGTTGCACTATACAAATATCAGATTATCCAGTACTGCCTTGTATGAGGCTATCTTATGATTATTAACATTAGTATCGATTTTTCATTGTGTATCTGCCTCGCTGCCTGTATACCTAATTACATATCCATACAGTCCGGGAAAAATGTAAAGAAATCATGAAGCTGCAGCTATGATTGAATTCATTCAACCACCATATGGACTTCTTATTCAGCCATAATACAACAATCAACTGTATACAACAATATACGACTCCAAGTTCAACTGTAATATACAGCGTATTCGAGTACTTGTAATATGCAAGGGTATATAATAGGTTACCCATACATGTGCATGCTTTGGTGGCTATTTAACAAAGTATCAGAGGATATCAATCATTGTGGTATGAGATATTCCTCTGAGTTACATAAATCATACTTGTGATATGCAAGGGTATTACTTGTACATGTGCATGTTTAGATGGCTAGTTAACAAAGTATCAGATGATAGCTATCATTGTAGTATAAGATATTTCTCTAAGTTACATTAATCATACTCATAATTTTCCAATTATATCAGCAAGAGTGATCTTTCCACATTTTGCAAGGCCTAGCTGATCAAACTGGTCTGAGATCATTGTGATGTCTTTCTCATCGATCTTCCCCATCTCTTTGAGCTTGTAGATCACAAAGTCTGATTTGCTGTTGCATAGGAAGAAGCCGATCGCAAGTCAGTGACTAAGTAACTTAGTAGAATATAAAAAGACAGTCACACTGTAATGCAACATAACATACTTTTGGATTTGTCTAATAAGAAAAAATATAATTTGCGGAGAAAAGTAAGTTCCATGTAGGGTTGTGAGGTGTTAATGCTCATTATTGCATGCATCACAGGCATGTGACCTTGGCCTGTCTACAATACAGTATTATTTAACATTTTTTAGACAACATGACACTTTGGACCGAGTTTCATTATAAGATAAATACTAGCTCTTGCAGTTGGTCATTGAACTCTTGATATTTCATTGCAAAACATGAAAACATACTCCTGTATCAGGACGATCTCGTTTACCAATGCATGAAGGTAGTACGGAGGGTACACATGCAGTATACATAAATTTTTTTGTATTTTTTAATATCTTACAATATGATATAATCAACTTGTTTGTGTTATTATTTGCTTGCCAATTGGTAAAAGGGGTGACAAATTATTGGCTCTTTTTTTTTTTCTCGAACACGCAGGAGAGCTGCGTATCATTATATTAAGAAGAAAAAAGGGACAAGAACCCTTACAACACACACCTGAAAACACTAGGTTTGGTTTCTAAGCAAAACAAACGAACGCGCCTAAATCAAAACAATAAACACGACCTCGACCACAGCTAAAGAAGACCAACTAATGGTTACCAGCTGGCTCTAGGGCAAGAAGGGATGATAAGCCTCGAGCTCCCGCCAAACACCACAACCGCAATTCTTCATAGGCGAGCAACAAAGCTCCAGCTAGGTTTGGAGACATTCCATCGAACACGCACCGGTTGCGATGATTCCAAATCAACCAAGCTCCAAGAATTATGATCGAATTCAGCCCCTTCCTGTCCAAGACAGCCGCCCTCAACTCCACTCTAGCCCACCAGTCATCAAAAGAAGTTTCATCATTTTGAGGAGCCATTATTGGCTCTTTCTCATGTAAGGATTTAAGAAAGGACCTATCTTCTGATAAAATTAACTTTCTCATAAGGAAAACAGCATGATAAATCGTTTAATTCAAGATAAACAATGGATTAGAAGTTTAGTTGCTATGAAAAATATGTTTCTTTTTAATGGTCTTAATGGTCCAAGTGCAGTTTAAGTATAGAATTTTCTCGACATAATCGTTCATGGAAAATTATACAATACCTTACCGCGGCGTCGTTATCTAGGTATGCAGCAAGTGGCTCATTGTCCATTTTCTTCTGGAGGATCCATTTTGTAGTTCGCTGGTTCCTTTTGTGTATCCTTAGATCTGTTAGGAACAAGAAGGCCTTGGCAACTGCCAAAGTGCTCACCAACAGACACACAGTTGCAGATAGCCTTCCTGCTGTGGTTGAGAAGCCATAATCCCCATATCCAACTGTTGTCACAGAAATGACTGACAAATAGAAGCTATCAGTCCAATTTAGGCCCTCCACCTCATGTACTATGATTGTACAAATCGAGATAGATCCTGCGACGACTCCTAATGCAAGTAGTACTTTCATCCTCCCTCTTGACCTTTTCTTTTCAGCATCGATCATATAGGTGTCAAATACCTTGTTGAGCTTATTATCATCCATAGTGCTAAGTAGGACTGTCCTCTGCTTGTCAAGCACATTTGTCAACAGCCCATTTAGCATAATGTCAACAAAGCGAACACCGATTAGTAGAAACAAGCATGTGAACACCTTTGTGAAGGTAGTACAAGGTACTATGTCACCGTACCCTATGGTGCACAAGCTTATGATGGTGAAGTAAAGGGCATCCACTAACTTGAACGTGGATTTCCCCTTGAAGCCTTCAACATTTGTCATGTACACGAGGACTCCTATTGAGATGTATAAGATGACACTAACAATAGCCTGCCTTGTAGCTGATGGTGTGTATTGTGCAGCATGGTTTTGCTCATCAAACTCATCTGTGCAGGGAGTTTCTTTGATTGATGTGAATATAGAAGGTGAAGAATGCACCCGCTGGAAAGTTAGCGTGGATACTATATCGGTGTTTTCATTAGTAGGTGGTGGATGATTGGTAGTATTGAAGTTAGCTTTGCTATTACTGTTTGGACGAAAGGAAGTTGCGCACCTGTTTGGAACATCACAGGATTTTCTTCTGTCTTGCTTGGAAGAATACTTTTGGTTGTGGTGGACTAAAGGCAGCAGAGGCTCTTCCATGGAAGATATATTAGAGCTTGGATTCATCAGCTTGCAGCTTGCAGTTCTCTGGTTGGACTATCATCACTTTATATCCATGGTGGTTCTGCTGAGACCTGGATGATGGAAGTTGTAACAATCAGACAGTCAAGCAGGGATGTACACTTCCCTGGTGTTTCTGGGATGAAAGGATATTGAAACATAACTTTCGTATTTATTGCAACATTTATAATGCACAGTTTCTAGTATCTTGCATAGTAGTTGATACAAGAGGCAACTATGAAAGGGAAAGATAGGGTGGACATATTTTTTTTTTCTTCTCTCTCTTTTTATATCTGAAACATTCTTTTGACATCTGAAACAGAATTGCTAGGTTGATCTCCAAAATTAAATCAGATTTACTATGCTGTGAATTCCCACTTGTAGCCTGTAATAACACATTGCAAACTTCTATGCTAACCATTGTAGTATTCTAGTTAAGGGTGATCTTCACAGTTCCCTGCGTTGTGGTAGAAATAATCATGCACTTTCTCGCTACTTGCTGCACGTGCACTAAATAGGTGCTCCTGAATTAAATTTGGTGTTACATTTTGATGCAGGTACCGAAGTTGACAATGGCTTATCAACACTGTGATCTTGCAAGTTGGTTTTCTCCTCTCTGGGATGATCCATTGGATTTAAGGCAATGCCATATTCTGGAGGACTCTGTTCTACAACTGGGGAGATTGCGTTCTTTTCTGGATGGGAACATGTCAATTCTCTTGCAATGCTGAGATCTTATTGTCGGTGAGGGAGATACAGATTGCACCGACTGAAAGCTTCTCAAACTCAAGATCTTGATTGAAGGAACTTGGTGCCGGATCATCTATGTCTCTTCGAGTGGTCTTTGTGTGTATATGGACTTGATTGAAGGAATTTTGTTCCAGATATCTGTATCTGCGTGCATACGTCTGAAGAGAAGGCTCTAGGCAAACTTGTACGACCTTGTCTAGATTTTACCGAGTGAAGAGTTTAGAAGTCCCAAGCAAGCATTCGAGCTTCCTGATATAAATGTAGATAATGGAATTGCCATCATGACTATCTGTATCCAGTATCAAACATTTGCAGCTTCATCTCGTAGATACCAAATGATGAAAAATCGAAGTATGGACTTTTAAAGACCTCGTAAGACTGTTGTCGTGTGTAATGATAACACTAGATTTGCCATTAAAAATACTTTGGTATCATTTTTTTTAATAATGATCATTAACAGGTGTTTGATCTTCACGACGTACAATTGAGGATAACTGTTGATCTATGCAACCTGATGAACCGACAACACTAACCACTATCTCGATACAGTAATCTGTGATGAAAGAATTCTGGCTTTGATCAATGTTTGCAAAACCACACAAAGGTAGATGCATAATCACTTTTGCAATTACCAAAGAAATCGCGACAACAACAGCGGAAGAGAGATAAACTTAGTGATACTTCCATTTCTTAAGGGGGCAGCAATGACAGCACAAACTCTAGGAACAAGAGCAATAAGCTTCTTTGAAAAATATTTTAAAAACTCACAGTTAAGGTTTCTAGAACATACACATCGACTTATATCGCCTTCTACAACTTAGAAAACAAACTTGAACTCACAAACAAAAAGGAAACGGTAAAGTAAAAACTGTGACTTGTGACTTTGTTTGGGAGATGGCGGCGCACTCATGAAATCTAGGGTTGGCATTATATCTATTATATGGTCCTCCAAATAAGCTTTTCAATAAGTATTCACATGTCTAAAACAGGCTTTGTTTGTAAAAGTTATGGACGTTTTAATCTAGATCCTGCTGGATGTGACGAGTTGAATCTGAATTAGCTTCAAACCTTCTATCTTCAATTTCCGTATTGGCCAGACTTATCCGTGTAAGACATGAGAATAGAAGACTCCTAAGAGCAACTCCAGCAGGGCCCCTACTTGAGCCCTCAAAGCTCAAATTTGAGGGCTTGAGCCAAAAAACGAGCTCCAGCAGAGCCCCTACTAGAGCCCTCAAATTTGAGGAGGCCCTCAAATCACCCTCCCACCCCTCATTCCTAGGGGCCCCCTATTCCGGCTCTCATTTTTCAGCTTTCCTCGTTTTTTGTGAACATTTGTGCTTTCAATTTAAATTCGGAACAAATTTGAATTTAAATTTGAATATTCGTATTTGAATTCATATTTGAATTCGGAACAAATTTGAATTTAAATTTGAATATTATGTGATGAACTTTGTGCTTTCAATTTAAATTCGGAATAAATTTGAATTTAAATTTGAATATTCGTATTTGAATTCGGAACAAATTTGAATTTAAATTTGAATGTAATGTGATGAACTTTGTGCTTTCAATTTAAATTCGGAACAAATTTGAATTTAAATTTGAATATTCGTATTTGAATTCATATTTGTGCTTTCAATTTAAATTCGGAATAAATTTGAATTTAAATTTGAATATTCGTATTTGAATTCGGAACAAATTTGAATGTTATGTGATGAACTTTGTGCTTTCAATTTAAATTCGGAACAAATTTGAATTTAAATTTGAATATTCGTATTTGAATTCATATTTGTGCTTTCAATTTAAATTCGGAATAAATTTGAATTTAAATTTGAATATTCGTATTCGAATTCGGAACAAATTTGAATGTTATGTGATGAACTTTGTGCTTTCAATTTAAATTCGGAACAAATTTGAATTTAAATTTGAATATTATGTGATGAACTTTGTGCTTTCAATTTAAATTCGGAATAAATTTGAATTTAAATTTGAATATTCGTATTTGAATTCGGAACAAATTTGAATTTAAATTTGAATGTTATGTGATGAACTTTGTGCTTTCAATTTAAATTCGGAACAAATTTGAATTTAAATTTGAATATTCGTATTTGAATTCGGAACAAATTTGAATTTAAATTTGGATGTTATGTGATGAACTTTGTGCTTTCAATTTAAATTCGGAACAAATTTGAATTTAAATTTGAATATTCGTATTCGAATTCATATTTGTGCTTTCTATTTAAATTCGGAATAAATTTGAATTTAAATTTGAATATTCGTATTTGAATTCGGAACAAATTTGAATGTTATGTGATGAACTTTATGCTTTCAATTTAAATTCGGAACAAATTTGAATTTAAATTTGAATATTCGTTTTTGAATTCATATATTTAAATATTGTCCCTCATTGTGAAATCATAAATATTTTATTATGTATTGTGTTTTTGTCCCATACATATGCATATAGTGTGTGAGGAAATAGAGGGAATTGAGAAGTAGGGGCCCTGTTTTGAGGGCTCCTGCTGGAGTGCAGCCTAGAAAACAGGGCCCTCAAAAGTAGGGGGAGCCCTCAAATGAAAAGTAGGGGCTCTGTTTTGAGGGCTACTGCTGGAGTTGCTCTAAATAATTAAAAAGGCATGGGATATATTCGGATATCACCTAAAGATCGTCTATTAAAGACCGTATCGACATCTCAAACCACAAGTAAAAAGGACTGTACGCTCGCTAGGAGAGCTTGTGACTGCCCACTAGATCTCACTGGACTTAATTTAATGGCCGGGTGATTGGGCCTCGCCAGAGCGTTGTGATTTGTGAGAGGCCTAGAGCCTGCCAAACGCGAGATCCGTTTTCTGAATCTTGCAAACTGTTTTACTTTCGTAACAAAACACCATCTCAAGACTCGAGAAAAAGTGAACTCTTTGATCCAATCGGCCAAACACCAACCTCCGCAGCTCCAGCTCCTGACAACGAGCGCTTCGCCGCCACCCACGTCGCGCTCCAGCAGCAGCTCATCACCGCGCAGCACGAGCTCCGGGCGGTCTCCATCGCCGCCACCAAGGCTCGCGCCGAGCACGAAGCTGAGGTAAGCGCCGTCGCGGAACAGTCCGCGCGCATCGAGGCCGAGGCGCGGACCGTCGTCGGCGCGCGCGCGGAGGTTGAGCAGGTCCACGCCGACGTGAGGGTGCTCGCTGCCGCGTGCACCGAACTCATGGATCGACTCCAGGTCCTCCGTGAGCAGCTAGCTCGCGCGCAGGCCGAGTCGAGCAAGGCCAATGGCGTCCGTGCCCAGATTGAAACCATGCGCCGGGAGATCCAGAAGGGCAGGTATTGCTGGAAATCGGATCCTCTGACTTTGCACTGTGCAAAGTCAGAGTGACTTTGGCGTGATCTGAACCGTCCGATGCAAAAAGAACGGTCCAGATTGATCTTTGCTACAGTGTTTTTCTACTGTAGCTACAGTAAAAAGTACTGTAGCTACAGTAAAAAATACTGTAGCAGAGATCAATCTGGACCGTTCTTTTTGCGTTGGATGGTTCAGATGCAAAGTCACTCTAACTTTGCACAGTGCAAAGTCAGAGGATTCGGTTCCGTATTGCTGTTGGTCCATGCTGAGGAGTAGTGGTATTTTGAGAAGGGTATTAGGGTAATTTTGTATACAATTTTGGTGGAAAAAAATAAAAAACAAAAAAGAAATGGCTAAATCTCCTAAAAGGGCAAATCATAGAGTTGATCATATACTAGGTGACATTTTAACAATTGCCATGTAGAAGATGGCATTTTATTGAAGCCACTCCAAAGGAGTGGCATTTTATCAATTTTCTCGTTCATGCATTAATTCGAAGTTTGGAGTTGTGGATCCCGCGATTTCCTTGCAAAAGTGAAGTACATCACTACCATACCTTCAAATTAAGCTCTAGTCCATGGCAAAACCATCGTTCAGTCCATGAGTTACGACTGTACTACTGTCTACAGGATCATGCTATATTCAGATTTTACGATTGGACCTTACCCCTCGTCGTTGCGTTGGGCTGTCTCCTGCTCACCGCCAATCAATAATACCACATGCTACTGTCGCCTGTCGAAAGTTAAGTGTATCGGAGGAGATCGATCGAGCAAGCAAAGCTATCTAGGCCGTTAGTACCCACGGAGCGGGCGGCGCTGCAGCTATAGAGCCGGCGGGCCGGTGGAGGGCAGCAAAAGCGGCGCGAACCGCTCGACGCACATAAGAGTCGACGCGCGGTGCTGCATGCGCGCGGCTGGATGGCGTAACGTGCGGCACGTACGCGACGTGCCGGATACCAACGTGACGAGGCTGGGCTAAGACCGCTAGACTGGGAGGGAGGGAGACGGCACGCAGCGGCGAACGAGCCGCGGTGCGATCAGGAGGGGACTCAGGGGAGGAGATCAGGAGAGGGGCGTTTTTTTCCCGTCCGCCGTCGGCGAGGGCGAGACCGCTTTTGCCGCCGGTCTCGGCGTCCCCGGCCGTCTCGGTGCCCGGGTCGTCACGTCCGCCATGCGTGGCTAGCATACATGATTACATCGACTGTGGTGCCATGTGGCCAATGAGTTTGGAGTATGCCATGGCCGATGAAGACGAAGGTACACGCACGTAGGGTTGCACGCTAGCTGTGGTGGCTAGGCTATCATGAGAAGGCGATGGAATAAATTAAGGGAAATGAGCAGTAAAGTGCAAGCTAGGGGAATCAATCTCGAGTTTTGTCCATTGTTTTGCGAGATAAATGTTAGTTGCAATTGCAATTCTTAGCTACTGTACATTTCTTAGTATTGACGTACATGTATTTTTTAGATACTATTGCCATCAGATTTTGGCATGCAAAATAGTCGGCAAGAGTATTTTTGGCATTTTGACATAATTATAAGAAAAGATCGGTGATTGCCAAAATTAGAATCAAGCATGGCCACGCTAGAAGCCTCTAGAAGATGCCAACTAAAGAAATGTAGATGCGAAGAAGGAAATCATCAACCGGATATTGGAAACATGAAGATTCAGAAGCGGATCGGGATTCTATCAAAGGAAATATTGAGCCGACACGAGGAGGAATACTTGAAGCGTAATCCAAGATTGAGTTGGTTGTTTTACACTATAAATATCCTATACTGGTTGACAGAAAAACACGCACACAAAAGATTTTACTACCTTTTTACATCTACTTTTTCTGTACTTTAGGAGTAGGCCGTAGCTAGTAGAATCATACCTCTACCATTCGACTTTGATCAATATTGTTTTGTATCGACGTATCGATCAACCTGTGAGTTATACCTATCCCTTGTTTCAAGATTTGTTCTTGTTCGTTATTGCTTCGCATCGACATTTCGTCTAGGATCAGCTTTCGTTCAGGATTATCTATTGTTGACTTTGTCCATTTACTAAAAAAAACGGACTGGCACATCGTGTATGCTGCCAGAGAGCACCTATGATGACCCCATTTATGAGGCCATCGAATTTCCCGCAACTGCCTAGGAAGATTAGTTACAGAGTGAAAAAGAGTGTACATCAAGTCTGCTTAAACGTTAATCATAAAAACTAAACTTTTGTTACAAGAGAGTATGGTTTAGCAACCAAGCTTTACAATATTAAGGGCGTCTAAGCCTGTAGTTTATGATACATGACAAAAGATCTCCCTAAACTACAGACACACTTGAGCATAGTCGAGGCCTAGAATTAGTAGTTTTCACCTTCTAGGGAGTCATCAAAGTCTCCCTCAAAAGGTTTCTCGATTTCCTCCTAAGCTCTTTCTAGTGATGATTAAGCAAGGATGAGCATAACCACACTCAGCAAGCCGTATGAGTATATCTACTTAACTACTTGCTAGGATTTCAATAGAACACAGTATGGAGGTTATATTTTTATGGGTATAAATGCATGCTTGTTTGCAAAGGTCTTTCTTGAATTACAAAACATTATTTTATTAAGAGAAAAGGGGATTTAACAACCTTACTTATCATCTTAAAATCATTTAAGTCTTAGGTTGTGTTTGGTTTAGGAACAAGGTGGGATGGGATGGTCCTGTCCCTGGTTTTGGGATGGGATGATCCCATTTTTTGTTTGGTTGGGGGGATAGAGTCATCCCTGTTTTTTGTTTGGTTAGAAGGATAAAGTGGGATGGAATGGTCCCATCCTTTGTTTGGATGGAAGGATGAAGGTGGGATATGTGTGTATGATTATTCTCCTATCAAGCAAGGTGTATTACCTACTCCTCCTACCATACTTCCTATTATTGATATGTTTGTACACATAAGCCTTTGAGTTTTTTTTAAAAAATAAACAAAACAGTACTTAAAAAAACAAACCAAGGAACATAGCAAGATAATGACGTTCATATATAAATGCAAGGCTTAAACATAATTGTCCATATGCAAATCCAAGGCTTACACATAATTTGACATCCAACACTTACAAGCAAGTCATGGCTTACACTTCAGCTAATGCCAAGTTCTAGCTTACACACAAAAGTTGCATTAAATAGTAGCCTTACACATAATATAAAGTTCAAGGCTAACACAGAGACATACAAATAGTTAGACCACAGTTAAATTGTTTCATGTGGTGCAATCAAAAGGACCATCCACTACACCCTTTCACTGTCCTGGAAACTTGTTAGCAACAAACATAGCAAGCCAATTTAACTTATGCTCAAAGGGAAGCTTGTAAAATGCTCTACCCATGCGAGGGTTGGCCACCAAATACGCATAATAAATAGATATGTCAGTGGAATCAAATCCTGGAAGGCTATTCACAATGTCAAATAGATCTTCTGGCAAGTCATCATTGGGAGGGGGTTGAGTAGCAACCTTCTCTATAGCACAAGCAAGTTTGTCACCAACACGATTGATTGTACCAATCAGCCCCTCCTCTTCATCTACACTAGTCTTGGCTTTCTTTGCCTTGCTTGCCGATGATGTAGCCCCATGATTAGTAGGAGATCCAGTGGTATCACTTTCACCATTTCCATTCATCTCACTCACACCATTTCCATTCATCTCACCCCCACTTTCATTGTCAACATCTTCTGTACCTAATGCAGAATTGGAATCCTTAGCAAACTTTCCTGTAGCCATGCTGTTCCCAAAGATGGTTTGCATCTCAGCATAGTGGAGAAGAGGCTTGTTCAAAAATTCAGCATCAGCCTTGTGATCCTATAATGGCACATAAGTTATAAGTGGGCAAAAAATGAGAAGACAACATATTGCTAAAGTTGTTGCAATTATACCTGAACATAGCTATTATAGTGCTCATCATCAAGAGTGATTATGCAATTGTTTTCATCCCAACCAGTAGCACTCAATCTCCTAAGCCTTGATATCTTTGCGAACCTTCTTTGCCATGTCTTCAAACCTATTCCTAAGGTTGTGCCCCACTGTATTTAGAAACATAGCAACTTGTTGCTCAACACACATATGAATGGTATCTTGAAGCAACCCACGATCCCTAAAAAGGTTACAAAACCGAAAGAAACATGCTCTATTAAGTCTAAGCATGTTCACACAAGTTGTATCATCTCTCCAAATTTTTGTGTTTAGGTATTCTAGTCTTATTCTATCTCTTTCCTCAATTGGCCCATAAGTAATACCGACTCTACTAGCACATTTTTTTCTTTTTCTAGACTCAATAATCATGGCCACCATCGACAAGAACATATACGCAGTAGTAGAACAAATTAGAACCTTGGTCTTCTGATCCATCTACAATACAACATTCAAAGCAAGAAAAAAAATATTGCCATGTCATGCTCAACCACATTATTTAGGAACAATAATCATATCCATGGAGCTAGGGTTTCCTTACCTCGGGCAAACCACAGATCTGAAGGAGGGAGGGGGTGTGAGGATGGATCTGGACCCGTCGGCTTGCCGCGCCGCCCGCCGTGAAACCCGCCGCGCCGTGAAGACCTGCCGCCGTGAAGACCTGCTGCGCCGCCCGCCGTGAAGACCCGCCACGCCGCCCGCCTCGAACAGCCGAGCGCCGCCCGCCAGATCCGCCGCGCCGCCCGCTTGGAAGAGCCACGGCGCCGCCAGCCAGAGCAGCCGCGCCGCCTGGCTAGTCTCCACGCGCCGCGCCCGTGGAGAGGCGCGTCGGAGAGGCGGCGCCGGACGAGCGAGTAGAGAGAGGGTGCGTGAAGACCGGAGCCGGCGAGCAGAGCAGAGGCAGCGCGGCACGGGGGAGCCGTGACGGCGCTGTGGTGCGGCGCAGGAGGCCGGGGCGGCACCGGGGTGAGGGGAATCGGGAGAAGAGGGAGGAGCCGAGGCACGCGCGGTGCAGGAGAGAGAGAGAGTTGCGCGGGATTTTTTTTCGGTGGCGCACGCGAGAGAGAGAGAGAGCTGAGAGAGAGGCGCGCGCGGCGCTGAGCGGTGAGTTTTTTCGGTGGGGGTGAGAGGAATGGCTCGCTCGTGGTGGGATGACTCCGTCCCTTGAAAAAAGAGGATTGCCTGGTCCCAGATCTACAAGGAATATTCCTAGTGGGATGTCCTTGACTCTGTTTGTCTCCCATCCAAATACCTACAAAAACAGGTCCATCTCATCCCATTCCACCTTGTCCTTGCAACCAAACACAACCTTACTTATTGCTTGTTAGAATCACTCATCAAACATAGCTTCATTGGCTGGAAGTACGACGTATCCAAATACCATATTTTATACTCTACGGAGTTGCCCAGCTTTACCCACAAGGCACCTCAAACTCACAACACCATGCAATAGATACGCAACATGATAGCGTGTGACTAAGATGAGATAATAACGCTGTTTTACTACTCTTTCCTTTCTAATCTCTACTTGATAGGTCTGGGCTGTTCAATAACGATCCGGTATCCACGGGCCAGTATGGAATTCGCGGCCCAACATTGAATGAACCTATCAATGTGAAGAATGACAACTGGCATAAAAGCCCAACTTCCATCTCACCTTTTTATCACGTGGGCCATCCAGAGATCCTAGGATAGCGGTTCTTCTTGTAGATGTTTGATTGCATCAAGCAATGTACTAGGCTAGGTTGATAGGTCATGCTTGTGGTTGAGCGATATCTGTGTCCTTTACTTGGCATAAGAGTCTAGTCCTTACTTGCCACAGATGAGATTATCATTCCAATACTATGTGTATCACAACACGATACCACCAAAATCATATCAAAACCTCAATCCTCGGATGAGGTCATGGGGTTCAACTATCTAGTGGCTGCCCACCAAGTAGCGCAAGGTCAATGATTGTCGGCGAGGTGGCACGGGTGTTGTATGGTTTTGGTGTGGACGTTGGCAACAGATGCACAAAGTGGTTTGCGCGAGCACGAAAGGTGTTGTGGTGCGCAGCAGTGGGAGCAGGGCAATGACGGAAAGATTTGAGTGTGCCTCCGCGCTTGGAAAGCACATTTCCAAAAAAGGGAAAATGGCTTGGTTTTGGCAACTTTTCGGATTTGGCAAAAACTCAAAATTCGAGCAAAATTCAAATAAATTCAAAATTTTAAAATTTTGGAGTTGTTCCCGCACCCTTCATAAAGATACGGTGGTGCTGTAAGGAATTTTTTGGCGGCATGAGATAGGAAACTACTTTAATTCCGTCTCCCCAGTACGAGTATATAGCATTTAGTGAAAAGACATGTTCAATTTCTTTACTGTCAATTGCTCATTTTTTTTAGTTTCCTGAGTTTATGCACTTGTATAATTAAGACTTATTGTCGTCGCAAAAAGATAATTAAGAATTAGTGGCGTCCGTATCTTTACGTAGAAACTACTGAAAAATATAAACATGGCTTCCCATAAACTTGTAGCATGAGACGTGCGTTCGTGTTCCCTGCTAAATAATTTTCCATCCACCAACGATAATGCCGAGTTGCATGAGAACAGAGCACAGACAGCTACGCTTCCTTCTAGAAGGTAATTAGTGATAAAATAAGATTAAGAAAGAGCTCCCAACACCCCAAAATGATGACCCTCTCGATGCCCTAAATCAGCGAAATCATGGCGAAGTCAAATTATAGGATTCGGACCAGTGCAGAATCACGCCAAACCGTACAGTTTGCTATATTTATTCAGATATATACTTACCCATGAATGGGATTAGCGTGAGATCAACCAACTGTGCATGGTACGTACCAGCTGCTCGATGAGCTGCCGAACTGCCGATCGGGATCAGAAAATGTTCAAAGATGTGTCAATTTGAAGACCTCGATTCTAATAACAAACAATTGTGCGATGGTTGTCGGGCCCTGATTTTACAATCCGGAATCCTCTGTGATTCCACCGCACTATTCCCTGGATCAGTAGATAGTGCTCACAGATACAGTACTTGGCATCAAAATACATATCATGCAGAAGCTTAAATATAATAGTGGACTTACACATGGGCCGATTAGGCCGAAATCAATAAAATGCAGCAGCGGAAATGAAACACACAGGTGGGACTCTCAGGACATGACCACAAGCAGCCAACTGGGGGTTCACGACCTAGCCCTTGGCATCTTCATCTTCTTCGCCATCATGACCAAGAGTATTGCTGAAGCGTAGCGATCTAACTCCTGATTCTGGATTTGTTGTGAGAGCGAGGATGAGCACAAATCACCGTGCTCCGTGAGCCAATACACATGATGCAAATAAATAATATGCACGGCTTATCAAAGGAGAGGCTTGTGTTATTTTGTTTGCCATAAATTGCTTTTAGTATTATATTTATGATTTAATTACGGTATTATTATTGCTGCCTAAGACTCCAAACAGCGAGTGTCATCATTTATTTAATCCACCGATCATACACTCATTGCTGCCTAAGACTCCAAACAGCGAGTGTCATCATTTATTTAATCCACCGATCATACACTCATTGCTGCCTAAGACTCCAAACAGCGAGTGTCATCATTTATTTAATCCACCGATCATACACTCATTGCTGCCTAAGACTCCAAACAGCGAGTGTCATCATTTATTTAATCCACCGATCATACACTCATTGCTGCCTAAGACTCCAAACAACAAGTGTCATCATTTATTTAATCCACCGATCATACACTCTCTATTTTGTCACCCACCATTTCATTAATCCAGCCATGCGTGTCTGATTCTCACCTAAATCCTAACTTCCACCAAAAATTATGTCATCCACATAAATCTAGACAAAAAGGAAATCACTGACATGCCTGGGAGTGAACAGGGTTTTGCCTACCATTCCCATTTTAAAGTTATTTTTAAGTAGAAAGCTCTTAAGCCTATCATACCAAACTCTAAGGCTTGTTTCAATCCATACATGGCTTTGGAGAGTTTAAAGATATAGTTTCGAAATTTAGAATTTTCAAATCCAGGAGGTTGCTTAATATAGACATCTTTTTCTATGAAACCATTAAGGAAAACACTCTTGACGTCCATTTGAAACAACTTAAAGGTCTTAGACATAGCAAATACTAGTAGAATGCAAATGACTTCTAATATAGCAACAGATGCAAAGGTCTCATCAAAGTTTAAGCCCTCCACCTCAGAGAAACCATGAGCTACATGTCTAGCCTTGTTGTGAACCATTAACCCATCCTCACTTTACTTATTTTTTAATACCCTTTTTGTTCCTATGATATTGTGACCATGAGGGGTTCAACTAAGACCATACCTTATCTTTTTCAAAGTTTTCATGCTCTCCATGCATGACATTGACCCATGAAGCATTAGATAAAGTATGGGTGACATCTCGGGGCTCAAAGGATACAATAAAAGTAAAAGTAGAATGTGCACAAGAATCTAGAGAGATAACCTAGAGCGAGCAACTTGCTCATGGCAATCCTCAATCATCTGTTCTGGAGGGTGTCATCGCTAAATATGAAGCGATGGTCCTGGTGCACATGTGGCCACTACCTTATAGGCTGTAGAGGTCGGAGCAGATCCACTCAAAGCGTTAGTGAAGGTGGGAGATGGTTGCTCAATAGAAGCCGAAGTAGTGGAAGCGAGTTGATCCAACTCAGGAGCAGCAAGATGAGGGATTGGATCCTCATCCTCCATGTCAGGGTCATCGTCGAAGAAGATGATCTCTTGATCACTATGTACCTGTGTACCTATACTATCGGATCTAGTACCAAAACTAGTCTCATCAAAAGTGACTTCATAAGTCTACAAGATTTTGTTAGTATCCAAATTTAAGACATGATAGCCACGAGTATAAGCAAGATATCCAAGAAATATGCCATATGAGCATTTTGATTCAAATATATCTAAGTTGTCATATTTTAGAATGAAACACTTGCAACCAAATATCTTAAAATAAGAGACGCTAGGCCTACAACCAAATCTCAACTTATAAGAAGTTTTGCGTAAGAACGATCTCAAAAACACCCTATTAGATACATCACAAGTGGTGGAAATTACCTTAGACCAATACTTCCTAGGGGTGATATGCTTATCTAATATAGTCCTAGTCATGTCCACTAGAGTCCTATTTTTCTTTCTACAACTCCATCTTGCTTGGAAACTCTAGGAGAAGAAAACTGATTCTCTAGACCTCGCTCAACACAGAGGGTGGTAAATGATGAATTCTTGAACTCAGTGCCATTGTCGCTCATAATGACTCTCAAAGCTCCTAGGAGATCAACAGCTAATTTAAGAACCAACTCCCTAAAGCACCCAAATGTCTCATCCTTAGAAGTAAGAAAATACACTCAAGAATACCTAGAGAAGTCATCTACAATGACAAGCATATACTACTTTCCTAATGCAGACTGGACTCTAAAAGGACTAATGGTGTCAAAGTGTAAGAGCTATCCAGGTGCATCGGTCATCACCATGGTAAGAGGTGGATGAGAAACAATAACTATCTTATCATATCTATAGGGTGAGCAAACTAGGTCCTCACAACTCTTAAGCCTAGGCAAACATCTAGTAAGATCCATGTTACTAACTCTATTCAAGTAATCGAAGCCTATATGGCCAAGCCAATAATGCCACATTACTAGATCATGATAATCAGAAGCCACAAGACGCGGAGGACTAGAGCTAGGAGAGAAAATGAAATTAGCACTAAAGACCTGCTCTAACATAAAGATCCCAACACAAACTCACTAGAGGAATCTAGAACTCTACACTCACCTCTCTTGAACCTCACCTCTAGACCCTCATCCAAAAGCTGAGAAACAGATATTAGATTATATCTCAGCTTACTTATCAAAGTGATGTCCTTGAGTATGAACTTATTGTTGATGCACACAAAGGCCTTAGCCATCATGGTCCTAGTAGAAGTATCCCTAAAAGTGATCAACTCATCGCTGGATGCACTAGTGAGAAAGGAGAACCAACAAAAATCTTTGGTCATGCGTCTGGAACACCTGGAGTTAACAAGCTACACGTTCTCCTTCCTTGCTCGACGAACCTACAGGGTAGAAATAGAAGACATTGGTGCCTCGGTACTGGGGTTAGAAATGAAAAACTTAGGAATCTAATACTGAGTCACACGACGAGTAGGAACAATAGTAGTGTAAAGGTTAGCATACAAATCATGAGGATGCACACGAGAACCACTTAGATCTCTCCGAATTGACCTACCAAAACACCAATACCCCCTGTCTAGAAGCTACTCGTGGTCTATCCTCACGAAATTCTAACCCATGACGCTGTTGAGCTCCACCAAAGGAGTCAAAGAAATAGTCTACAAACCTAGGCCTAACTTTAGGAGCAGTCGAGACTGAAGGCCTAGCTCTAGGGACACTCATGTGTGAAGGATCTCCTCTAATAGCTCTCAAGGCACACACTTACTCTCTCCTCTCAAATTTGATCCTGCGAAAGCAAAACTCAACAATGTGGGCATCCTTCTTACAGGAGGTGCATTGTTACATGACCTTTTGAGGGTTTACACCTGCTGAAGTAAAAACACCTAACTTGCTAGAAGGAGGTTTAGGCAAATCCAACCTACTTAAAATCAATTTTTGAAGACTCGGGTGATTTGACCTCAAACTTGCCACTCTCCACAACTCTCAGTACCTTAGGTGGGTGGTTTTTGGAATGCTTTAAGGAGTTGAACCCTAGACCTCTATTCTTCACATTCACCTTAGATTGGTCGAGAATAATTTGGGGTTTTCTTTTCGCTAGAAAATCTTTCAAGAATCTTCTGGAGATAGTCATTTTCTTTGACTAGGTTAGCACATCTGATATACTCAATGTTCTTGGTTGCCCTAGCATATCTTTTTTGTGGACAACTACTTCTACTTCTAAAGCCTTACATGACATACAAGAAGCATCACTAATCCTACCTAGCTGCTTCTCAGATTTGATTAAAAGCCGCATGCATCTTATGTAAATCATTTCCAATTTCAGCACAAAATGCACAAGCAATAAAATTAAGGGATTTCTTATATGCAGTCATGGATAAGAGTTTTTCATTTTTATTTTCAAGTGTCTTGTTAAGGGTTTAAATTTCATTAGTGATCTTGGGGCAATTTTCACCTGATTTCTTTTTAAAATGATGAACTATTTCAATAAATTCTTTCAATTTTTTCTCCCTAAACTCACCATGAGAATATGAATATTCATGATTGAATTGAAATGGGGTTTTAGCGGCACTTTCAAATTTTAGTTCAAGCAAGATACAATTAGAGTAAAATGAAGCAATAGCACCTATGTCAACATGATCCTAGGTAGACTTGAGTGTCACTAGTTTATTCTTAACATCTATAAGTTGGCTGTCAATAGAAGAATGAGTAATCCTAAGTTTATCCAACTCAAAGTATAAAATAAGGCAAGAATCACAGTTTTCATCACCAAAAATCATGGATTTTAGCCTAACAATTTTTAAGTTCAAGTTATCAATCATGAAGTCCTGATTCTTGATTTTCTTAACATTTTTTCTAAGTTCTCTTTCAGCTAGAACAAGAGTATGCTTCATATCCTCGATCAAGTGATATACCTCATCGGGATCACTATAAAGAATGTCATCATTGGTGGCGTCGTTGGTGATGTCCTTGTCGGCCATAAAGCACATGTTGATGAAGTCCTGGTTCTTCTTGTCTTGAGAGTCATTCTCATCATCCTTCGTCCTCGAGTCCATATTGCTCATGTTGATAGTCTCGAGAAATCGTTTGAAGAATCTACTTCAAGAAACTGCCTTGTTTGTTTCGACTTTAGCCAAAAGCAAAAAAAAAAAGGTAAAGGCACACATTTTCATTTCACTGGGGCTGGAGGACACAATTGAAATAATAGGTAAGTACATCTATAATTTGAAAAGTTCTAACCAAAGTTAGGACCCATCTATCGTTTGCAATAGCTGTCTATATCATTCACGTGATTTGTTCGTTATTTGTTATCAACATTATTACATTAGCATGTCATAAAAGTTTTTACATTGGCGAATGGATATATATATATATATATATATATATATATATATATATATATATATATATATATATATATATAAGGGCTAACTAGCTGTGAATGTCGTGCAATTCCGTAGCTACACGCTACAAAGCATATCCCTATAAAAAAAAGATAAAGTTTATTCATTATACCTATCTAATAATTGAAAATAGAGTTGTATTTAGAGGTGAAAAGTGGATACGAATTATCCATATTATTCAGTTACCGTATTCGATAGGATATGAATATGGTATAGATTTTCTTATCCGATTAATAATTTTTATTCTATTCATATTCGTATTGGAATTCGCATAAAAATATAAATGCGAATATGGTATAGACTTTTACCATCCGAAATGTTATTTTATTCGAACTATCCGTATTTATATTCGATGAAGCAATATGCATATTTTATTACAATACAACTAATTAGTTGGACAAGTTTTTTAATTAAACGTGAATTCATGTTTCTTTAGGTGAAGTAAATAAATTAGAATGATATGTGTGATTGTTTGAGGATAAAATATCATTAATGTCTTCATACTACATATGAGGATACCCGGATCTAACCGAATTGAGTAGATATTCGCTTCAAATTCGTATTCGTTACATATTTGATTTGTATTCATATTTAAGAATATTCAGATTTATTTACAAAATACGAATATGAATGTGGTAAGAACACTATTCAATTTGTATTCGATCCGTTGTCACCCCTTGTTGTATTCATTATACTTGTAATAACTCCAGCACTGTTATCCGATTAATCTCATTATTATAATCTAGAGCCGAAAAATAAACAGTACCTTGCAACTAGCCGAATTGCATGCACAATTTCACTTCTAGCTAATTCAACTGTTGTGGCTACTGACTAAACAACATATGAGGAAACTAGCTAGAAAGAGCCAACGACAGGAGAAAGAGTGCTCATCTATAAAATGAGTGGATCTGCCATTTCTCATGCCCCTCTCAAGGGTTTATATACATAAATGGGGTAAAATGGGAAATTCCCATCATACGCCTTGATAATTACAAAAGGTGAGGATATATTGATACATTCCTCTATACTATTTGGTCTATTACATATTGTGCCAGTTGCAAGACCCAATCACGCGGGTTGGGCCACCCCTACAACATCAACATATGTTTATATATTAGAAATATAATTGTATTTATTATACAACTCTCATACTCACAATTAAAAATAAACTTTCTTGAAAAAATAAGTTATATTTGTTGTATTATTATAAGTCTATTATAATTTTAATTAATATCTATATCTAATAAATTTGCACTATTATACACCAAATAAGCAGTGTTGTATACTTCTCTACTTTTTTTGATTAATGTGAAAATTTATGGGCATGTTCTTTAATGGCTTCTAAAAACGGTTTTTGGCTTTTGCTACAGTATCTAACTTTTAAACGGAGTATTTTTTTAAGATGGGGTCTACAAGTAAATTGTAGTACATGTTAAAAGCCCAATATCTGTATCAACCAAAATCGCAAGCAAGTATCTGTCTTTCTATAATCTCTGTCGCAAATAGCTAAAATTCAAAAAAATTAGATAAAATCTATAAACCACAGCTATATCAAACAGACCCTGTAGCTTCTCGGATGGAACGTGGCAGCTGCTTAACATAGCTTGAGTGGGTAGCTTATCATCTGCTATCTTTAATGTGTCTCCATACTTATTATACTACAAAAGGATGTTGTTAATTGTCTATGTAACTGTCATCTGAATTTAGCTGCCCTTCGTACAAACTGTACGTCTGTACGCAGTACACATTTTTCTTCTTATTTTAAGATATTTTCTAGGCAGTGATTTCCAGTCATTTTCTCTATAATTTATTTGCATAATACTCCATTTGGCAACGGAGGGAGGCAGTAGTACAAAAATATTCCGCCGTCCTCCCACTTCACCCTGTGACCAATCCAAGTAGCCAACTCCATAATAAATACCCTGCAAATTAGAGCCGCAAGAAACAGGCTTAAACAAGCCGTGTCTTCTATACACGCTAAACTGCGAGTGAGCAATGCACTCAGCAGCAGTTGCGAGAGGGAGGGATGGCGACGAGGAGGAGGAAAACGGCGAGGCGGGGAAGAAGGTGTCGTTCACGGGGCTGTTCCGGTACGCCGACGGCACGGACGTGCTGCTGATGCTGGTCGGCACGGCGGCTGCGCTGGCCAACGGCGTGTCGCAGCCTCTCATGACGGTCATCTTCGGCGAGGTCATCGACGCCTTCGGTGGCGCCACCACCGACACCGTCCTCCACCGCGTCAACAAGGTAAGCCCTATAATCCGGCCGGCTCGATTTCTTCAATGGCACGCTTGCCGTCCGTCAGAACACACGAAAACAGTCGTGGATTACCGTGCTCGATCTTGAGAAAGCTCCGGTAAATATCGTTGCTGTTTATGCTCGGAGAACGATGGGCTGTATCTTGAATTTTGGCGCTATTAGCTCTTTGTTCCTTTGCCTCTAATTTTGTTTTCTTGGTCCTTTCATTTCTCTTCTTCTCCTTGCTTGTTGAGAAAGAATGGAGTAATCCTTTATGGAATCAATTCTTCTTAGAAGTCAAAATAATTCCTTGATCCATTTGTTGATATAAACTTAACCACTGGCCTCCCGTATCAACGTGATGCCTCTTAATTCAACTATTGCCTCGATCACTTTCTTTTCTTGGATTTTTTTTTGTCCTCATCAGTTCAATTATGTTATGACTCCTGATAGGATTTTGTGTCAACGATAATTTTCTCCCCCCCCCCCTCTTTTCACCAAGCAGGTAGATTATTTTCTTAAATTTTCGCTGCCTTTACAGTGTGCTTTTTATGAAAGCTACGTTCCTGAAGCAGCTAAAGGCAGTAACTTCTAGGTTATTCCAATTGATTGCAACATGAAAGTTAATAAAAGAGATCTCTTTTAGACTACTATTAATATAAAGAGATAACCAACCACCCACAGATAATGCGTGGTGGGTCGTCCGACCTTCTCGACGTAGGATGAGATACTCGCAGGAGTCTTGATGAATCGTAGTGTTCATCCAATGACAGTGCAAAGGACGAACACTCTTTAATCCGCCAAAACACACTGGTGTCAATTTCGTTGACCACCAAGCGACGATCTATCATGCACCCAATACTCAGTGGAAAGCCTGAACGATCTTAATTGAAGAAACTCCTATGGGAATTCGGTAGCAAAGGAAGAACTTAAGCACGAACAATAGTAGATTGATTTTTATCAAAAGGTGGCCTACCTTCCAAGGGACAACGGCTGCCTTTTTTAAAGGGGTGCGCACTCTTGCGCGACATACTCGATCCGTGCCCCCACACATGGGCTTTAGGGTTCTTACAGCACACATTAGGCTTAAAGCCTTATTCAGCTTATTTGGCCCAATCGTTTACATGTTAGGCTGAATTCACGAAATGAAGAACATAAATTCACAAAAGTATAAATATTTGCATTTCTCTCATATTAGCTACGGGCTGGCTGCACCAAATTTGGGCTTGTTTCTTCTTTGGATGTACTTATCTTGTGTGGGTTTGTTTCAGGCGAATGGGTCTTCTTTTCCTATACTTTGGCCTTATGGATCTCCTTCCTTGTGGCCGCATGGCCCTCTTTTCCCTTAGCCTTGACCGGTTGGTCCTTCTCTCCTTACTCTTTCATTGCTTCAAATCTAAGAATACACAACGTATTTGTATAAGGTAAAATACCGTTCTCATTTAAAGCAATAGAAAACTCTCTAAGAAGCAAAAGTATCTGTTGTTGGAGTAGCTTAGTTCTTACTCTTATCATAGAACTTTTGTTATGCATATTTGGAGTGAAAGATGAATGTATAGTAGAGATGTCCTCCTCGTGTGGAATCATTTCCCGATAAAGGATCCGAAACTCTGTCCAAGAAAGGTGTCAGAGATCAACGCAGTTTTTTTTAATCCCTTCTGAAACGGGACAGAGATAATCCACACTATGTCATATTTGTCCGATTGCAGTTTGTTGTCATCATCAGTTTGCCATCAGGATCATGAATTAAAAAACTGATCAATTCACCAGGAATTTCGGCTTGAAGTAAACTCCAGTAAGAACTACTCCAATTGCTCCACGCAATTGCCTTGCATGATCTTAACAATATAGTCTTTCTTACCTTTTTGAGTTGACATATATAGCAGATAATATATCTAATTGTTGTGGATTGGTCGTAATTAGGGTCCACCGTTTGTAAGAATTTTTAACATATTTCTCTTTTCCCTAAGAGCATTAACCACGAATCTTCACTTTTTATATAGAAACAGATGAATTCATCTCCTTACATATTTCTCTTTTTTTATATACCCCCTCTATTCTTTTTTAAGTGATGTTTTTTAATTTTCTATGTAATTTTGTTTGTTACTTTTTATGACCTTATCTTATTATATACTAATAAAATTATGATATTATAGAAGTATTTTTAACGATAAATCTAATTATATAATTTTTTTCGAGAGTGCGCAGAAGGACTGCGCACCATTACATTAATAGAAGAACATCACTGAAGTTGAGAGTACAGAAATGAGCATAGAACCAAAGAAAAAGAAAAAAAAGAAACTACCAAAAAAAGAAGGAAGAAGAAAGAAGAAGAGAGAAGAAAGAAGAGAGCTGAAGCTTAAGCAGTAGCTTCTTTAGCGAGGGGAAAAGATACAACATAGGAGCTGCTCTGAGCTACAGCAAGGAGGAACTGGCTAGAACTAAGCTAGACATTCAGCAAGGTAGTCCATGGCAGCAACTCGAACCCTGGTCACCTCTAGCAACTAGCTCCTCAAGGAGCGAGAAGATCAGTCAGTCCACCTTGAGAGGGTTGGAAGAATGTCAAACCCCGCCCAACACCAACAGATTATCTCTTGCTTTAATTTAGTCAAGAGAGCTTCGATCGTCGACTTTGTTTGTTCGAAGACCTGGCCGTTGAGTTCACACTAGATCATCCAGAGGAAGAGGATGACAAGTGAGTCGAAGTTTTTTCTTTGAGCCTTGTACACCTGATTGCGCATTGAAGTCCACTAGTCTAGCAATTTGTTCTGTCCAACTGTTGGTGGTCGAGGCCCGCTGAAGAGACATGAGAATTTTTGCCCAGACTTGGTGAACCCAAGGACAGAACGAGGAGATGATCAATTGACTCTATACTCAATTCGCAAAGCGGACAAAGAGTGTGCGATGACATGCCACATCTAGCTAGGCGATCTGCAGACCAACAATAGTCTTGAATGGCCAGCCAAGCAAAAAACTTGTATTTTAGAGGAGCCTTGCATTTCCAAATCAACTTGTAGGCTACAAAACGGATCCCTCCAAGGAAGAGAGCATTGTATGTGGATTTGGTGGAATACCCTTTGGAAAGGTTAAATTTCCAGATGGTCTGATCTTCGGTGTGAGGTTGGGTAGGAACTACGGCGATTTTGCACAAAATAATTAGGAATTTGGCGATTGCTTAAACTATCATGGCTTCCTGAATTTCTTGAGTCCAAGAATTAAATAAACGATCCTGTGCAATTGTGGTGGTTCTCTTGGTATTTGAATTTACTAGTTTGCATATGGAGGGCGCTATGTCGTTTGCCGATTGCCCCCCAATCCAATTGTCGAGCCAGAAAAGAGTTTGATTGTTGTCGTTGATTTGAATCTCTATCATGGCTTTGAACATTGCGTTGATGGAGCTTGTGGAGCCAGAAAAGAGTTGGGTCATGAGAAGCTTGTAGGTTTGCCCATGATCTCGCTTGGTCTGTTTTTTTGCCCCCACAACCATCGCAGGCGTAATGCATGACCCATTGCCTTGAGGTCCAGAATTCCTAGCCCACCAAGTGGTAAGGGTCTGCACACTGAGTTCCATGGCACAAGGCAGTGTCCTCCTTTGACGGCTTTAGATCCCTTCCAAAGAAAGGCTCATTGTCTTTTGTCGATCGCTTTAATTGCCCAAGAAGGGAGGTCGAGAGAAAGTAAGTGGTAGATGTGGGCCATGGAAAGGACTTGTTTGACATTGACGAGACGACCGCTCGATGATAAGAGACTTCCTTTCCATGTGGGTAACTTCTTGATGAATCGATCGATTAGAGGTTGGATCCACGGTTTAGTTAGTCTGGACAAGGATGGAGGCAAGCCCAAATAGTTGAGCGGAAAGGATACCAGTTGACACGGAAGTTCTTGTATGGCCAGGTCGATGCTTGTGAGCAAGCAATGGGGGCAATAGAGCTCTTCTCTAGATTTGTATGAAGGCCAGACGCTTGGCCAAAGTTTAGGAGGATATCCTTGACTGTCTGAAGGTCTTAGCGCATTGGAGCAATGAAGCAAATGACATAGTCACCATACAATGAGATGCGCTCTTGTAAGCCTTGGATGCCCAGTGGGGAAAGAGTTGAAACTGAGTTCGCTTTGTGAAAGTATGCATTGAGCACCTCCATTATCAACAAGAACAACATTGGGGAGAGTGGGTCTCCTTGTCGGACACCTCATTTTAACTGGATATAATTGCCTGGTTTTCAATTGATCAAAACTTTGGAGGAGGCAGTGGCGAGCAACATCGATATCCATTCGTGCCATCTTGCACTGAAACCCATGTGCTTAAGGATTTGTATGAGGAATGGCCAAGAGATTGAATTGAAAGCTTTGGAAATGTCAAGCTTCAAAAGGAGGGAAGCTTTTTTGTTGGCTTTGAGGTTTTTGGCGGAGAGTTGGACGAAATGAAAATTGTCATGAATCGTTCTTCCAGATATGAAGGCGGACTAGTTTGGTCGAACAAAGGTTGGAAGTTCTTTTTCCAACCGGTTTGCTAGGACTTTAGAGAAAATTTTCACGTAGCTATGGATGAGGCTTATAGGACGGTAGTCTCCAATCCTATTGGCCTCATTCTTCTTAGGTAGCAGAATGATCAATGCATCATTTAGCAGATGCAAGATTATATAATTTTCATATAGCCAATCTAGATAGTGTTAAATATATTAGTGGTTAGCGGCATAGATTATAGGGCATCACTTGAAAAATAATAGTTGTAGTATTATATTATTGTAAGAGGGAGAGAGCAAGAATAAAATTTTCACCCTATTGTCATTTCATTTTTTTCAGGCGGTTCTGAACTTTGTCTACTTGGGCATTGGAACAGCAGTTGTTTCTTTTCTTCGTAAGTACGAGCAGACTTTGTTAAACTCTTAATATGCATTTGCACCACCTGCTTGCTGGTAGTACTTGAATATCATTGGTATTCTATCTTAAGGCAATAATAAGATTAAGGGCGCGTTCTTTTCAGTTACGGTTTATGGTTTATGGCTGCGGCTGATGGTTTTTGGCTCTAACATAAGTGATTGTGCGAATAAATCGAATGCTAATAAGCCGCTTCAAAAAAGCTGTCCTGATAAGCCGCTTCAAAACGGTGGTGGAAAAGCTGTCCTGTTTGTTTGTTCGGGAAAACCAGAAGTCATAAGCTGAAAAGAATGTTGTATAAGATATGTTTAAGAAATAGGTAGCCTATGCCCTTACTAGTGTTTCAAACTTGCAAATTGTCATCACGGTGCAAAGTCCAAGTTCTGACTTCTGTATTCTTCCAATGAGCAGAAGTTTCTGGCTTTGTTTTCCTAAAATTCTTGTCCAAATAGTATGACATTAAATATAGGAGAAATAGTGTTCACATGTTTTATTTTTCAATTGGAACGTGATAGATGAAGAAGCATACGAAAAACTGCAACAACGAAGGTAGTAGTAGATTTTTTTCTAGTCAACGCAACTGATGGAAAATTTGGAATAGAATTCCACATATTTAAGCCATATAGTGCTCATGTCAAGGTAGAATAACCAAGTTCGAAGCCAACTTGTTATCTGTGCAGAGGTGTCATGCTGGACAATGACTGGTGAAAGGCAGGCGACACGCATTCGATCTCTGTACCTCAAATCTGTCTTGAGACAGGATATAGCATTCTTTGACGTAGAAATGACAACTGGGCATGTAGTTTCAAGAATGTCTGGTGATACTGTGCTAGTTCAGGATGCTATTGGTGAGAAGGTAAGAACTTCCTTTAAGTAAAATGAAGAGCACAGAAGCAAAACTATGTTCATTATATTCCAACTCAAACAAAAACTTGACATAATTTGATTATTGTAAAATTGTTCAGGTCGGCAAGTTTCTACAGCTTGTGGCTACCTTCATCGGTGGTTTCGTTGTAGCATTTGTGAAAGGATGGCTTCTGTCTCTTGTCATGTTGGCATGCATACCTCTAGTGGTACTTGCTGGAGGAGTAGTCTCGAAAATGCTATCCAAAATATCTAGCAAGGGTCAAGCATCATACAGTGATGCAGGGAATGTTGTCGAACAGACAATTGGATCCATAAAAGCAGTAAGTTCAGTTCAATTTGAATAATGGCAAGTATCGATGTTCCTCACGAAAAAAAGGCTCTGGGTACTAACTAGTAATCTTGTGGCTACGTCTGTAAATAGGTTGTCTCCTTCAATGGTGAAAAGCAGGCCATTGCATCGTACAATAAACTCATACACAAGGCATACAAGTCTACTGTTGAGGAAGGACTTACCAATGGTTTTGGCATGGGTTCTGTTTTCTTCATATTTTTCTCTAGCTATGGACTATCCATTTGGTATGGTGGAAAGTTGATTCTTAGTAGAGGATACACAGGAGGAGATGTCATCAATGTCTTGCTTGCTATTATGACTGGAGCAATGTGAGTTATACATCAAATAGAATTCATAGCGTAATGATGCTTCATGCTGCATGATTGGTAGTGTCAATTTCTAATTGTTTGTGGCAGGTCTTTAGGCAATGCAACCCCGTGTATGGCAGCCTTTGCAGAAGGACAATCTGCGGCATACAGATTGTTCTCAACAATCAAGAGGAAACCAGAGATTGATCTTGATGACATGACTGGCAAGCCGTTAGAAGACATCAGGGGTGATGTTGAGCTGAAGGATGTGTACTTCAGCTACCCAGCAAGACCTGAGCAACTGATATTTGATGGGTTCTCATTACATGTGTCTAGCGGCACTACAATGGCTATAGTCGGGGAGAGTGGAAGTGGCAAGTCAACTGTGATTAGTCTTGTGGAGAGATTCTATGATCCACAAGCTGGTGAGGTTTTGATTGATGGGAACAACATCAAGAGTTTACGGCTTGATTGGATAAGAGGGAAGATTGGTCTTGTTAGCCAAGAGCCCTTGCTCTTTATGACCTCCATCAAAGATAATATAACATATGGCAAAGAGGATGCAACAATCGAAGAGATCAAGAGAGCAGCAGAGCTTGCTAATGCAGCAAATTTCATTGATAAGCTGCCCAATGTACGTGGACAAATATTCAATAAGTTAACTTGTGTAAATCGAAGTTCTTCTATTTGAGCTGAGTGCTAATATTTACTTTTATCTCGTAACAGAGTTATGACACAATGGTTGGCCAACGTGGTGCTCAGCTTTCAGGGGGACAAAAGCAAAGGATTGCTATTGCAAGAGCAATCATTAAAAACCCAAAAATACTTTTGTTAGATGAGGCTACTAGCGCATTGGATGTGGAGTCAGAGAGGATAGTTCAGGAGGCACTGAACAGGATCATGGTGGACAGAACTACGCTTGTGGTTGCACATCGTTTGACTACTGTGAGGAATGCTGATTGCATATCAGTTGTTCAACAAGGAAAAATAGTTGAACAAGGTCAGGATCCCATTTCCATTGTTCATTTTCTATTCATTACTTCTTTGAAATATTTTAACTGAATTGATCGATCTCTTACAGAAATGTATTTCTTTGTATAGGTCCCCACGACAAATTGGTACTGAACCCTGATGGCGCTTACTCTCAACTTATTCGGCATCAAGAAAATCGTGAAGAAGAAGAACAGAAAGTGGATTGTCAAATATCTGATCCAAGGTCTAAAAGTAGAAGCTTGTCATTGAAGCGGTCGATTAGTAGTGATTCTGCAGGGAATAGTAGTCGGCATTCTTCTTCTATCGTCCCCTTTGGCCTGCATGGCTCAGTTGAATTGCTGGAAGGCAATGATACAAATGGGGAGAATAAGAAAGGGCAGGGTGGTGATGGTGAGGTCCCAAAGAAAGCTCCTGTTGGACGGCTAGCATCTCTTAACAAGCCAGAGATACTGGTTCTTTTTTTAGGGTCACTAGCTGCAGGAGTTCATGGAGTGCTTTTCCCAATGTCTGGTTTAATGATTTCCAATGCCATCAAAACTTTCTATGAGCCAGCAGATAAACTAAGAAAGGATTCTAGCTTTTGGGGTTTGATGTTTGTTGTGCTGGGTATAATTTCGATGATCTCAATACCAGCAGAGTACTTCTTGTTTGGAATAGCCGGAGGGAAGCTTATAGAGCGCATTCGTGCCTTGTCATTTCGAAGCATCGTGCACCAAGAAGTTGCTTGGTTTGATGATCCTAAAAATTCCAGGTTGGTTATAGTTTCTTTCTTGGTTTATTCTACCTCCAGACTTTGTGAGTTTTAATTTTGGGTACTAATGTTCAAATTATATCTTACAGTGGAGCACTTGGTGCAAGACTGTCAGTTGATGCTTTGAATGTCCGACGTTTAGTGGGAGATAACTTGGCCTTGGCAGTTCAGGTTATCTCAACACTTATGACAGGATTTGTCATCGCTATGATAGCAGACTGGAAGCTCTCTTTGATCATCCTCTGTGTGATTCCACTAGTGGGTCTTCAAGGTTATGCTCAAGTGAAGTTCTTGAAGGGGTTTAGTCAGGATGCTAAGGTAATCCATCAAAGAAAGCCTTTGGGATGTTCATCTTGTGATATGCCATTTTGCAAATAATTACAGAAACTAAATGTTAGTAAAGATCTTAGATGTTCATTGTCTCACTATCAAGCTAGAACTATGATTCTATGAAGTTTATGTATAATCGAGTGTTTGAATTTTATCAAACATAATAAGAATCAATGTTCATTCTAGATAATTATTTTTTTCATAACTTGCTAAGTTCATGATAATGGATTGCTGGTTCTCTAGATGATGTATGAAGACGCGAGTCAAGTGGCCACCGATGCAATTAGCAGTATCAGGACTGTAGCTTCCTTTTGTGCTGAGAAAAGAGTTACAAGAATATATGATCATAAATGTGAAGCATCATTGAATCAAGGACTCAAAACAGGAATGGTTGGAGGCCTTGGATTTGGTTTCTCGTTCTTGATGCTGTTCCTTACATACGGTCTTTGTTTCTATGTTGGAGCGCAATTCATGCGTCATGGCAAATCAACTTTTGGTGATGTTTTCAAGGTTTGTAAATGCATTATTTCAGTAGTGATTTTTATCCTTTAGAGTTTCTGATCTTCCTATTCGTTCTTGGCAGTCTTAATTCCTACATCCTCAACCACAACCACTATTTTTAAGAGGAGATTTGACAAAGTAATTCATACTTTGCAGGTTTTCTTTGCACTGGTGTTGGCAACTATCGGAATATCTCAAACGAGTGCAATGGCTTCTGATTCTACAAAAGCCAAGGATTCAGCTATCTCCATATTTGCTTTGCTGGACCAAAAGTCAATAATCAACTCAGACAGTGATGAGGGTTTGGCATTAGACGAGGTCAAGGGCAACATCCACTTCCGACATGTGAGCTTCAAGTACCCAACCCGTCCAGATGTTCAAATCTTTAGTGATTTTTCCCTGCACATTCCCTCTGGCAAGGTTTGCCCACTTGTATCCTTGTTGCATACTTGCGCTGTTACACCCTCTACAGTAATATAATCAGCAACTTACTTCCACTGTGGTTTTATGTAGACTGTTGCACTCGTTGGAGAGAGTGGTAGCGGCAAGTCAACTGTAATCGCTTTGTTGGAGCGATTCTACAATCCCGATTCCGGTAGCATCTCATTGGATGGAGAGGAAATCAAGAGCTTAAAAATCAGTTGGCTGAGGGACCAAATGGGACTGGTGAGCCAAGAGCCTGTGCTCTTCAACGACACAATCCGCGCCAACATAGCCTATGGGAAGCATGGGGACATCACCGAGGAGGAGCTCATTGCGGCAGCAAAGGCATCCAATGCACATGAGTTCATATCAAGCCTGCCCCAAGGATACGACACCAGTGTTGGGGAGAGGGGGATTCAGCTCTCCGGTGGCCAGAAGCAGCGGGTGGCTATTGCGAGGGCCATACTGAAAGATCCTAAGATACTACTGCTTGACGAAGCGACAAGCGCCTTGGATGCTGAGTCTGAGCGGATTGTACAGGATGCCTTGGATCATGTGATGGTTGCTAGGACCACAGTTATTGTGGCGCACCGCCTGTCGACGATCAAAGGTGCCGATATCATTGCTGTTCTCAAGGACGGTACAATAGTGGAGAAAGGAAGACATAATGCGCTGATGAACATCAAAGATGGGGTCTACGCTTCACTTGTCGAACTTCGTTCGACCTCATCATAATACTTGGATAAGTGCTTGTTCCTATAACTAGGCATGTTATACGTCTTCCTTGACCCTTTCCGTTTTGTTTATATAATTGGAGTATATTGATTATTTGGATCTTGAAGAGGAATTCGAGAAGTAAAGTGAAAGTGCTCTTTGCGGTATCTATGTAGTGTAAGACTGTAAGCATTTAGAAAGGAAAGCTTCTGCTTCTGATCTTGATTTTGAAATGTACATTGCCCGTGTCGAAGTGGAAATTTGTGTGTTTGTGTGTGTAATAGCCCAAATTTGGATCAAATTTAAAATTTCTTCAATTTCATGAATTTCAAAATTTTTTGTTGCATTTCAAGAATTTCCAAAAGCTTTGCCTTGAATCTAAAATTTTTAAAATAATTCCTTGGCTAAAAAATCAAATTTGTGAATTTCTAAAATTTATTTGTGTGCAAATAAAAATCCTCGGAAATTTCTGTGCGCAAAAACTCCCAAAAATTCAAATTCAAATTCAAAATTGAATTTAAATCTCAAATAAAAATGTTAATCGGTTCTTTTTCCCTCCCTCACCTTCGGGCCAAAATCCAACCAACGACCCAGCTAGGCAGCTAGCCTGTGCACCGCGCACCGTCTTCCCTTCTCTTGCTCCCGAGCCAGCCCACGCACGCACCTCCTTCCCTCTTTCTGCCGCGGCCCAAGCCAGCCAACTCGCTCACTCGCCCTCGCGTCGCAACCTACCTCTCCGCTCTTCCTCTCTCACCGCCGCAGCCATGTGGGCCTCGTCCCCACCTATTAGTGCCGCACACTATTCTTCTTCTTCCCCACACCAACTCTCTCTCTCACTCGCTCACTCACTTGCTCGCTCGCTTAAGCCTGTGACGCCATACTCATGCGCCGCACATGCCAAAGCCATGCCAACCTATGCAAACTCAAGTGCATCACCACAACCTTGTCACATCGATGTGCATGTCCTCTCCCTCTCTCTCACGCATACTCTCCCTCTCAGTTCCCTTGCACTTGAAGCCAAGCCGTTGGTGCCCTTGCTATTTTCCTTCCCCTCTCTATTTAAGCCATGGCCAAGTGCGTCAAAACTCTCATCCACATCTCATCATTTCCCACAAAGCTTCCTCTTCCTCTTCGCCCTTGATGGAGGCAAATTTAGCCGTCGTCCATAACTCCGACTGATGGCTTCGTCCTCAAATTCCTCACTGTCCGATGAGTTTCCACCACCACCATCGTGCGCTTTGAGTTTGCCTTGCTTCCCTCTTTCTAATGTGCGCCTTGCTTGTGCTTGTTTTCCCCTAGGAAGGCCGAAGCCCCGACGTCGCCGCCATGCACAGTGTTGTCGCTGACCTCACCGCCCTGTCCCCTTCTCCTCGATGAGCTTAGGCCTTAAAAGTCATGCCCGTCGTGTTCACCTTCATCTCCTCTCCCTAATGCGCCTTTTCTTTCCCCTCGCCGTGCATCAGAGCCACCGGAACACATCTTTGTCCCCATCGTTGACCTAGAGCATGCATTGACCTCACCGCCACTAGCGATCTCCCTCTTCTCTTCACCTCATGTTGAGTCATTCCATCCCCGTGCACTCCTTTATGCCACGAACTTGCTATGATAGGCAAACCTTAGTGGAGGCGAATTTGGTTGTCGTCCCCAACTTTGACTATCGATATCTTTTAAAAAATTTAGATTGGATCTCTTTAAAATATTAGATTGGATATGTGTTGGATTGGATGGCAACGGAGAGGAGTAAATGGTGCCAACTCGAATTTTTCCTTAAGTATTCAAGATTCTATTCTCACACAACTACAGAGTTGCAGAAAATAGAGTTTTCATCAAACAAATTCAAGACAAATGGCTCAAGAACACAAAACCACAAAGTAACTACTTCCCAGCGGTCTAACTGGTATAGAAATGGTAATTTGACTAGTCCCGGGCGGTCTGACCGCTACTTCAATGGTGGTCTGACCGCTGCTATAGTAAAATTAGGCAAATAAATAGTGTTTTCAACCTGATTTCAAAAACCAAAATCGAGAGAACTTTTGATCCGTAGAACCAAATAATATGAAATTTTGTAGGGACCTTCTCTAGGGGATTATGAACCTATTTCAATAAACGATCATGAAAAATATGGCCACAATTGAGACTTTTCAGATTGAAGGAGAGGTGTACAAAAACCAAGCCAAAACCCCAAACGGTGAATACAACTTGCTCGTGGTAGATGATGGCCAAGAACAGTCTAGATACATTTCTATACGTCATAGCAAGTTAGATCACCACAGAAACCAAACCAAAAACCCTCGGATCAAGAGATGGACTAAAGAGGCCAAGTCAAGTAAAACTGAGTTTTCTCGTGAACTTGCTATCAAAGTACCTACATAGGTGGAGATATATTCCCAAGTATTATCTTCATCTCTTATATGTCCTTGGCGGGGGCAGGAAAGAAAAAGAGGAGGCGGGGTGCAGGAGCCGGGGCCCGCGCGCAGAGGGAAGGAGGGGGAAGAGAGAGAGAGAAGAGAGGAAGGGGCCTGCATGGAGGTGAGAAGAAAAAGGAGGAATGGAGAGGAACACAAGGAATACTTTTGAATTTGGATTTTTACTTCAAACTTTAGTTCTCATTAGGATTTGTTATTTTTTGAGTTCTGCATAATTTTAAAATTTAACTTTGGTTCAAATATCCAGATATAGAATATAATATTCCTTTATTGTTGATTTTATTTGTTTTGCCCTCGGATGTCGATTTTGATATTATGTCGTTCTGAATTGCATATATATATATATATATATATATATATATATATATATATATATATATATATATATATATATATATATATATATATATATATCCTTGGGTCATGTATGCTGGTTGAATTTAAAGAAGAATTATTATTATTATTATTATTCTAATCATTTAGAGATATATTCTAATATTCTTTTGGATTCATTTATTGACTTGAATTTGAATTCAGAATGTTGGTATTTTGAATTTATGAGATGTAATTTCATTTTCTATTTTTTTTATTATTTGTATGATCATTATTTGCAATTGGGATTATTCTTGAGTTATTAATTTGCATATCATGAAACTCAAAATCTCAAATAGATATTCAGAAGAAATTGGAATACCAGCAAAATGCAAGAAAAACTTTTTAAAAAAATTCCACATTTTTTAATACTTGAAATTTTAGGATGTTACACACTGCTACAGTGCCCCGCTCTTCACTCACTACTGGAGGCCATTGCTTGCCGTGCCCTGCTCGACGCATATGCACGCCGTTCGCCACCAATCACTACACCCACACTGTGACTGGGGAATTAGGAATGAGATGGGAGTGTCGGGATGAGGGAATGGGGATCAAGAGTTAGCAAGAAAAGTGTCCAAGTGCTACAAAGATTCATACGACGTCGACAGTATCAAATGGTTAGATGCTATACCGTCAAATTGGTGAATAACGCTACACTGTTCTATAATATTTCTGTTTTGGACTGGAACTAAAAGATAAAGGAGATGGAGATGGCTGGGCCGGGGTGTCAGACAGTCAAGTATTGTGCCGGGGCTTGACTTGAGTGGGAAGTTAGATTAGGCAGAATAACAGTAGGGAGACGACGTAATTAAGGTCTAAATTACGAGAAGGTGAAATCAAATCCTACTGACACCAATTAAATAACCCAGCAGATACCTCAATCACGTGTACATACATTTGATGTGAAAATCTTGGAATTTTGTGGTGCTTATCATAATTTAAGCGGAGAGGCAGAGGCAAATCTGAAACTCACGATCAAATTCACAGTAGCGCTGCTTAGCGCATGAAGAGGCCAGTTTGTCATTCGTTTCAACCGCTGTCAAGTACTCAAAGGTGACTCAAATCAGTTTATCCTCAACAGTTCAACGATCCAAAAGAGCAAATTAACTTGATCAACAAACACCGAGCAAAACTCAAAAGAAATAGACTACATTTCTGAAAGCCCCCTGTTAATTCCTCAAGCTACGACGTCAAATCCACCACCACACCAATAAAATGGCCGCCGCCGGGTTCTTGACGATTCGATGTCAGAAGCGCATGAAGAGAAAATGCAGCATCAGAATGGAGTCTCACGGCGCTCCTGGGCCCGGGTGCCACGCTTCCCCCCGACGTGGTGTACACGACCAGGGCGGCCGCCGGCGCCGCGAGGAGGACGGCTGGGAAGAGGAGGCGCGCGGATCATGGCGACCGCGAGGGCCCGGGCCACGAGAAGCCGCCTCGCGATGCTGAGCAGCCTCCGCCGGCTCTCCACGAGGTCATCGACGGCGGCGGTGATGCGAAGCATGATCTCCGTGCCGTAGGCGCACGCGGCCTGCTGGTCCTCCAGGAGCATGGGGATGGTGTAGACAAGGTGAGCGTAGGGCTGCCTGTATGCGGTCGATCACCCTCACAGCCAACGCGAGGAGGCCGTCGTTCAGGTCGAGCTCGACGTAGGAGTGGACGCGGTAGACGTCACCGGTGAGCGCGAGGAGATCGTGGAACCGCACCTCGCTGTTCGCCATCGGAGCGGCTCAGGCGCCGCGCTTTGGTGCCTCAAGGAAACTAATTAAAATTTTGGTTAAATAGTTCAAATTAATTTTGAATTTTAAACTTAAAACTAAAAAAAGGAAAGTAAAGTGTACATCTTTCACGAGTTGTCCTCTAGTATGGTGGTAATGGGCTTTCTTCGTGAGCGACCGGTCTCAGGTTTGATTCCAGCCAGCGTACTCATTTGTTTTTCATTTGTCTTATGTGGGACCCACATGTCAGTGAAAGGAATACAGTAAAATCCCACAAAAATAGCCATAAAGTCCCAAAAAAGGTCTAGGAGGTGGGATTCGATCCCAAATCAGCAGGACAAGAGTGGAGAAGACTAGACATTGGACTAGAAGGAATATTTTGCTTAGTAGGGGATTTCAAGGTCTTTTAACCCTTTATAATTCAAACTAAAACGAAAAAAATTTGGCCGCAATGATTTTTCGTTGGGTAGCGCAAGGAATAAAATTTCCAAAATTTTGGTGAGATTTTGCTGAAATTGTGGACCTGAGTGTCTCAAGTTTGGGGTTGAAGTGTTCGGTGTTTTGGGCTTTGGGCAAGAGAGAAGGTGAGGACGTGAGGTGGATAGGAGTTTGGACATAAATGAGCCGCAGACTTGCGGGGCCCTTCTTCGGGATTGGGCCCAAACCGTTACAGGAGGGCCCGCATGTCAGCTTATCTTGGCAGGCATGGTTCCCGGGAGGGGGAGGTCCTGAAAAAATTATAGGGAGGGCTTCAACCCCTCCTGTTGAGTCCCTTCCTGATTTTTGCCATGTGTTAGCTACGAAACTTAAAGCAACTCTGTCCAATCTCTCTCTTCACCACACTCTCCAATCTCTCTTTCCGGGCCTAGCCCGTCAAAGCCTCACTGCCGCCTTCCCCTCCATGACCAACTTACGTGGGTGAGGAGGGAGACGATGGAGGTGTGTGAGAAGAATGGTTTTTCAAGATTAGTATTGTGCTACATGGTGAAATCTGGAGGAGGGCCTCCAAATGTGGGTCAACACTGCTGCCACAGTGCATGCTCGCTGGCTCAGCCTTCGCCACCTCATCGTCTCACCGCGCGCTTGTGGAGACGTAGAGGGAGGTGGAGAACGTCTTCCACGCCGCCGCCATGCGTGCTCATTGGTCTGGCCTTCGCTGTCGCACCACCTAGCTCTCCTCACCTCGACGTTGCCGTGGAGAGATGGAGAGAGGGGTGGGGAAGAAAGGGGGAGAAGATATTTTGTTTTATTGTTGGTGTTTTGACACGGGGAATGATCCTACAGAGGGGCCTTTGAAGGTAGGATTTGGTGCCTACCCCATAGAATTTTCCACCAAGCCATCTGAAGAACGCTGTGAAAGTTTGTTCAGAAAACTGTGTAGTTTCGGCGAGGTCTGGGACGGACGTGGAAGTGGAATGACCGGAGCTAGACTCCAAGCATCTGCAGGGAAGAAGCAGAAGTCCCTTGAAAAAGAAGAGCAGAAAAGAAAAGGGGCAGATGTAAACAAGGAGATAAACACGTTTCTCCCGTTTAGACAATAGACCCTTTTTTTTGCACATCTGTGGGAGCAGGCACAATGCTGAACAGCGCCATGGTTAAGACAATTCCTCATGCGATATTGAGCTTCTATGGCCTTCAATTACTGCTCTATGAATTGAACCAAAAGGCCTCTGCAGAAAATACTAGAAGCAAAAATAACACGGCAACACCTAGCTCAATTAGGGATTAACAAACCTTTTGCAGCGAAAATCAAACAGCGCAGGTAATGTAGAAATATTCTAGCAAATGCAAGAAACCTCGTGAGAATCATCCAAATTTGGTCCTACAATTTTCGCCGCCCTTTTTGATAACCAGTCATATCAAGATCCCCAGCCATTTTAAGTCAAAAATAGTAATTGGCAGCCGTCATTGACTCACCCAACTATCCCAGAAAATAACTACTTTTCAGCTACAAAAGTAGTATTGTACTAGCTAGCTAAGAGTCTAGACTTTTGAGTAAACATGAAAAACGTTCATCAAACGTATCCAGACATGTGAAGAACAATCTTCTTATAGCACAAACAAACATCCCATCTTTCAAAAGTACTGTACCGATATGCTTGTATAAACAATTAGTTTATTTCCACAAGGAGCCAAGGTACCACCAAAACTGATCAGATATGATCATCTCAGGAGCTGTTGGAAAGGATTTTACCAGCCAACAAACACATTAGCTACTCTAGGTCTTGGATTTGGACTGAAGTTTATGACAGCTAGATATCAAAATTCGAAATAGCATGACATATCAGGCATCTACAGATGGATTACTATGTGCCCACCCATATGAACATATTCATGGCAACAGAAATGATTGGACAAGCAAACATTGTTACAAGCCTTGGTACTTTATCGCATTTTGACCAATCACCGATAAAGTAGAAAGTAGCATGGGTCAAAACAGAGTTCAACCATGCACTCTCCCAGACGCAACTCCTCCAAACTTATAAAATTGAATTGAAGATATGTTAAGTTTTTATGAGCACTTCATTCCTAGCTAGAAAAAAAAGAGTCAACCAGAATCACCATTCCCAGCTAGAAAAAAAAGAGTCAACCAGAATCAAACCCCTCATGTTCTCTACAATGGATTGGTGCATCGGAGATGCTTACATTTGCTAAATCTGTGATAGCAAAAATACCATATCATAAATAAAAATACAAACTACAAGGATTTCCCCATGCCACAACAAGCACCATGTCTGAAGCATCAAGCATGATGCAGACATAAAACAGCAATGACAACCACATAATCACATAAAGGCACACCCAATGGTAGCCATCAATCACAAGGAAAACATGGCATTTACTAAACATGTTTCTCTCAAATTAAAGGATAAAGCAAATATACCTAAACTATTAATCTAGAAGGGGAAGACACAAAACCACAATAGGCATTATGAGTAAACAACAAGTAGTTTTCAACTTGCACCGGCCAAAAAGCATACACGACATATAAATTGCTTAAGCATAAAAGAAACAACATTATACACACCATGGCACTCAAATCTAAATCATCAAGTTATAGTTCCGCAAAGCAACTCAAGTGATTCAAAACAGATACTAGAACCATAACTGCAGTATACTAGTACTACCCCCAACAAGCATCAAGCAGCAGAATATGCCTAAAGAGAATAGCAGAATAGCATAATAATCAGTTGCAACACATGTCAACAGTTGAGCTCATTTCATCAATCGACTAAAAAGGGACATCTCCAAACCATCAAGCAGTTTTTAATATTAGATCCAGAGATGCAAACCGCAAATCATCAATAACGACTAATGAGTAGATCGGAAACAGATAAAAGGGGCACAGCCCCAGCATTAACATAAAGAGAACATAATCAATCATACAGCGTTCCTCAGTTGCGCATCATATGAATTGTCTGCACATTTATGGTCGCCACCAAAAAAGCACGTAGAATTATAAAGGAAAAAACAGCGATGAAACATAACCAGTCTCCAGATCCATATGTTACTGTAGGATATTAAGCAACTAACTCATAGAAGTCACATTACTCTAAGTTCAGTACTACCAGCATCACCACAAAAAAGTCCAAATCTTTGATAAGCTGTAGCAGCAGAGCAAAACTTCCTGCGCATCAGAGCACCAGATTACCTCTTGAGGCGGAGGTAGACCAGCACGAAGGCAGCCGTGGCAACGGCGCCAGCGGCCGCGGCCGCCGCCATCCCCTGCCACGCAACCTCCGCTTCCTTCAGGGCCTCAGCCGCCGGAGCAGCCTCCCTCTCCTCCGCAGTGACGATGGCGGCGGTGGAAGCCTTCAAATCCTCGATCTCCTTCTCGAGCTTGAGCTTCACCTGGCGTACGGCCTCCACCTCGGCGGCGAGCAGCTCGGAGTTGCGCTTATCCGCCTCGCGTTCGCCCTTCTCGGCCTTGAGGAGACCCCTGAGGCGCTCGACCTCCGCGCAGAGCGACGCTACCTCCCCCTCGGACGCGGCGGCGGCGTGCTCGGCGGTGGCAACGTCGTCCCGGGCCTGGGAGAAGAGCCCCTCGAGGCGGTGGGCCTCCGCGGCGAGGGCCTTGTTCTCCTGGTCGGCTGCGGCGAGCTTCTCCTCCAGGTCGAGCTTGGCGGCGCGGAGGTCCTCGATCTCGGCGTTGGCGGCGACGGCCGCGTAGGACTTGGCGGGGTGGGCGGCGGCGGTGACGGTGACCTCCTCCTCCGCGACGCCGCCGTTGGGGGCGGTCTTCTCGGCGGCGGTGGGGGAGGCGAAGGTTTCGTCGCCGTTCTCCATTGGGAACCGATGGGTTTTGGGGGAGTGGTTCCTGTACGTGAAGGGGCGGCGCGGTGGGGGATGTGGAAGGCTGTGGAAAAGTGGAGGCTTCTTTCCCCTCGCCTTTGTGATGCGCGCACTATGCGGGGTCGAGGGGCACAGTTATATCTGGATCAGAATTTCCACTTTGACTCAGTGACGTGTGGGGCTATTAGTGGGTGACCATACCTGTCAGTTAAGCGTAGCCGGTCGATGACGTGCGTGACGGCGAAGGGGTTCGGTGGGACCCTGTGTCAGCATGCGTGGTGGCTCTTTCGTGCTGAGGGAGATGGCGCCCGGGGTAGAAGTGGGAGATGGGCGTACTTTTTTTTTTGTCAGTTTAAGGTCCTGTTTGGATCCTATGGTCTAAAGTTTAGTTGTCTAAAGTTTTAGACTAAACTTTAGTTGGCTAAACTTTAGCCACTAAACTTTAGTCGAAGGTCATGTTTGGATCCTGTACTAATATATAGGACTAAAGTTTCAAAAAGACCATATTACCTCTCCTCGTTTCGTGCGTCAGCCATTAAATGAGAGGTGAGAGACCAACATGCATGGGTAAACACGTCTTTGTGCCTAAGAACCCAAAACTTTAGACCACTTTAGTTCACTTTGGTGGACTAATGGTCTAAAGTGTTTTTTAGGGGTTAGCTAAAGTTTAGATCTAATTTTAGACCACCTGTTTGGAGACTTTAGATCTAAACTTTAGTGACTAAACTTTAGATGGAGGGATCCAAACAGGGCCTAAAGCACGGTTGGTTTGGCAAATCTGACACGTGCACGGATGGTATGGTAAATCTGACATGTAGCGGGTCGTACCGGCACAATATGAATGGTGGGTCGGACTAGGCCTAGAAAGTTAGCACAATGGGCGGCACGGCATAGCTTGGCGTGGTGTGCCATGTTCAGGCTAGCCCGGCCCAGTGAGTACGGCCGGCACGTCAACGCCAGCGACTGCCTTGGCCTCGTCTCCCATCATCCCCAATTTCTCACAACACAACACAAGCAATCACAGCCCAAATTCTCCCAACACAAGCCAACATATTCATAGAGCAGAGAGAGAGGGAGTAGAGAGGGAGGACCGAAGGAGTATACCAGAACCGGAGGACCTTGATGTTGTTGCGGGTGAGGCGGGGGCCGGACTGCTGAAGGGTGGTCTACAGGTCGTCCCCACCGTTGTTGACGGCTTTCCTACCAGTTGCCGGTTTGGCCTCGATGAGGAGGCAAGCATGTCATCGTCAGTGGCTTTCCCGCTAGCTACCGGCTTGACCTCCCCACCCTCAGAGCCGGACGACGGTGGCGACCTACCCCCACCCACGGAGGATTGGACAACGGCACCGAGAAGGTCACTGGGGGAGGAGGGCGATGGCGCGAAGGGGGTTGCGGGGGGCGAGGGAGGCCGTCAGGGGAGGTCAGGAGAGAAGGGAGGTGGTCGGGGGAGGAAGGGGTCGCCGGGGAAGGAGGGAGTGTAGGATCAAGGATACCGACTAGAGGGGGGTGAATAGGAGGTTTTTAAATTTTTCTTGTTTACTAGATTAATTCTTCACAATTTTAAGAGACAAAGATGTAAAGCAATTAATCCAATACAATTCTAGTTAACAACTTAGCTCTAAACAAATAAATGATCACAATGAAGCAAATGAACAAGAGCTAAAGAGACAAGAGACACGACCGATGTTTTTACCGTGGTAATCGGAAACTTGCCGGTTTCCCCTAGTCCACGTTGAGGTAAGCCCGGACGTATCGGACCGGCTCCACGAATTGAGCCAAGCACCTCGATCACTAGTGTAGCTCTTCCCCACTCCGGGTAGGCGAGCTCCAACCTTCACAATATGCCGGTTCTTCTCACAATCTTCTTGAGAAGATCACCGAGCCAACTTCCACCGGATCGTCCAAGTACCGGCAAGCACTAAGAGTAATAGATCCCGGTGTTCACTTGAATGCAAACCTAGTGCCAAATGGATTTGCAATTTAAATCTAGCACTAAATGCTCAACCACCTCACTTTGATGTGCAAAGAAAGAATTGAGGTGTAGTGAATGCTCTAGGGCTTAAGAAATGTGCAATGAGTCACTAACTATTGCCCTTGTGCAGTGGTGGAGATATTTATAGCCTCCACCAACCAAACTAGCCGTTTGGCACAATTTTCCCGCAAAAATCAGGATGAGCGGTACTACCGCCCTGCTGGGGCCGGTACTACCGCTCCCAAATATTGCGTCAGAACGGCTTTGTCAGACGAGCACAGTGACCGTTGGATTTGGCGGCGCGGTACTACCGCCGTTGAAATTTGCGGTACTACCGCTCTCCGGTAGTTCCGCAACGATGGTGCGGTACTACCGCTTTGGCCAAAATCCGAAGGGCCCTCAATATGCCGCTCTCTGGAAATTACGTACCGCTTGAGCTTCGGATCAACCGGACTCCGGAAGTACCGCTCTGAATGCGGTACTACCGCTTCATGCGGTAGTACCGACATTGTAAATGCCGGTACTTCCGATCTGGTTAAAATCCGAGATCAACCGGAGGCACTCTCTGGAAAAAGCATGCCGCTCATCCTCCGGTTCTTCCGGGATCCGGAAGTACCGCTCGAAAATGCGGTACTACCGCTCGCAGCGGTAGTACCGTCGTTGAAACGTCCAGTACTTCCGTTTCGCAGAGCTCCAACCGAGTTCGAGAGGTACTCTATGGAAAAAGCGTTCCGCTCCAAAAACGGAGCTACCGCTCTGCGGTACTACCGCATCTGAGCACGGTACTACCGCTAGTCGGTAGTACCGACATTGTAATGTGCGGTACTACCGCTTTTCCAGACAGAGCACAAACTTGATTTTTGAATCGGATTTTCATGAATGCAAGCTTACAAAGATAATCCAAATGGCACTAGATATATGCTATCAAGTTATTAACCAAGATCCCTCTTGATGGTACGATCATTTAACCTAAAATCCGGTCTTCCACCATTCACCTAAGACCGGTAAAATTCAAAAGGGATCCTATTCTAAGAATACCTTTGTCTTGAGTCAATTTGATCTTCACACGTATCCTTTGGCTTGCATCTTATCGCTCATGTGTGGACTAACCCTTCTCAAGCTCACAAAACACGTTAGTCCCATGTTCGCATAATTTCATTAATTACCAAAATCATTTTTAGGGGCCTAGATGCTTTCAATCTCCCCCTTTTTGGTAATTGATGACAACCCAAATTTTGAGAAATGAAAGATTGAATATATCAAATTGTTTGACAACAAATTGTATATTCTATGTGGACTTTAAAATGAGAGATTAGATCTTATGCAATAAGACTTGTTTTAGATAAACTGAACTATTTTCATTTTAAAGTCCAAGAGAGAGTGTGACTCCCCCTAAATATGTGCATGGATAAAGATTACAACAATTCATACAAGATGCACAAGACAAAGTTATGATGTCAAATGTGAGTAGATAAACAATTTGGCAACAAGATAACAACAAATAGTAACATCAACACATACGATTATAAAGATCCAAAACATAAATTAATTACATCCATCATTGCATCTAATAAGTTCATTACATCCATTAGAGATAATACGAACAAGATAGTAGATAAGTCCATAGGTCCAAAAGTAAAGATAAGCCCCCAATCCATTCTCCCCCTTTGGCATCAAGTACCAAAAAGAGGTCAACCCTGAGAAGGCGAGGGAGGATCACGAGCAGTACGACGGCGGCGACCGTAGCGACGAGGCGAGGGAGAGCGCTCCAGATCTGCAACCCGACCATCTAACGAGGTCAATCTGCTGTCAATGGAGTCCAGACGCTCATCCATCCTATCCATCCTGGAGTTGATAGAAGAGAAACCCTCAAGCATAGAAGTGTAGACCCGCTGAAGAGTGGGCTGGCCAGGCTCCTGTGACTGAGTGGCTGTTCCTCCTGCTGCTGCTGCTCCAGAGGATGAGCCTGCTCCTGGATCCGCGGAGCGATGGCCACGAAGACCAGTGGGAATGGGAGGCTCCGGTCGCGGGTTGTATCGCTTATGCACACCACCGCGTCCTCCACGATAGAGAAACTTAGTTTCGATCAGTGCCATGATGTAGGGCGCATAGTAGATGCGTTTGTTGCGATCATTTTTGGAGGCAACTATCTCCCTCATGATCACATCCACAACATCAAACTTCTCCCCCTTCATAATGGAGTCAATCATGTTCCAAACATGGCCTCTAATGGCATCATAGTTACCACCCTTAGGAAGAATAGTGTGATTAATGATGCGGTTGATGAGAGAGGGTATTGGATGGAGCCCAACGTTTTTACCAAGTAAAAACTTCTCAGCAGGGTTGTAGAAGGGATACATGGCAGGAACATCAAGAGCTGGCTTGTCGTGAATCTTCCCATGAGCGCTCAGCTCTGCTCTAATGGCCACCTCAAATTCATGTTTGGTGGCATCCAATCTCGTGCATACTGTCATCCATCTCATGTGCTGAAGATCAGGAGCAACATGCACAGTGGCATAGAACTGACGAATCATCCCTGGATTATAGTCCCGTTTCAAAGCCACAAGCTCATGAAGGCCTGCATCCCGGAAGCGTCTGTATGTCCCATCATACTTGTCAATGCCATCGATGTGATCCCAGTCAATGTATTTGTGATCTGCAAACTTGCGATCTGTTCCATACAGCTCATCATAAACCTTCTCCTGAAACTTGGTGTGAAAGTTCGGATTGATAGAGTTGGAGGGCAGCAAATACTGATTGGTGTGACGAAGGCGAGCGTATTCATCTGGCGAGATTTTCCTGAGATCAATCTCAAGATCCTCTCTGTCGGCGAAGTCCTCCTCAGAAGGTTCCATGGGGGAACTCTCGCGTGAGGCCCGTTCAGACTCGGTGTCAGAATCGGACTCAGACTCTGGACGAGAAGCCTTGCCCTTGTCTTGGGCATCCTTCTGCACGGTCTCAGATGAAGGAAGAGCGGGAGTTTCAGAAGAATCTCCTGTAAGGTAGGACTTTTTGCTCGCTGCTCTTGTTTTAGGCATCTAGGAACAAGAAGAAAAGATTATGAGAATCAAGGAAGTATAGCCAAGTTAGATTGAAAGGAAATGGATTGAAATTGTTGCAATATCAGAAAAACCAGTAGTACCGCCGTTCAGGTCCGGTAGTACCGCTAGGCGGTAGTACCGCACCAGTCGGGCGGTAGTTCCGTTTCCTGGCAGATTCTAGGGTTTAGGAAATGTGAATGAATTTGCGGTGTTTTTCTTGGATTGTATCCATGGAATAGGTTTGAATACACCTTTCAACACCGAATAAACTCAATTTCCCTAGAATTAATCAGCAAAGACAACTATATTTCAACTTTAACCTAGACGAGACCTAGGGTTCAAAAAAAAACTTTTGATCCAAAGTACCTTGAGGATCGGGGGGAGTTGAACCCTTGGGAGTTGAGTTGAGATGAAGAACCGAAGCAAACACCCCTGGATCCGAAGATTTGAGATGCGATTTTGGAGATTTTTGAACGAAAGAGAGAGAGAAGAGATGTACGGTCTGGGGCGGAAGAGGAGAGGAAGTACCGGAGAGAGGAAGCGAAGAGGGGACCAACAGAGGGAGACCCTCGGGTTCGGGCGGTTGCTCCCCCTTAAATGCAAGTCCGGTAGTACCGCAGATGCGGCCGGTAGTACCGCCACGCGGTAGTACCGCTTCCTCGGACGGAAGTACCGTTCCCCGGAAGTACCGCAGAAGGCAGCGGTAGTTCCGCATTTTCTGAGACTTCACAGAATTTGAACTTTAGGACTATAGATGCAAATGATCCCTAGTTTTTGCATTCAACTAAAGTCATTAAGGATCATTATGCATTAAATAGAACAAATTATTATATTCAAATACTTTTGCATTTTACCTTTTATAAATCAAAACCCTTTGCATAAAAACATAATTTCAAACAATCTTTCAAGCTTCCTCAAAAAGCATGCATTTAAATTTACCATAAATTTATGCAACATTTGAGTAATCCAAGACATTTAATTCATTCCTAAGCTTGCAAAAACGGTTCTCACCTAATGGCTTGGTGAATATATCCGCTAATTGGTCTTCGGTCCGGATGTGGCTAATGCAAATATCTCCCTTACTAACATGGTCCCTCAAGAAGTGGTGACGTACATCTATGTGCTTGGTTCTTGAGTGTTGGACTGGGTTATTGGATATTTTCACGGCACTTTTATTGTCACACAATAAAGGCACTTTATCAAAATTTATTCCATAATCCAACAATGTTTGCCTCATCCATAATAATTGAGCACAACAACTCCCGGCGGAAACATATTCGGCTTCGGCGGTTGAGAGTGCTACGGAGTTTTGTTTCTTTGAGGACCAAGACACTAGGGATCTACCTAGAAATTGACAACTTTCCGAGGTGCTTTTTCTATCCACTTTGCAACCCGCATAATCGGAATCCGAATATCCAATTAGATCGAATTTAGCACCTTTAGGATACCAAAGCCCTATATTTGGGGAATGTTTCAAATATCTCAAGATTCTCTTTACGGCTTTTAAATGACACTCTTTTGGTGAAGCTTGAAAGCGAGCACACATGCATACACTAAACATGATATTGGGCCTAGATGCGGTAAGATAAAGCAAACTCCCAATCATGGATCTATAAAGCTTTGAATCTACCGACTTACCTCCTTCGTCGAGGTCTAGATGCCCGTTGGTTGCCATTGGTGTCTTGATAGGTTTTGCATCTTCCATGCCAAACTTCTTGAAAAGATCTTTAGTATACTTTGTTTGGCTAACAAATGTCCCATCTTTGTGTTGCTTCATTTGGAGTCCAAAAAAATAGCTCAATTCTCCTATCATGGACATCTCAAACTCCCTAGACATCATTCACCAAATTCTTCGCAAAAATCTTGGTTAGTTGAACCAAATATAATGTCATCAACATAAATTTGGCAAACAAAGAAATCATCACCAATGATTTTTGTGAATAAGGTTGTATCTACTTTACCAATTTTAAATCCTTTCGAGACAATGAAATTTCTAAGGCGTTCATACCAAGCTCTAGGAGCTTGTTTTAAACCATACAATGCCTTTGAAAGTTTATAAACATGATTAGGACATTTAGGATCTTCGAACCCCGGAGGTTGTTCAACAAATACAAGTTCGGAGATTGTTCCATTTAAGAAAGCACTTTTAACATCCATTTGAAATAATTTAATATCAAAGCTAGATGCAAAGGCAAGCAAGATTCTAATTGACTCAAGTCTTGCAACGGGTGCAAATATTTCATCATAGTCTAACCCTTCAACTTGAGTATAACCTTGAGCTACTAACCTTGCTTTGTTTCTTACCACAATGCCGTTCTCATCTTGTTTGTTTCGAAAGACCCATTTAGTGCCAATCACATTGTGCTCTTCGGGTCTTTCTACCAAGGTCCATATTTCATTTTGTGCGAAATTGTTCAATTCTTCGTGCATGGCATTTACCCAATCCAGATCATCTAGTGCCTCATCTACAAGTTTAGGCTCAAGAGAAGAAACAAACGAGTAGTGTTCACAAAATGAAGCTACTCTAGAGCGAGTTTGAACACCCTTACTCACGTCACCCAATATTTGATCTATTGGATGATCCTTGGCTATTGCATTATGAATCTTGAAGTTGTTTTGTTGTTGATCCTTTTGTTCATCTTCGATGACTTGTATATTACTTGGAGTAGAAGATGTGGGAGGCTCTACTTGCTTTGATGAGCTTGGTGAAGATGGATCTTCCTTTGGCTTGATGTCTTCAATTTGCATGTTTTCCATAGCTTTGCGCAAGCCTTCATTACCTACATCATCCAAGTTTTCTTGGTCTTCTTGAGAGCCATTAGTCTCATCAAATTGTACATCACATGATTCTTCAACTAAACCCGAGTTTTTGTTATAAACTCTATATGCTTTACTATTTGAAGAATAACCTAATAGGAAACCTTCATTACAACGACTTTGAAATTTAGAGAGCCGAACACCCTTTCTTAGAATATAGCATTTGCAACCAAATACTCTAAAGTAAGAGATGTTCGGTTTTCTTCCAACAAGAAGCTCATAGGAAGTCTTTTTCAAAAGTCGATGTAAATAAAGGCGATTTATGGCATGACAAGCGGTGTTGATTGCTTCCGCCCAAAATTTGTCGGAAGTATTATATTCATCAAGCATTGTCCTAGCCATTTCAATTAATGTGCGTTTTTGCCTTTCTACAACTCCATTTTGCTTCGGAGTGTAGGTTGTGGAAAGTTCGTGCTTTATTCCAAGTTCATCACAAAAATCTTCAACTTTTGTGTTCTTGAACTCGGAACCATTATCACTCCTAATTTTCTTTATTTTAAAATCAAATTCATTTTGGGCCCTTTTTGAAAAACTTTTGAAAATCCCGGAGGTTTCACTCTTGTCATTTAGGAAGAAGACCCATGTGTATCTAGAGTGATCATCCACAATGACTAAACAATAGCTATTTCCTCCGATGCTCTTATAGGTTGTTGGCCCAAACAAATCCATGTGTAAGAGCTCCAATGGCCTAGAGGTTGACATGATACTTTTGGAAGGGTGAGAACTAGCGACTTGTTTTCCGGCTTGACAAGCACTACAAAGTCGATTTTTCTCAAACTTCACATCTTTCAAGCCAATCACTAGATCATGTTTGAAAAGCTTTTTAAGTTGTACCATACCCACATGACCTAGTCTCCTATGCCATAGCCAACCCAAAGAAGTTTTTGCAATTAAACAAGTTTTTAAGCATGCATCATTTGAAGTGAAATCTACTAAATAAAGATTTCCAAATCTAAAACCTTTGAAAACAAGTTCATTATTATTATTATTTTTTGAGATTACAACATTTTCTTTTGAGAATGAGCATGTTAAGCCTAGATCACATAATTGAGCAACGGATAGCAAATTGTAATTTAATGTCTCAACTAGTGACACATTAGAAATTGAAAGGTCGTTTGAGATAGCGATTTTACCCAATCCCAATACCTTTCCTTTGCTATTATCTCCAAATGTGATCTTGTCATTGCTTCCACTCTCAAAGGTGGTGAACATCTTTCGGTCTTCGGTCATGTGTTGGGTGCAACCGCTATCCAACACCCAATGCCTTCCACCGGTTTTGTAGTTCACCTACAAAAGAAAATCAAGTTCTTTTAGGTACCCAAATTTGTTTGGGTCCTTGGAGGTTAGTGACCAAGGTCTTGGGTACCCAAATGGATTTCCTTTTAGCACCCAAAATCGAGGTGCCAATAAAATGAGCAATTACATTTCCATTTTTAGATTTTTTAAGCATATAACAAGAATCATACAAGCCAATGGAATGCACATTATTTCTAGAACAATCATTTACCATATGTCCTACATTGCAGCATTTAGTACAATACTTACCATTCTCATTTACAAACCTTGGAGGTTTGGATACCGGTTTCTTACCTTTCTTGGGAATGTATCCAAGTCCTTCCTTATTGAAAGAGCATCTTTGGGTACTTAACAATTTATCAAGGGTGTCTTTTCCCTTGTATGCTCTTTCCAAACTTTTATTCAATTTTAGAATTTGTTCTCTTAAATTTTTATTTTCACCTACTAGCATATCATCATAAACATGAGATAAAGCATTAGATGAATCAATCTTAGAAGAACATGGCATAGAAAGTAAATCATCACAAGAGGTTGACATGCTAGATGCTACTTTTTCTACACTAGGCATCTCATTCAAAATATTGCAAGATATACCAATATTCGTACTAGACTTATTTTTATTTTCTTGGAGAAGCAAGTCATGAGCTTTCTTTAGCTCCTCATAGGATTTTTGAAGAGTTATGTGCTCCCTCTTCAAAACCTTGAATTTTGACTTTTCTTTTCCAAGAAATTCATTTAGTTCTACTAACATGTCCATCAAATCATCATAGAAGGGTTCATCGTCATCTAGAGTTTTTACCTTCTCCCCTTTTGCCATAAGACATGTGGGAGTGGAGAATAGCGATGGAGCTTCCTTGATGGCGATGCCGACAAGTCCCTTCTTCTTGGGAGACTCATCCTCGCTAGAATCGGAGTCGGAGTATTCCGCATCGGAATCCCACTCACCAATGTGGGCTTCATTTTTGCCGTCTTTGTGGAGCTTCTTGAAAAGTTTCTTCTTGCCTTGATAGCCTTTCTTCTTGGATGACTTCTCCTTGTCATCCTTCTTTGTGGGACATTGAGAGGCAATATGCCCCTTCTCGTCACACTCATAGCAACGGATGTTGCTATACTTGTTTTTGGAGGATGAATGCCACTTCTTGCCTTTGTCATAACTTCCTCCTCGGCTTGAGCGTCTTCTCATGAACTTGTTCATCTTTCTCACAAGAAGGGCAAGCTCCTCTTCGGAATCCTCTTCTTCATCTTCGGACTCCTCACTTGCCACCGCCCTTACCTTGAAGGCGGTGATCTTCTTTCCTTTGGAGGTTGATTGCTCCAATAGTTCCTCCTTGTCCTTCTTGTACAACTCATTGGTAATTAGATTACCCAATAGTTGTGTTGGCGTCATTCTTGCCAATTCCGGTGAGTTTAGAAAGAGCGTCACCAACATTTCGTACTTCTCCGGTAGAGCCCTAAGCATCTTTCTCACAATATCAAGATCCGAGAGATTAGTTCTAAGGCCTTTGAGCTCATTCACAATGTTGTTGAGTCGTGTGTACATCTCATTGATGTCCTCATGGGGCAACATTATGAATGTCTCATATTTAATCCTAAACCGATGCAATTTTGCCTCCTTAACCGTGGATGTCCCTTCGTGTATTTCCGAAAGGGTATTCCAAATAGCGTGAGCCGTCTCAAGATTGCTCACTCTATTGAATTCATCCGCGTTTAAGGCTCCAAAGAGAGCATTCATGGCTTGGGCATCTAAATGAGTGTTACGCCCGTCTTGCTCCGTTGGGTTATCGGGATCAAGAGACATGATGTAACCATCATTTACGATTTTCCAAATATTTGGACTCATGGCCTTTAAATAAATTGACATCCTAATCTTCCAATAAGCATAATTTGAGCCATCAAATAGAGGTGCCTTTCCTACCGAAATCCCCTCACTAGCCATCCTTTTCTCTCTAGACGGTTAAGTCTACAAATGAGAGACCAAGCTCTGATACCACTTGTAGGATCAAGGATACCGACTAGAGGGGGGGTGAATAGGAGGTTTTTAAATTTTTCTTGTTTACTAGATTAATTCTTCACAATTTTAAGAGACAAAGATGTAAAGCAATTAATCCAATACAATTCTAGTTAACAACTTAGCTCTAAACAAATAAATGATCACAATGAAGCAAATGAACAAGAGCTAAAGAGACAAGAGACACGACCGATGTTTTTACCGTGGTAATCGGAAACTTGCCAGTTTCCCCTAGTCCACGTTGAGGTAAGCCCGGACGTATCGGACCGGCTCCACGAATTGAGCCAAGCATGTAACAGCCCAGCTATTTATTTCAAAAAAATTTAGTGAAAAAAAAATTAATTTAATTTAAAAATAAAAATAAGTGTTCTTTGGTTGCCTAAATTTTGAAGATTTTATTTGCATTGATTTTCTGGAGTTTATTTGGATTTATCTGGATTTTATTTCGAATTCTAAAGCAAGAAAATGAGTTTAAAATATTTTATTAAAGCCAAAAAGAGTTTATTTTATCTTTCCTAGCCTTCCCAAAATTTTAAATTGAAGTTTGAGAATTTTCTGGATTTAAAAATCAATTTTAAAGGTTAAAAAGTATTTTATAAAACTATTAAATAAAAATCTGGAATTAAAAATATTTTTTTCCTAAGTCTAAAATGTTTCCAGGAATATTTTATAATTTTTCTGGAATTTTTAGACATTAAATATTATTTTTATAAGTGTTTATGAAGTTTCTAGTATTTTCTGAAATTTTATTCCGAAAATAAAAATCAAATTCATCCAAGCCCGCCACGTGTCGCTCTCAGATTGAATCACTCTCTCTCCACGATTTAATCCTAGCCACACATGATCACTTACCCCTTCATCTCCATCCAAAGACCATGAAACACTCACTTGCCACGTGTCAACAATCCGACGGCCCATACCCCTTCACTTCCTCCCTCTCTCTATTACACATGGACCCCACATGTCATATGTTACTTCAACCTCTCCTTCTTCCTCCTCCCACCCTCTCTCTCCTCCACCATTAGAGCCGAATGAAGCTTTTAATTGACGCCCGTTTCTCCCTCTTAACTCCCGATTAAAGCGTGGAAACGGACGCCCTAATCACCCTCATCAATCTCCCGGCCGTTCCCCGTCCATTAATCTTCTCAAAACTGAAATCCTCTCCCCTCCCTTCTCTTTCTATAAATTGGCCTCCCCTCACCATTCCTCCCCCTTCCTCCCTCCTATTCGGCCGGCCCTCACTCCCTTCTTCTCCCGCCGCCGTGCGTCACCTCCCACCGGCCGCCGCCGCCGCCCGGTCGCCTCCCGTCGCCGCCCCCATTCCAACCGCCGCCGCCTCCTCCTTGCGCCGCCGCCGGCCACCCCGGGCCCCGCCGCCGCCGTCGGAAGGTGCGCCGCCACCTCCTCTACCCCCGCCGCCGCTCGCCGCCCCGCCTCCGGCCGCCGGTCGCCGGCGAGGTCGCCTCCCGTACGCGCCCCCGCGTACCTCCCTGTGTTCCCTTCTCTAATATTGCTCTTCTCTGTTTAATTGGTATGGTTGTTGTTCCTTTGTCATGAAAGAGCAATAGGCCACTTGGCTAGTGGGTGCATGTTAGTGCATGCATGCATGAGGTTGTGTGTTCAAGTCCAATGCAATGCAATTTTCGGTTTGGGCTTGGCCAAAATTTTTGCTAGTCAATGACAACCGGGCCCCACATGTCATACACTCCAAAATACCCCAAAAATCAGCCAAAATAAGATTCCAGAGAATATTCCCTCGTTTTGCATTTTTCTGGAATTTCCAAACCGATCAAACTTCCAATTGCTCGTTCTCCGTCGTCCGAACTCCGAATCCAGTGATTCAAGTTTCTAAATTCGTCTAAAATCATAATCTAAGTTGCAGTATATATTTTATAATTTTTGGATTTTATTTGGATTTTATTTGAATTTATTTGTTTGGTTCTTCGCGCGTAGATTTCGACGAATTCGGAGAGAACGACGCCGACGATTCGCACCAGGTCTTCGAGCCAGGCAAGTTACACCTTTGATCATGTTGAACCTAAAATTTTAAATTAATTATGTTGTTTTTAAATTATTATTGCATGCATAATTTTATTCAAGTAAGTTTAAATTCAGTTTTGAACTCTAGTTACACCCAAATTCTTTGGACAGCCAAATTTGATATTGCTTACCATTATACCTTGTCAACCCTAGATAAAACCTAGTTAGTGCATTAGCACTAACTAGAAATTTTGTAGAAATGCTTAGCCATGCTTATAATACTTATGGTTTGGGATGATCTTTCACATAAAATGATACCCTTTTTGCATGAAATGATAAACTTTTCAACTGTACTCTTGACTTTGGTGAGTCAAGGAGTGTTATGAAATATTTTGGAAACAAAATATAAAACTGGTTTAGACTTAGGCAATTGGTCAGAGTGGTGGGTGCAGGCATGCCCTGTTGGTTGGAGCCGCAGTGGTTGATTGTTGTGCACGGGGGTATGCGGTTAGGCCTAAGTCAAGTTAAGGACCGGTCTGTGAGCTACTGTTGCAAAGCCCTATCGTACTACCACAAGTCTGGTATGGGACAGACCTGGCCGAGTAATTTGTGAAGTTCCAACATGATCTCGCTATAGGCTGAATGTGAGCGCGGCGTAGGCCGTGAGAAGTCTCACACGGCACAAGAGGGGGCTCCAACATGTGGATTCATGTTGTGGTGAAACCTTAGTGGCGGCGTGATTTTGTTGACAACGGATCATTGTAAAGGCCTTGTCACGACTCCTCGCCGCACACCTAAGGAAGTGTGTAATCGCGTGGCAATATGGGATGATCGTGTCTTGTGGGTAAAGCTGTACAACCTCTGCAGAGTGTATAACCTATCCTGGATAGCCGTGCCCACGGTCATGGGCAAGCTGAGTGAAGTTTTTCACGGATTAGGCTTTGGTTTTCAAAATGGTTTGCGAAAACCTTGTGGATGGACGGAATCCATGAGAGATTTTGAAAACCGTGCGGATGGATGGAATCCGTACGAGTTCGTTTTGGAAAAGATGGTCCGGGTGGGATGCCCGTGGTTAGGTTAGTGTTTGGTTGGAGCCTGCACTAACGATATTATTTTGTTAAATTCTTGTTTCTATCTATTGTATCAAATTCAGCTTTTGCACTTATTATTGATATTTACTCCAATGATACTGTTTGTGCAAATAAACCATAATATGCCTTCTTTTGTAACCCCTTATGCATGCATACACTCTGTTATATTTCCCTGGTGTAACTTGCGTAAGCACTTCGTGTGCTTACCTTGGGAGTACTTTATGTGCTCACCTTGCTAAAATCTGTTGCCAGAGGATGACGTCTACAACTTCGGTGAGGATGGTGACGACTAGGCCACGTCTTACAGTCAATTCGCCTTGTGGGAAGGCAGGATGGGTTGCTCCTTTTATTTATCTTCCGCTGTTTACTTTTATGTTTGGCCATGAAGCCACCCTATTGTAAACCTGGCCATAAGGCCCGTACTCTTGCTTTATAATAAAGTTTGGTTATCATGCGTGATATGTATCACTGTTCAACCTGTGTGCACTAGCTTTTCCTGGGATAGTGCGAATACACAGTGGGTTCTGGAGTTGCTGCTCCGGGTCCCGACAGAGATGGTATCAGAGCAATAATGACTCTAAGACGTGACCGTAGGTAGAATAGAATGGTTGAACTCTAAGGACTTATTTTTAATAACAAGTAATTTCAAAAGTTTTCTTATTCTTACCTCTCAATCTATGCTACCCTTATCTCTTAATCTTTGCTTGCTCTCGTCTTCCAATTCTCCCTTATCTTTATGTCATTACTTGAAAATTTATTTCTAAATCTTCTCTTGCTCAAAACAACTATAGATGGTTAGCAGTCCGGATTCATCGACTCTACCGCAACCTCAATCTTTGCACCAAAGGATCATGCTTCGTACGTCAAGAGCTGTGGAGGATCACTCCAAGACAACCCTTACCCTTTTAGGTTAAGTTGTTAAGCTAGACAGTAGACGAGGTTATGTGCTGTCATTTTTCCCTTTTGTCGGCAGCCATAACTATTGTTTGCTTAAAAAGTTTTTGCTAAGTCAGTGTTTTTCGTTGGGCAAAAACAACCCCTTCCCCTCCTTTGTCTTAACTCTCTTCTCACCTAACACTTCAGCAAGATGGTGAACACAAGAAGGAATGCTATTAAAGGCAACCCCAATGACAACAACGACGCTCAAGGAAGTCAGTCCGCCCCTATTCCTCCGCCTCCACCAGCAGCTGGACCTGACTGGGCTCAAATGATGGCAAATCAAAATCAATTGATTCAACTGTTAGCTCAAGCTATCAACAACCCTACTCAGCATGCTCCTCAGCCACCAGCTCAAGCTCCTCAAAACCAATTGCCAGAGTTTCTGAGGATAAGACCCCCAACCTTCTCAAGCAGCACCGAGCCCATGGATGCTGACGATTGGCTCCGCGCGATTGGAAAGAAGCTGGACATTCTACAATGCACTGATCGAGAAAGAGTCTTGTTTGCGACTCACCAGCTGAATGGACCCGCATCCGAGTGGTGGGATACCTTAACAGCCTCTCATGCTAACCCCCAAGCTATTACCTGGAATGAGTTCGTGCAAAGTTTCCGCAAGGCTCATATTCCAACTGGCACCATTACCCTGAAGAAGAAGGAATTCCGAGCTCTGCGACAAGGAAACCGCACAGTGAATGAGTACCTGCAAAGGTTTAATCAATTGGCGCGCTACGCACCAGAAGATGTGGCTACCGATGAAGCCAAACAAGAAAGGTTTTTGGAGGGCCTGAATGACAATATTTCTGTACAGTTGATATCAAGTGACTATGCAGATTTTCATCAGTTAGTCAGCAAGGCTATTCGCCAGGAGGGCAAGTTTGTGGAAATGGAAAATCGGAAAAGAAGAATGTCCACCCAGCACATGAATTCCGGAAGCTTTTCCAAGGTTAAAAGAACCTTACCACAGGCTGTCAAATTTCAGCCGTCACCGACAACAGAATAGCGAGAATCAGCCAACACCTTTACCGACACCGAGGACAACAAGGCTTTGATATTTGGCTTCCCACCGAAGGACCAGAACCCTGCAGCCGGTGTTACCTGTTTCAACTGCCATGAGACAGGACACTATGCCAACAACTGCCCCAAGAGACAGCAGACAATGAAGAATGGTACATCCGGAACATCAACTGCCAACAACCTCCAGACAGCAAACAAAAGGCCACAGAAGTTTGCAAAGGGACGTCTGAACCAGATCTCCGCTCAAGCCACACAGAGTAAGATCCAAACCTATTTCTTTGCTAGCCCGTGCGAATCTCGAGGACGAGATTCTGTTTAAGGGGGGTAGTTTGTAACAGCCCAGCTATTTATTTCAAAAAAATTTAGTGAAAAAAAAATTAATTTAATTTAAAAATAAAAATAAGTGTTCTTTGGTTGCCTAAATTTTGAAGATTTTATTTGCATTGATTTTCTGGAGTTTATTTGGATTTATCTGGATTTTATTTCGAATTCTAAAGCAAGAAAATGAGTTTAAAATATTTTATTAAAGCCAAAAAGAGTTTATTTTATCTTTCCTAGCCTTCCCAAAATTTTAAATTGAAGTTTGAGAATTTTCTGGATTTAAAAATCAATTTTAAAGGTTAAAAAGTATTTTATAAAACTATTAAATAAAAATCTGGAATTAAAAATATTTTTTTCCTAAGTCTAAAATGTTTCCAGGAATATTGTATAATTTTTCTGGAATTTTTAGACATTAAATATTATTTTTATAAGTGTTTATGAAGTTTCTAGTATTTTCTGAAATTTTATTCCGAAAATAAAAATCAAATTCATCTAAGCCCGCCACGTGTCGCTCTCAGATTGAATCACTCTCTCTCCACGATTTAATCCTAGCCACACATGATCACTTACCCCTTCATCTCCATCCAAAGACCATGAAACACTCACTTGCCACGTGTCAACAATCCGACGGCCCATACCCCTTCACTTCCTCCCTCTCTCTATTACACATGGACCCCACATGTCATATGTTTCTTCAACCTCTCCTTCTTCCTCCTCCCACCCTCTCTCTCCTCCACCATTAGAGCCGAATGAAGCTTTTAATTGACGCCCGTTTCTCCCTCTTAACTCCCGATTAAAGCGTGGAAACGGACGCCCTAATCACCCTCATCAATCTCCCGGCCGTTCCCCGTCCATTAATCTTCTCAAAACTGAAATCCTCTCCCCTCCCTTCTCTTTCTATAAATTGGCCTCCCCTCACCATTCCTCCCCCTTCCTCCCTCCTACTCGGCCGGCCCTCACTCCCTTCTTCTCCCGCCGCCGTGCGTCACCTCCCACCGGCCGCCGCCGCCGCCCGGTCGCCTCCCGTCGCCGCCCCCATTCCAACCGCCGCCGCCTCCTCCTTGCGCCGCTGCCGGCCACCCCCGGCCCCGCCGCCGCCGTCGGAAGGTGCGCCGCCACCTCCTCTACCCCCGCCGCCGCTCGCCGCCCCGCCTCCGGCCGCCGGTCGCCGGCGAGGTCGCCTCCCGTACGCGCCCCCGCGTACCTCCCTGTGTTCCCTTCTCTAATATTGCTCTTCTCTGTTTAATTGGTATGGTTGTTGTTCCTTTGTCATGAAAGAGCAATAGGCCACTTGGCTAGTGGGTGCATGTTAGTGCATGCATGCATGAGGTTGTGTGTTCAAGTCCAATGCAATGCAATTTTCGGTTTGGGCTTGGCCAAAATTTTTGCTAGTCAATGACAACCGGGCCCCACATGTCATACACTCCAAAATACCCCAAAAATCAGCCAAAATAAGATTCCAGAGAATATTCCCTCGTTTTGCATTTTTCTGGAATTTCCAAACCGATCAAACTTCCAATTGCTCGTTCTCCGTCGTCCGAACTCCGAATCCAGTGATTCAAGTTTCTAAATTCGTCTAAAATCATAATCTAAGTTGCAGTATATATTTTATAATTTTTGGATTTTATTTGGATTTTATTTGAATTTATTTGTTTGGTTCTTCGCGCGTAGATTTCGACGAATTCGGAGAGAACGACGCCGACAATTCGCACCAGGTCTTCGAGCCAGGCAAGTTACACCTTTGATCATGTTGAACCTAAAATTTTAAATTAATTATGTTGTTTTTAAATTATTATTGCATGCATAATTTTATTCAAGTTAGTTTAAATTCAGTTTTGAACTCTAGTTACACCCAAATTCTTTGGACAGCCAAATTTGATATTGCTTACCATTATACCTTGTCAACCCTAGATAAAACCTAGTTAGTGCATTAGCACTAACTAGAAATTTTGTAGAAATGCTTAGCCATGCTTATAATACTTATGGTTTGGGATGATCTTTCACATAAAATGATAACCTTTTTGCATGAAATGATAAACTTTTCAACTGTACTCTTGACTTTGGTGAGTCAAGGAGTGTTATGAAATATTTTGGAAACAAAATATAAAACTGGTTTAGACTTAGGCAATTGGTCAGAGTGGTGGGTGCAGGCATGCCCTGTTGGTTGGAGCCGCAGTGGTTGATTGTCGTGCACGGGGGTATGCGGTTAGGCCTAAGTCAAGTTAAGGACCGGTCTGTGAGCTACTGTTGCAAAGCCCTATCGTACTACCACAAGTCTGGTATGGGACAGACCTGGCCGAGTAATTTGTGAAGTTCCAACATGATCTCGCTATAGGCTGAATGTGAGCGCGGCGTAGGCCGTGAGAAGTCTCACACGGCACAAGAGGGGGCTCCAACATGTGGATTCATGTTGTGGTGAAACCTTAGTGGCGGCGTGATTTTGTTGACAACGGATCATTGTAAAGGCCTTGTCACGACTTCTCGCCGCACACCTAAGGAAGTGTGTAATCGCGTGGCAATATGGGATGATCGTGTCTTGTGGGTAAAGCTGTACAACCTCTGCAGAGTGTATAACCTATCCTGGATAGCCGTGCCCACGGTCATGGGCAAGCTGAGTGAAGTTTTTCACGGATTAGGCTTTGGTTTTCAAAATGGTTTGCGAAAACCTTGTGGATGGACGGAATCCATGAGAGATTTTGAAAACCGTGCGGATGGATGGAATCCGTATGAGTTCGTTTTGGAAAAGATGGTCCGGGTGGGATGCCCGTGGTTAGGTTAGTGTTTGGTCGGAGCCTGCACTAACGATATTATTTTGTTAAATTCTTGTTTCTATCTATTGTATCAAATTCAGCTTTTGCACTTATTATTGATATTTACTCCAATGATACTGTTTGTGCAAATAAACCATAATATGCCTTCTTTTGTAACCCCTTATGCATGCATACACTCTGTTATATTTCCCTGGTGTAACTTGCGTAAGCACTTCGTGTGCTTACCTTGGGAGTACTTTATGTGCTCACCTTGCTAAAATCTGTTGCCAGAGGATGACGTCTACAACTTCGGTGAGGATGGTGACGACTAGGCCACGTCTTACAGTCAATTCGCCTTGTGGGAAGGCAGGATGGGCTGCTCCTTTTATTTATCTTCCGCTGTTTACTTTTATGTTTGGCCATGAAGCCACCCTATTGTAAACCTGGCCATAAGGCCCGTACTCTTGCTTTATAATAAAGTTTGGTTATCATGTGTGATATGTATCACTGTTCAACCTGTGTGCACTAGCTTTTCCTGGGATAGTGCGAATACACAGTGGGTTCTGGAGTTGCTGCTCCGGGTCCCGACAAAGCACCTCGATCACTAGTGTAGCTCTTCCCCACTCCGGGTAGGCGAGCTCCAACCTTCACAATATGCCGGGTCTTCTCACAATCTTCTTGAGAAGATCACCGAGCCAACTTCCACCGGATCGTCCAAGTGCCGGCAAGCACTAAGAGTAATAGATCCCGGTGTTCACTTGAATGCAAACCTAGTGCCAAATGGATTTGCAATTTAAATCTAGCACTAAATGCTCAACCACCTCACTTTGATGTGCAAAGAAAGAATTGAGGTGTAGTGAATGCTCTAGGGCTTAAGAAATGTGCAATGAGTCACTAACTATTGCCCTTGTGCAGTGGTGGAGGTATTTATAGCCTCCACTAACCAAACTAGCCGTTTGGCACAATTTTCCCGCAAAAATCAGAATGAGCGGTACTACCGCCCTGCTGGGGCCGGTACTACCGCTCCCAAATATTGCGTCAGAACGGCTTTGTCAGACGAGCACAGTGACCGTTGGATTTGGCGGCGCGGTACTACCGCCGTTGAAATTTGCGGTACTACCGCTCTCCGGTAGTTCCGCAACGATGGTGCGGTACTACCGCTTTGGCCAAAATCCGAAGGGTCCTCAATATGCCGCTCTCTGGAAATTACGTACCGCTTGAGCTTCGGATCAACCGGACTCCGGAAGTACCGCTCTGAATGCGGTACTACCGCTTCATGCGGTAGTACCGACGTTGTAAATGCCGGTACTTCCGATCTGGTTAAAATCCGAGATCAACCGGAGGCACTCTCTGGAAAAAGCATGCCGCTCATCCTCCGGTTCTTCCGGGATCCGGAAGTACCGCTCGAAAATGCGGTACTACCGCTCGCAGCGGTAGTACCGTCGTTGAAACGTCCGGTACTTCCGTTTCGCAGAGCTCCAACCGAGTTCGAGAGGTACTCTCTGGAAAAAGCGTTCCGCTCCAAAAACGGAGCTACCGCTCTGCGGTACTACCGCATCTGAGCACGGTACTACCGCTAGCCGGTAGTACCGACATTGTAATGTGCGGTACTACCGCTTTTCCAGACAGAGCACAAACTTGATTTTTGAATCGGATTTTCATGAATGCAAGCTTACAAAGATAATCCAAATGGCACTAGATATATGCTATCAAGTTATTAACCAAGATCCCTCTTGATGGTACGATCATTTAACCTAAAATCCGGTCTTCCACCATTCACCTAAGACCGGTAAAATTCAAAAGGGATCCTATTCTAAGAATACCTTTGTCTTGAGTCAATTTGATCTTCACACGTATCCTTTGGCTTGCATCTTGTCGCTCATGTGTGGACTAACCCTTCTCAAGCTCACAAAACACGTTAGTCCCATGTTCGCATAATTTCATTAATTACCAAAATTATTTTTAGGGGCCTAGATGCTTTCAGGGAGGCGACTGGGGGTCGGGGAGGAGGGAGGCGACCAGGGGGTCGGGGAGGAGGGAGGCGACCAGGGGGTCGAGGGAGGAGGAAGGTAACAGAGGGAGGTCAGGGAGGAGGGAGGCGGCCGAGGGAGGAGGGGGTCGTCGGGGGAGGAGGGAGGCGGTCGAGGGTCGGGGGAGGAGGGAGGCGGCCGAGGTGGTCGGGGAAGGAGGGAGGCGGCCGAGGGGGTCAAGTAAGGAGGGAGGCGAAAGGGGGAGCTCGGGAGTCGGGCCGTCGGGGCCTCGGGGAGGACTGAGGAAGTGAGGAGGGAGGCGGCGGGGCGTTGCTTTTGAGGTGGGGACCATGGGGTGGGGGAGGCTGGGAGGAGTAGAGGTAGTCAGGTTGAGCTGAGCGTCTAACTGTCTGAGGCTCTTAGTCTTAGCTGATAGATGATTGAGACAACGGTCAGAAACAACGGTCGGGAATAAGTAACGTTCAGATTCCAAAAGAAGCAACGTTCTGAAGCAACGGCTCTAATTTCTTCAGACTCCCTCTTCTATAAATTCACTTTGTTTCTCATTTCTTTACAAGCTATTCAATCTCTCATTTCTTCAACATCCCTCTACACTCCCAAGTCCTCATTTCTTCAACATCATTATACACTCCCCATTTATTCATCATCCATCCATTCAATATGCTACCAAGGTATCGGAGCACCAAAGAGCTCCTGAGCAGTATGCAGAGGAGTCGTAGCAATAAAAAGGCAGCAGAGTGCCTTAGTGTAAGCTCCCATTGTCGCTCCCCTAGCCCTCCTCTGGCTCTGACTCCCGTTGATGCTCGTTGGCTCTCACCAAGCATAGGAGACTACTGCATGGATGACCGTCATATGGATGGTATGGAGTGTTATGAGGAGTACCAGGGCGGTTCAGAGCCAACGGGGACTCCAGAATTCTCTCCCTCGTCTACGGACGCCAACATTGGCTGGTTTGGATAAAGGGCGAATTGCTAAAAGCACATGACCTGGAACCAGGAAATCTGAGATGGTGAAACAGTAGAGATCACAACTTGTAATTATTGTAATGCTAAATTAACTGCTCGTACAGTTGTAGGGACAGAGCATTTGAACCGGCACTACAAAGTATGCTTATGTAAGATAGTGGCACAGGGCCGAGGGGAAGGAGGAGTACAAATGCAACTAAACTTTGAGGTCGATAGCTGTAACAGCCTGAAAAATATAAATAATATATTGTGGAGTTTTTGGGATTTTTTTTATTTTGTTCCTATTGGATTTGAAGTTTATCGACTTTGTATAAATATAAGGAATTTCAAAAGTAAAGAGAAGGAAGAAATCCACACATAAAATGATAAAACATACACATCAAATAAAGAATCTGAAAAGATGATCCATAAACTAGCAAAGCATGAAATGCCATCTCTAAAAATTTTGGTAAACAAATAAGAGGTTAGCATTTATACATATAAAAAAACATATGAATAACAATGTATATATATATATGTGTACAGGTATACTATGTGAAAGAATAAATAAATTAATATATGGGTACATACACAAAAATCAGAGAAAAAGTAAAAGTATGTATTTAGGCATATATCTCAAAACCTATGTGCAAATGTATATATACATTCAAATGCAAAAGCAAAATAAAATAAAAGAAAAAGAAAAAGGAAAATGAAAATAAGCCAGCCGGGCCGGCCATCACCCCGGCCCAGCCTCTCTCTCTCTCCGCGCGCGGCCAGCACGCCCGCGTGGGCCAGCGCTTCGCGGCCCATTTCCCGCGTGCGCTCGCTCCCGCTGACGAGCGGACCCGCTCTCCGCACCCCACGCTCGCTGCGCGGTGGGCCGCACCCTCGCGTGCAGCAGGCTCGCTGCCACCTGGGCCCGTCCCCTCGCGCGTTCTCCCTCTGCCGGTGGACCCTCGCCCGCGCACGTCTTCTTCCTTCCTCTTCTTCCTCCACGCGCCAGCGCCGCTCCTCTCTCTCGCGCTCGAGCTTGCCGCAGCTGATCTTCCTCCGCTCTCTCTCTTCCCCGCGGGCAATTTAAAAACCAGCTACAGGAGGGGGGACTCATCTCTCCCGCCGCCTCTCTCCTACAAAATCTCGGCGAGATTTGCATCCACCCCCCTGCCAGCTTGAACAGAGCGGAAGCCGGCGAGGTCTTGCCGCGCGTCTCCCTCTCCCGGCTATAAAAGCCCTGCCTGGGAGCCGAAATAGCATCGCAGCACTCCCCTCTCCCCTCCCCCGCAAGTAATTGAATGGTAGCTCTCTCAATCCCCACCGGCGACGCCTTCTTCCCCACGACCGGCGACCGAGCCGCCGCCGATTCCGGCCGCCCCGAAGCCAGCCCAAGCTCCTGGAGCTTCGCGGGAGAGCGGTGAAGCTAACCCCGGCCTCCCCCGCACCTCCCGAAGCTCGTGGCTCGCCGTCACCGGAGCCCCTCCCGAGCCTCCGCCGTCGCACGCCGCCGGCCCGCCACCGTGCTCCTCCACCCCAGACGCCTACACCAGGAGCTTCCCCATCGCGCAAGGATTACATATCACGCAGCTCCCAGCCCTCTCCGGCCACCACTCGCCGCCGGCGCCGTCGCCTTCTTCTTCCTCAGCCCGACCCCTCGGCGAGCTAACTCAAGAGGTATACTTACCCTTATATGGTAAGCAACGCTCGGTCGTCCGAGTGGCTTTCAGCGCTATCCTCTCCTTCCCCCCTGCTCCCGCGTCGCGCGTTCGAGTCCGACTCCGCGCGCGCGGTTGAGCGATTTCTTTTATTTTCCTTACTGACAGGTGGGCCCCACTTGTCGGCCAGTGCAGCCGGAGCAGCCCGCTGACCGCTGGGCCCCACTGGTCAGTGGCGCATCCGCACAGAGCCCGTACTGACATATGGACCCCAATGAACAGTACCTGGACCCACTTGTCAGCGACACAGCAATAAAAGAATTAAAATAAAAAGAAACTGACATGTGGGACCCACCGTCAGAAATTTAATAATTTTTGGAATTTACTGAACTGAGAACTTCGAATAATCATAACTTATTCATTTTAACTCCAAATTGAATGGGACAAATTTCTAAATTCATATAAAATCAAGATCTATCCAATGGAATTGAAATATTAATTTTTAAAGTTCAATTGAATTTCTGGTGATCTTTTGAGTGATGGATTGCTTTTCTTTTATTGGGTATTTCGCACGATTAAATAGCATACGAAGCTCAAGAGGAAGAGATCGAGGCCGCAGCACTAGAAGCCCCGGACAATCAAGCACCCGACCACTGTGACCAAGGCGAGTCAATACTTTGATCATGTTGAACCCACATTTATGCAAATTATTTGGTTTTAAATTAACAAAATGCATGCTGTTATTTTTATGCAAATACATGTTAAATTTGATATTCTAGTTATATGCCATTGTTTGTCTTGAATAGTATTACCCCTCCTTTGAGTATTTGAATGTGTGAACCTTGTCGCCCTAGCAAAAATATATAGTAGTAACATTTCGAAAATAAGTCCGTAACCGTATGCCATGCTTAGCATTGATTAGGAAATCGGGGCAAGAAATTGTCCCGAGCATCACTTTTATTCATGAGAAATTGGTTTGGGCAGTCATTGTGATAATGACTGGTATATGTTGAATACGATTATTTTACGCTCCCAAGATCCCCAACTTGCTTAATTATCTGGGCGGATTGGTTTGATGGTGTGTTTGTGTGTGGTGCAGTGATTGCATAAGTGGGTTAGTGGTAGACCGCCCAGATACCCCTAAGGACTGAATCTTGTCATGTCACCCGTGTAAAACAGTACAACCACAAGCTGGCAAAGTGTAGGCAGGGTTTACTAATTTGTGTGGCTCTAGGTGGTTACGTGAAGGTATGACCACGAGCAAAGGGATGGATGGTCGCATCCCCGCCTTTGCCCGTGATGGCTCACGAGGGACCCTTCCCGAGGGATGGTCGGATCCTACGGAAGATAGACCTTAGCGGGCGTAACCACAATAGGACTATGCATTGTAACAATCCTGTGATAGTCTACTCAACCGCATGGCTAAGGAATCATGTGGGGCAACGGGTGGATTTATCTCTTGTGGGTAAAGTGTGCAAAACTCTGCAGAGTCAAAAACTATTCGAGTAGCCGTGCCCACGGTCAGGGGCAGACATGGGAACTTAACTAGATATAGTTCTGTTTACAAAAGTATTTGAAAAATGGGAATGGAAAAGTGGAAGGGCAGAGGAAAGCCCAGATTTGAGTTGTTCCTGGGTGTCGTCCCAGTCGTTCCTGGATGTCGTTCCAGTTGTTCCTGGGTGTCGTCCCAGTGGTAAGTTAAGCGGCTATAACGCTGAAAAAGGTCATACGGTGTGATGCCGTATGTAGGGAAAAGTTATGGTAATAATAGGCATATGGTGTGATGCCATATGTATGGAAATTCATATTAATACTCCTTGAACATTATGCTTTTGTTCAAATGCTAGGTCTTAGGAAATTTTTATATAATTGTATTCAAAAGCACTCTTCGCAAAAATAAAATAAACCAAGGCCATCCTTTGAATAGCCATACATGTTATATACTGCATTCTGTGTGTTGATTCGCTGAGCACGGGGTCGGAGTGCTCACGCTCGCTTTGCGGCAAATATCCAGAAACAGGAGCGCAAGACCACTACGCCTACGAGGAAGCTCCCGCTACGGAGGAGAAGAATGACGAAGGAAACTAAGGCGTAGGCTTCGCTGTTTAGTCATGGACAAGTAGACATATGGCGTTGTGTGCACGTATATTACTAGTTAGCTGGTGACATATAATGCACACAGTACCTTCCAGTCGCTTGCCTGTGGATTTGGGTTTACTTTTGTTATAATTCCGCTGTGCGTGTTTGTAATAATGACAATTGGCCTAGTCGGCCCCTTTTGTAAACTCTATCACCCGACGTGGTGTATTTCAGTTTATGTAATATAATGGTTGATTATGCGATGTATGAAATGATTCAGCAATGTACCTGTGTGCACTAACTACTGATCCAGGGATTAGTGCAGTGAAACACAGTAAGATTCAGATTGAAAAATCTGGGTCTGATAGCGCTGGTATCAGAGCATACGACTGCAGGGTAAAGCCGTAGAATGGTCATTAGAAACACCTTAGGGTGGTAATTTCGAAATATACAAAAAGCATTTATAAAAATATAGTTTATTATTGCTACTCGTACCCTTCTTAGTTCTACGCCCCTTCCCTTTTTCAATTGATTATGTTAAAACATTACTAACACTGCATCTTGCAAACTGCAGATGGCAGGAGAAGAAGGTAACTGGGATTACGTCGCTCATGGAGTTTATGAGGGCGTATTCGCAAGAATTCTGCGCAAGCTCCTCCACTACCTGGAGTACCCAGAGCAGCCCATTTATCGTGGGCGCCAGACATCTGCAGGAGGAGTGTACTGCTGGATGTTTGAAGTGTTCATCTACCCGAAGAGCGAACATGACCCACCCCACGTCTTCCAGACAGAACACCCAAGAAGCACCAGGTCGGCCGCACTCCAGGATGCTGCTCGTCTCGCCGCCGCCCGACTTTGTGACATCTACCAGATCTCTCTGCTCCGCACACCCTTCTGCTTCTACCCTTCACGCAGGGAGGGAGTACGCCACAACGAGACCTACCTGCCGGTGAATGAGGATGATCCAAGGCTCACCCACCAAGTTGATCTTACCAGAGCCATGGGAGCAGCTCATACTACTGCACTGGAAGAGATGACCGCCCTCCGGATGCACCTAGTTGCCCGGCATACCGAGGTGGCGACCCTTCGTGACCAGCTCGCCCAGTGCCAGCAGGCACTGGCAGCCGCCAAGGCAGAAGCCGCAGCAGCTCAGGCACAGCTCCAGCAACCTCTCGCTCCATTAGCAGCACCGGCACCTCCTTCAATGGGATCAGGCCCCCGCACCCGGCTGACTGCGCGCAAAAGCGCACGACCTCCAAGCCTCCAGTCTGCACTTCGACGGAGAAGGCCTCCACCAAGCCGCAGCCCTCCACGAGCTCCTTCAGGCGCCGATGACTCCGACCCATCGGAGTTTAGTGGCAGTCGATCCCGCTCCAGATCGCCAAACTACGACCCCTCCGTCAGTGGTGATCGCTACGCGGTGTAGTAGTGGAAGTGTCGTCACGTCATGCTTGTAAATTAAGTGTTGCCTTAGCCCTGTTATATTGTAGTTGCGGCAATGTGAACTCTAACTATTATGTTATTGTAAGTCCGGCCTGGGGGGCTGGCTATGTGAATGTTTGTATGATAATGAATGGCCAGGCATAAGGCCTTATGTTGAATGTTCTTTTGCCGTTTATCTTGTGTTCTTTTCACAGCAAGGGTTGATATCCTCCATTTTTCTCAAGGGTAGTTTTAGTACTAAGTTGTGAAACTATAACTGCAGATGTCCAATCCAAGAGTTACCCGATCTCGGACCCATGCTAACCCTCAGCATGCTGAGGTAGACTCAAACCATGGCGAAAACCCCGAGGAAAATCAGAACCCAGATGCTGACCTCCCAAACCCTCCAGTTAATCCCACAATGGCCCAAGTAATGGCACAACAAACCCAGATTCTGCAAGCCATTTATGCTGGACAGCAAGGAAGCTCTGGTGGACACCAAGCTGACTTAGGGGATTTCCAGAGGACCAGACCAATTACATTCACATCAGCAGAAGAACCACTGGAAGCAGAAGATTGGCTTCGGGATACCGAAAGGAGGTTGCGCTTAATCAAATGCGCAGAAGAGGATAAAGTCATATTTGCCACCCACCTGTTTCAGGGAGCCGCCGCAGCATGGTGGGAGAATTATGTAGCTGCTAGAGGCCCAGAAGATGCTACCACCAGTAGTGACACTGAAGCTATCCCATGGGCAGAGTTCAAGAAAGCTTTCAAGGACAACTTCATTCCAGCTGGGATAATGCGGATAAAGAAAAATGAGTTCCGCAATCTCAAGCAAGGGAACCTATCTGTCAATGAATACCTTACAAAATTCACGCAGCTGGCTCGGTATGCTCAGAAGGATATAGAAGAAGAAGAAGAAAAGGTTGACAGATTCTTTGAAGGGTTGAAAGATGAACTGAGAGTGCAGCTGATCACCCAGGACTTCACCAGCTTTCATCAGTTGGTAAACAAGGCACTGGCCTTGGAAAATGAGAAGAAGATTCTTGAGGCCAGCCGTAAACGCAAGATGACAACTCAACGGCCACAAGGAAGATTTATCCAGAAATTCTTCAAACCCTCATTCTCAAGGTCCAATCAATCTAGTGGGTCAGCCCCAGCCTTTAGACCTGGTGGGAGTATGTCTCAAACATCACGCCCAGGAGGACAGGTTGGCGGTATAAACCCCGCAGCAAATTTTAATTGCTATAACTGCGGGGAGAAGGGACACTTTGCCTACAGATGTCCACATAGGCAGAATGTCCCTGCCCGCAGTCAAGCTACAGCTCCTGGCAAAGGACAGCAAAGCTCTCAAGCTAGCAAGAACACTTCAGCACCAAACCGAGGAAGAGTCAACCATATTACCGTTGAAGAAGCTCAAGAAGCCGCTGGAGTTCTAATGGGTACGTTCTCTGTCAAGACTATACCCGCACAAGTATTATTTGATTCAGGAGCTTCACATTCATTTATATCTAAGGGGTATGCTGATAAGTTGGGATTACCTATTTATACCCTTAAGAAGCCATTGGTGCTTAGCTCACCAGCTGGACCAATTACTGCTACCTTAGTATGCCCAGGGGTGCCCCTTACCATGGAAAGGTGTGATTTCCTAGCAGACCTTATAGTATTAAACTCCCAGACCCTAGACATCATACTAGGAATGGATTGGTTAGCTAAGAATCAAGGTGTCCTAGAGTGTGCCACCAGAACAGTGAAAGTGGTCAAGTGTCCTGGAATGACCATAAATATAAAAGTGGACAGACCATACCATTGGGGGCGTGCAATCTATCATTGTGAGGACGTACCCCTAGAAGGAATGATAGTAGTGCAAGACTATCCCGAAGTATTTCCCGAAGAACTGCCAGGCATGCCCCCAGATAGAGACTTGGAATTTGTTATCAATTTGAAGCCAGGTGCCGCTCCAATCTCCAAAAGGCCCTATAGGATGACTGTAGAAGAATTGGAGGAATTGAAGAAACAACTCCAAGAGTTACAAGAGAAGGGATTCATTAGACCCAGCTTATCGCCATGGGGATCTCCAGTGCTGTTTGTGAAGAAAAAGGATGGCACCGCCAGGATGTGTGTGGACTACCGTGATTTGAATGAGATGACTATCAAGAACAAGTATCCTCTCCCCAGGATTGATGACTTGTTCGATCAACTTGGAGGAGCTACTGTATTCTCCAAAATAGATCTGAGGTCAGGATACCACCAGTTGAAAATAAGAGCTGAAGATATACCCAAAACAGCCTTTACCACGAGATATGGACTATATGAATTTCTGGTCATGTCTTTTGGATTAACCAATGCTCCAGCCTATTTTATGAATCTGATGAACAAGGTATTCATGGAGTATTTAGACAAGTTTGTCGTGGTTTTCATCGACGACATCCTTATATACTCCAAGAATTCAGAAGAGCATGCAGAACATCTGCGCCTAGTGTTGGAGAAGCTAAAAGAGCATCAGCTGTTTGCCAAATTCAGCAAGTGTGAATTTTGGCTGAGGGATATCAGTTTCTTAGGACACATAGTGTCAGCAGGAGGAATATCTGTTGACCCCGCCAAGATTGCAGCTGTCACAGAATGGAAGCAGCCTACTTCTGTCACAGAAGTGAGAAGTTTTCTCGGTTTGGCTGGGTACTACAGGAGGTTCATAGAAGGATTTTCCCGAGTTGCCAAGCCAATGACCCAATTACTTAAGAAAGAGAAGAAGTTTGAATGGACCAGGACATGTGAAGAAAGTTTCCAAGAATTGAAGAAGAGATTGACCACCACCCCTGTATTAGTTCTACCAGATGTACGCAAAGATTTCGAGGTATATTGTGATGCCTCACATCAAGGACTTGGATGCGTACTAATGCAAGAAGGCAGGGTTGTGTCATATGCATCCAGACAACTTCGTCCCCATGAAGCTAACTACCCCACTCATGATCTAGAGTTAGCCTCAGTGATTCATGCATTGAAGATCTGGCGGCATTACTTGATTGGTAACCATTGTGATGTGTATACAGATCACAAGAGCCTCAAGTATTTCTTCACACAAGCTCACCTTAATTTAAGGCAGAGAAGATGGCTAGAATTAATCAAGGATTATGATTTGAGTGTACACTACCACCCTGGAAAGGCCAATGTGGTAGCAGATGCATTGAGCCGTAAGGCTTATTGCAATAATCTCATGGTACGGGAACATCAACCCGAGCTCTACAAGGAATTAAAAGCTTTGAATTTGGAAATAGTGGAGCCAAGCACTCTAGCTGCCCTGGAACTTCAATCGAGTATAGAAGAAATGATTATGGCAGCACAACAAGATGATCCAGCCATTTTGAAATGGAAGAAATTAATGGAAGAAGGGAAGGCACCTAACATGAAAATTGACTATGAGGGTACTCTACGATATGGAACACGTATCGTAGTCCCCCATCACCAGGATCTTAAGAACCTGATATTAAGGGAAGCACATAGCTCTCCGTATTCCCTCCACCCCGGGAGCACTAAGATGTATCAAGGTATGAAACACTTTTGTTGGTGGCCCCGTATGAAAAGAGACATTGCAGAGCATGTAGCATGCTGTGATGTGTGTCAGAGAGTGAAGGCAGAGCATCAGAGACCTGCAGGACTATTACAGCCATTGCAGATACCCCAATGGAAGTGGGAAGAAATCGGAATGGATTTCATCACTGGATTTCCACGGACCAAGTCAGGATATGACTCTGTATGGGTTATAATTGATAGGTTGACCAAGGTTGCCCACTTTATTCCGGTCAAGACAACCTACAAGGGAGACAAGTTAGCAGAACTGTATATGTCCCGTATTGTGTGCTTACACGGTGTGCCAAAAAGGATAGTCTCAGATCGAGGTTCTCAATTTACCTCGCATTTCTGGGATAGCCTACATGAAGCTCTTGGCACTCACCTAGATTTCAGCACCGCCTATCACCCTCAGACGGATGGACAAACAGAAAGAGTGAACCAGATACTAGAAGATATGCTTAGAGCTTGTGCATTGGATTTCTCCAAAGACTGGGATAAATGTTTGCCATATGCTGAATTTGCCTACAACAATAGCTATCAGACCAGCCTTCAGATGGCACCATTTGAAGCCTTATATGGAAGGAAGTGCAGAACCCCATTATATTGGTCAGAAGTGAGGGAAAACATCATATTTGGACCTGACACCCTCAAACAAGCTGAAGAGAAGGTTCGTCTAATTAGAGATCGACTACAGGCAGCCCAGTCTAGGCAAAAGAGTTATGCAGACAAGAGAAGAAGACCCCTGACATTTGAAGTTGGAGATTATGTTTACTTGAAGGTTTCACCTCTACGAGGAGTCAAGAGATTTAAAGTTAAAGGCAAACTTACCCCTCGCTATGTGGGACCATTTCCAATTATGGCCAAGAAAGGAGAAGTTGCCTATCAGTTAGAGTTACCTCAAAACCTATCTGATATACACAATGTGTTCCACGTATCTCAACTCAAGAAATGTCTATGAGTACCAGAAGATCAAACGCCACTTGAAGCCATTGAGCTTGAGGAAGACCTGACTTACAAAGAGCGTCCGATCAAAATATTGGATACTGTGGAGAAAAAGACAAGAACCCAAACCATCCGTATGTGTAGAGTGCAATGGAGTCACCATTCCAAGAAGGAAGCTACGTGGGAAAGAGAAGATAAGCTGCGTCAAGATTACCCTGACCTATTCACTAGCTAGGCTGAATCTCGGGGTCGAGATTCTTTTTAAGGGGGGTAGATTTGTAACAGCCTGAAAAATATAAATAATATATTGTGGAGTTTTTGGGATTTTTTTTATTTTGTTCCTATTGGATTTGGAGTTTATCGACTTTGTATAAATATAAGGAATTTCAAAAGTAAAGAGAAGGAAGAAATCCACACATAAAATGATAAAACATACACATCAAATAAAGAATCTGAAAAGATGATCCATAAACTAGCAAAGCATGAAATGCCATCTCTAAAAATTTTGGTAAACAAATAAGAGGTTAGCATTTATACATATAAAAAAAACATATGAATAACAATGTATATATATATATATATATGTGTGTGTGTGTACAGGTATACTATGTGAAAGAATAAATAAATTAATATATGGGTACATACACAAAAATCAGAGAAAAAGTAAAAGTATGTATTTAGGCATATATCTCAAAACCTACGTGCAAATGTATATATACATTCAAATGCAAAAGCAAAATAAAATAAAAGAAAAAGAAAAAGGAAAATGAAAATAAGCCAGCCGGGCCGGCCATCACCCCGGCCCAGCCTCTCTCTCTCCGCGCGCGGCCAGCACGCCCGCGTGGGCCAGCGCTTCGCGGCCCATTTCCCGCGTGCGCTCGCTCCCGCTGACGAGCGGACCCGCTCTCCGCACCCCGCGCTCGCTGCGCGGTGGGCCGCACCCTCGCGTGCAGCAGGCTCGCTGCCACCTGGGCCCGTCCCCTCGCGCGTTCTCCCTCTGCCGGTGGACCCTCGCCCGCGCGCGTCTTCTTCCTTCCTCTTCTTCCTCCACGCGCCAGCGCCGCTCCTCTCTCTCGCGCTCGAGCTTGCCGCAGCTGATCTTCCTCCGCTCTCTCTCTTCCCCGCGGGCAATTTAAAAACCAGCTACAGGAGGGGGGACTCATCTCTCCCGCCGCCTCTCTCCTACAAAATCTCGGCGAGATTTGCATCCACCCCCCTGCCAGCTTGAACAGAGCGGAAGCCGGCGAGGTCTTGCCGCGCGTCTCCCTCTCCCGGCTATAAAAGCCCTGCCTGGGAGCCGAAATAGCGTCGCAGCACTCCCCTCTCCCCTCCCCCGCAAGTAATTGAATGGTAGCTCTCTCAATCCCCACCGGCGATGCCTTCTTCCCCACGACCGGCGACCGAGCCGCCGCCGATTCCGGCCGCCCCGAAGCCAGCCCAAGCTCCTGGAGCTTCGCGGGAGAGCGGTGAAGCTAACCCCGGCCTCCCCCGCACCTCCCGAAGCTCGTGGCTCGCCGTCACCGGAGCCCCTCCCGAGCCTCCGCCGTCGCACGCCGCCGGCCCGCCACCGTGCTCCTCCACCCCAGACGCCTACACCAGGAGCTTCCCCATCGCGCAAGGATTACATATCACGCAGCTCCCAGCCCTCTCCGGCCACCACTCGCCGCCGGCGCCGTCGCCTTCTTCTTCCTCAGCCCGACCCCTCGGCGAGCTAACTCAAGAGGTATACTTACCCTTATATGGTAAGCAACGCTCGGTCGTCCGAGTGGCTTTCAGCGCTATCCTCTCCTTCCCCCCTGCTCCCGCGTCGCGCGTTCGAGTCCGACTCCGCGCGCGCGGTTGAGCGATTTCTTTTATTTTCCTTACTGACAGGTGGGCCCCACTTGTCGGCCAGTGCAGCCGGAGCAGCCCGCTGACCGCTGGGCCCCACTGGTCAGTGGCGCATCCGCACAGAGCCCGTACTGACATATGGACCCCAATGAACAGTACCTGGACCCACTTGTCAGCGACACAGCAATAAAAGAATTAAAATAAAAAGAAACTGACATGTGGGACCCACCGTCAGAAATTTAATAATTTTTGGAATTTACTGAACTGAGAACTTCGAATAATCATAACTTATTCATTTTAACTCCAAATTGAATGGGACAAATTTCTAAATTCATATAAAATCAAGATCTATCCAATGGAATTGAAATAATAATTTTTAAAGTTCAATTGAATTTCTGGTGATCTTTTGAGTGATGGATTGCTTTTCTTTTATTGGGTATTTCGCACGATTAAATAGCATACGAAGCTCAAGAGGAAGAGATCGAGGCCGCAGCACTAGAAGCCCCGGACAATCAAGCACCCGACCACTGTGACCAAGGCGAGTCAATACTTTGATCATGTTGAACCCACATTTATGCAAATTATTTGGTTTTAAATTAACAAAATGCATGCTGTTATTTTTATGCAAATACATGTTAAATTTGATATTCTAGTTATATGCCATTGTTTGTCTTGAATAGTATTACCCCTCCTTTGAGTATTTGAATGTGTGAACCTTGTCGCCCTAGCAAAAATATATAGTAGTAACATTTCGAAAATAAGTCCGTAACCGTATGCCATGCTTAGCATTGATTAGGAAATCGGGGCAAGAAATTGTCCCGAGCATCACTTTTATTCATGAGAAATTGGTTTGGGCAGTCATTGTGATAATGACTGGTATATGTTGAATACGATTATTTTACGCTCCCAAGATCCCCAACTTGCTTAATTATCTGGGCGGATTGGTTTGATGGTGTGTTTGTGTGTGGTGCAGTGATTGCATAAGTGGGTTAGTGGTAGACCGCCCAGATACCCCTAAGGACTGAATCTTGTCATGTCACCCGTGTAAAACAGTACAACCACAAGCTGGCAAAGTGTAGGCAGGGTTTACTAATTTGTGTGGCTCTAGGTGGTTACGTGAAGGTATGACCACGAGCAAAGGGATGGATGGTCGCATCCCCGCCTTTGCCCGTGATGGCTCACGAGGGACCCTTCCCGAGGGATGGTCGGATCCTACGGAAGATAGACCTTAGCGGGCGTAACCACAATAGGACTATGCATTGTAACAATCCTGTGATAGTCTACTCAACCGCATGGCTAAGGAATCATGTGGGGCAACGGGTGGATTTATCTCTTGTGGGTAAAGTGTGCAAAACTCTGCAGAGTCAAAAACTATTCGAGTAGCCGTGCCCACGGTCAGGGGCAGACATGGGAACTTAACTAGATATAGTTCTGTTTACAAAAGTATTTGAAAAATGGGAATGGAAAAGTGGAAGGGCAGAGGAAAGCCCAGATTTGAGTTGTTCCTGGGTGTCGTCCCAGTCGTTCCTGGATGTCGTTCCAGTTGTTCCTGGGTGTCGTCCCAGTGGTAAGTTAAGCGGCTATAACGCTGAAAAAGGTCATACGGTGTGATGCCGTATGTAGGGAAAAGTTATGGTAATAATAGGCATATGGTGTGATGCCATATGTATGGAAATTCATATTAATACTCCTTGAACATTATGCTTTTGTTCAAATGCTAGGTCTTAGGAAATTTTTATATAATTGTATTCAAAAGCACTCTTCGCAAAAATAAAATAAACCAAGGCCATCCTTTGAATAGCCATACATGTTATATACTGCATTCTGTGTGTTGATTCGCTGAGCACGGGGTCGGAGTGCTCACGCTCGCTTTGCGGCAAATATCCAGAAACAGGAGCGCAAGACCACTACGCCTACGAGGAAGCTCCCGCTACGGAGGAGAAGAATGACGAAGGAAACTAAGGCGTAGGCTTCGCTGTTTAGTCATGGACAAGTAGACATATGGCGTTGTGTGCACGTATATTACTAGTTAGCTGGTGACATATAATGCACACAGTACCTTCCAGTCGTTTGCCTGTGGATTTGGGTTTACTTTTGTTATAATTCCGCTGTGCGTGTTTGTAATAATGACAATTGGCCTAGTCGGCCCCTTTTGTAAACTCTATCACCCGGCGTGGTGTATTTCAGTTTATGTAATATAATGGTTGATTATGCGATGTATGAAATGATTCAGCAATGTACCTGTGTGCACTAACTACTGATCCAGGGATTAGTGCAGTGAAACACAGTAAGATTCAGATTGAAAAATCTGGGTCTGATAATAGCTCTATAAAAGAGGAGGTTTTTCATGTTTTCCATATGTATCATGACAAGTTTGCAATAGCGGAAGATCGGATGCCTCACAACAGACGCAACAACCAAAGACAAACTTGACATCACACCTATGGAAGAAGCTAAAGGGCAAATCTACTTCTTCATCCTCTCAGTCTCAGGCGGCTTCCAAGTTGAATTCTGTCTTGGAGTTGAACCACTACTAAGAGCATGATTTTGCAAATATTGATCCTGATCTTACTAGTGGAGACAAGATAGACTTGCTCGAATGGTGGAAGAACAACAAGTGGATATTTCCTGTGCTGTCACATTTCGCACGGGATGTTCTTCTAGTGCTGGAGTCCACAGTCTCTTCAGAAGCAACGTTCAGCACGGTAGAGAGAATAATCGAAGAAAGGAGATCATCTCTCACACCTAGGATGGTGGAGGCACTCACATGAGCTCAAGATTGGGAATTAGCTAAAGAGCGGCAACAACATCAACTGGAGGATCCTGATATCGTGCAAGCGTACCCTGAGTTCAAACGCATGAACGACCTAGACATTGATGAGTAGATACTATATACATATGTTGTTACAGATAGTATGTATATATATTGTTATTGTACTCTTTTCCTTACTCGGAGAACCCCACTCTGGGGCGTAAGGTTTTTAACGAGACAGTAATATTGTTTTTTAAAAATATCAAGAAAATTCCACGTTTTTCTGAAATATTTTATGTCATTGTGTGCCTATATTTTTATGCAACTGATTCTATTTCAACTAGTTTTTAACAAGGCGGGTACGAAAGAAAGAAAGATGGCGGCGGTCGCCACCATCGTCGCTACCGTCTTCATCATATATAGTTACTTCAGGCTGGGCTTGAGCTGGCACAATATGAACGTCGGCATGGTGGGCTTTGGGCCATACTTGGGCATGGCTGAGGCAAGGTGGGCCAGTACGGCACGGCAAGATGACTGGGTCAAGCTAGCACGGCACGAAGCAGCCCGAAGCACGGTGGACCTGAGCCGTGCCGGCATGGTACGACCCAACTCTCAGCTCTAGCCGGGAGCGAGAGGGGAAATGAACAGCGTTATCGGCTCCTATATCGCTAGTGCGCTGCACGTTCGTGTGAAAAGCCATCGTGTAACAGTTTTTTGGTTTTTGTCTTTTAGCTTTCGAAATAGAAAGTAGACATTTTAAAAATCAAATTATCTAAACAGATCCGTCCACACCATAACGACTTCGTTATGGCCACAAGGTCATGAGCTACTTTGATACACACCCTCGAAGAAAGCTGAATTTGGAATTTAAAAAACAAGTAAGAAGCACGAATTGTTGGCCAAAACAAACCTATTCCCCTTTAGAGCGCACTTAAGTGAACCTATCTCCATCATGATCATCCTTTGCTGCTATAGGACCACTCCAACATGCTTAAAAGTCTCAATTTCTAGCTACAGCTTTTAGCTACAAAATGTATTGTAGTGGTTGTTACCATTTTCGAAGTTAAAAAATAAGAAAAAATGATAATAATGAGAAAATTTGAAAAATGTTGATATATCTTTTGAGACAATGCAAAAGAATAAGACAAAAAAAGAAAACCAAAAAATACAAAAAAAAATAAAATTAAGAAGTCGAGGTGTGGCAAGTAGCCGAAACTGGTTGGAGCAAACGTTTGCTACTTTGAGAGCTTGGATACTTGCTTCTGCTTACTCAAAAAAGAAGAAGAAAATAGTTGCACAGGATAGCCGAACGAGGGCAGTGGCTGTTTTGGGTTTTTTTTTAGGAAAAAAATGAAATCACTTAAATGGCAAATTCCTAAAGTTTGCGCAAGTTGACAAATATTTTATCAACCCGTTCAAGTTTAGTGCTTATCTATACCTTGCAAAATAAGAGTAATAATCAATAAAAATATAAATGTTTATTGAAGAAAAAATGAGCACGTGGTGTATTATATTGTCCTTTTTTAATCAAGTGACCCAGAACTTCTATGGGTCAGACCCCATTTTTTTCCTTCATGGGGTCAGCCCCGGATAGGCTGTACATGGCGCAAGCGCACGAATCTCCATGCAAGGCCCTCTCTCACCTTCTTTTCTCCCCCAAATCTGAGCGCAGCCATCTCCCTCTCCCTTTCCCCATTGATGGCACGCATGCCCCCGTTAGCCGCAGACCGCGTCGTTAACCTGTCGGCCGCCGCGCAAGGATTCCCTCCACCGTCATTAGTACCTCCACGTCGCTTTCGAAAGAATCCTTGGTCGACGCGCAAGGATTCCCTCTGCCACCGGCGGCACCTCCGTGTCACCTCCCCAAGAATCCCCACCATCCCCGCGCCGAGAATCGGCACTGGCACTAGTCGGGTTTGACCTTCCCCACCTCCCTCATTAGCTCGGCCGCCGCCCTGCACACACTGCATATGCCCAAGCCATGGTCGAAGTGGCATGGTCATGGCGCCGTAGTCAAAGTGGTCGTGGTCATGGTGTCGTAGTCCAAGTGGTCGTGGTCTTGGCACCGTGGTCGAAGTGGCTGTGGTCATGGGCCACTTCGATCACGGTGCCACAACCACGACACCACAACCACGACCACTTCGGCATCTAGGTGGGGATTCTTGGGGAGGCGACGTGAAGGTGCTAGCGGCAGCGGAAAGAATCCTTACGGGGAGTCCAATTGGTCGACGCCACGGTCTGCGACCGACAGGGGCGGGGAGAGAAAAGGAGGTAGGAAAGGGCCTTGCACGGAGATTCATGCGCGTGTGCCAGGTGTAGCCTATCCGAGGCTGACCCCATGGAGATGAAATGGGGTCTGACCCTAGAGAAGTTCCTTCCCATAGTCTCTAGCCAATGCCTGGCCCGGCTATTCCACGCTTGCTGCGGCTCGATGATGCCCCGTTGCGTCCGAGCCCAACACCTCCTCCTGGACTCCAGCCAGCTCCTCATGTTGTGTCACGCTCTCCTCTTCACCACCCACCTGTAGGGCACGAAGCCGAGCTCCGGCAATGCCGAGGGTGCCGAGAGCGTCCTTCTCGCACTCGTCCTGTGGATCATTGGGACAATACTCACAATGCTCTCGCTTGTCTCCCGCCGGAACCCGAGGGCTGCCAGGGCCGTCGCTCCATCTCCTGGGGCGCTCCGCAATAGCCTGTTTAGATGCTAGGATGCTTGCTGCCATTTGTTCTCTCAATCTCTATGTTTCTTTAGTCTCTGTGCTGTCTTGTCATGGTGCTTGCAGAGGTTTTCTAATTGTGTGACATTGCAGTGTGACGTCAACATTAAAATTGCTTCCATTACATGTTTGCACATAAATATTTAAGCAAGAAAACATTTAATTTATATTAATAACTCATAGATAAATTACATAAGAAATCCCACTTTTATATTGAAAATTCTATACGAACAATATGTTTAGGGACAATTGACCATATGGTCCAAACATAAAAGCACCCATGGAAACATACGCTCCATTATATTGTATAAGAGCTTATTATTGAGTTATAGGCACCAATCAATTCACCCAAAATCTTAAACTGATGAGAAAAGACAAGCAATTCACTTATACTTCAACACTCCCCCTTACGTATAGGCTCCATCAAACCTAAGACGTGGAATAGAAATAGGATGTAATTATTTTTTTTAATTGCATCAGTCGATTCTTGAACTTAAGACATCTTAGCTCTAATATCATATTAAGTTGCATGCACTAATCACTTCACCTAAAAGTTTAATCTGATGAAGAAAGACGAGCAATTCACTTATACTTCAGTACTTATTGTCCAAACTTCAAGAGCCTTTCGCAACTTTGCCCTTTTTAAATTTTTGAGCGTATTTGGAGAGGAAATAACTGGATTGCCCCTTGTGGCTGGGTCGGGCCCGACGGTGAAGCTGACCACACCAATCTTCTTCTCACTCCCCCTATGTTGTTCCCTCCCGACCCCGGCGACATTGCAGATGATGCGGTGGCCCGTCGTCATCGACGCCAGTGGTAACATGCCATTTCCCAACCCGTTTCTCTTCTTCTTTATTGCTTCATCCTGTAGTATGACTTGGAAATTTTGGTCGATTGAGCACTAGGTTTTTCGTAGATATGGATTGCGTTTGAGGGATTCGAAGCCACGCGCACGATGGACCCTGATGGGTACGTGAACTCCCCTTTCTTGTGTGTTTTATTAGTTCTCTTTGTGTTCAATGCGAGTGGAAACAAACGGAGTAGCACACCCTTAACTCAATTTTTTCGCATTCTCGATTAGGGTTGATCCAGAGAGGGTGTTTATAGTAGTTGTTAGAGTTTCACCGTACATTGCGTAATGTGATAATGGAAGCCAACATGTAGTTGATCATCAAGATCTAGAATGGGTCGTTAGTGGTGACTGCACATTAGATATGCTATAGACACAATTGCGACAGAGGACAATTTGGTGGCCATGCCAAGAAGCCTATTTATTCTGCAATGATAGGAGCTCTGGTTCGGTAGAAAGGATCAACTACTCCTTTGAGCTGATGTAGGCATTCAATGACCGATGGCAGATCAAATGGATTTGTTTTTTGTTGAAATTGCGGATACTCATGGTAACCAATTAAGCTAGTGCAGTATTACCAATGTAGATAGTACAGTGCCAATAGTTGCATAGCTGGACTATCTATTCCACTTGCAACACCAGTAGTGCAAGAAGTGAAGGGTAGAGGCAGTGTGTGGTCCTTAGAAGGTTTGGTGGATTGGTCAACCCTTCAAATTGCTCAAACCTATGACTAGGAGGAGAGGGATGTTCCTATGAGTGAGAAGGAAATGTATGTTCTTCTGGGGCTGAGGGATGAGGATCAATAACTATCGATGATGCTACTCATGATGATACTGGTGCTGCAGCTACTACTAATGATGCTACCAGTGCTGTTGTAGCTGCTGACGTTGCTACTCCCAATGTTGACACTGATGGTGCAGCTATCCCAGTGGACGATGACATACCCAAGAAGTAGCACATTATGTATGACAAGGATAATACTAGGATTGCGCTTGGTAACACTTTCCCATCAATGGATGCCTTCAGAATGGCCATCAAGCAGTATGCCATAAATAAGGAGTTTGACATGGCCATAAAGAAATCTGACTCTACCAATTTTGTAGGCTCCTGTAGAGATGAAGGATGCCCTTGAAAGATTGTAGCTTGTAGGTTATCAGATAGTAGAACTATCAGGGTACTAGTACTTTTGCATGTAATAATTTCAGCAGTACCAATCCTTGCCCTTGTACTTAACTCTTTATTTATTTTCTATAGGTAACCAAGCTAATTGGTCACATGTGTGTCAAGCAGCAGGATCAAAAAGTTTTATGGCGTCTCAGGCTTGGGTGGCAAATAAGGCTACAAATATCCTAAGTAGGACTCTTGCCATGGGAGCCAAGGAGCTGTAAAGAAAGTTGTAGGATCAGTACAATGTTACAATTGGATGTGGCACAGTTTGGAAAGGGAGACAAAGAGTAGTTCAAGAAATTCATGGCAAGTGGGAATAAAAGTTTTCAACTGTTGTACAACTTCATGGCTGAGATTGAGCTGAGGTCTCCTGGTAGTGTTGTAGAGATGAACACAAAAAGAATGGAAGGTAATATGTACTTTCACATATTCTTTACTGCATTTTGGCCCTGCATTGAGGGTTTTGTGGATGGTTGTAGATCATACCTTAGTATAGATTCAACTGCCATGAATGGTAAGTGGAATGGACATTTAGCTGTAGTGATAGCTGTAGATGGGCATAACTGGATGTGATGAGAACATCACTTCTTTAGATATACACAACACTCATCTACAAGATGCTAGGCAAGGATTTATGACGAGGGCATATGCACGACAATTGAACTATAAGGTGAACTCATTTCTAGGAGTTCATAAATTTCTATTGAGGATGGATTGCTACCTAAGTTATGTGATGCTATTCTACTCAGGAACCAAGGTAAGGGAGTAGCACTACTACCACAACAAGTCCAAGCCGATCCTATGTCAATTCCAGACCAATTCAAAGTCACCCTAACAACACCGACTTCAAATGATCATAACTTTCACATACGGAGTCTGTTGGAAGTGTTCGAGTACTTTATAGAAAGCTTACAATGAGACCTTTCCAATGGATTTAGCTCCACCTTCAGATCCAGTGTCTACACATCAAAATCGATAAAGAGAGGTGATGCATCACCTGTTAGGCCAACTTGGGCCTTGTAATAGTGTTGGGATCCGAACCCAAGTTGTGTGCTCCCCCTAGTGGCACACAAACCCTAGGCTGACCCCTCATTGGCCACCACCTTCTTATAATCTCTGTGGCCACCACTGTTAGTCCTTAGGCTTGTTTAGATTGTTTTTCATTAAGAAAATATCAACTGTGTACTTGTGTTGACTAGACCAACTACGGAGGCCTCTCCATTGTTAATAAAACTTCATCTTTCATCCGCAATTTAGATCACACTTATTTCTTTCTTGCTTGATTTTCAATTACTTGCAGGAAAGATCAACCGTGTTGGGCATGGTTAGTAACGACAAGGGTGTGGTGTAGCAATTGCAGGATGAACTTGGTAATTTCAATCAAGTAATCTCATCATCAATATCATATCAATCAATTATAGTTATCGTTCTCATCGAAAAATCGGGCCAAATCCCCTCATCAGGATGTTTCCAATAACTTTTGGATTCATTGATGTTGAAACTAGGGACAATTGGATATGGTTCATGACACAAATGAAGAAGGCAATAGGTGATTCTCCTGTGTTGGTAGTGTGCACAGATGCTTGCAAGGGACTAGAAAATGCAGTGAAGGAGGTGTTCCCACAAGCTGAGCAGAGGGAATGTTTTAGACATCTCATGCTTAATTTTGCAAAGAAATTCCATGACGACTTTGCTCAGCATATGTGGCCTATAGCTAGGGCATATAGGACAGAGATGTTTGATCACTACATGAACAAGGTGCTAGAAGCATGCCCTGATGTGATTGAGTACCTTCAAAGGCACTACAGTATGCTATGGAGGAGATGCATATTCAACATAGAGGTCAAGTGTGACTACATTAACAACAATCTTGTAGAGTCCTTCAACGCCTATGCCAGGAACATCAAGGATCTGCCTGTTATTCAACTAGTTGACAGGCTTAGGGAGATGATTATGATGATGTTTGACAGGAGGAGAAGGATTGTAGCAAAACTATAATGTAGGATACTGCCAGTTATCATACACCAGTTGAATGGCCGGACAAGAGACTTAGGTCAGCTGCAGGTGGGTAGATCTGTTGACTAGAGTGCAGAGGTAAGGGATACAAGCAATGACCAATTGAGGCATGTAGTGAAGACATGTACACATGAGTGCACTTGTCTAGAGTGGCAGCACAGAGGCAAACCTTGCGCACATGCACTGAGGTTCTTGTCAACTCAAAGGAATATTAACTTGGAGGATTATGTACATGACTATTATTCACTTGAGAGATTCAAGGCTTCATACCAAGGTGTTAGCCACCGACAGATAAAAGCCAATGGCTTAAGGTAGATCCAGGATTTCAATCGCTACCACCACTTGGCAAGAGATTTGCTGGAAGACCTAGAAAACTGAAATTTAAGAATTGCCTTGAGAAGTGACCCCTTCAAATAAAAGGTAAGAACAAATACAAGAGGTGTGGCGTACCAGAATATAAGCAAGCTAACTGCCCTCTCAATGAGACAAAAAGGTATAATTCCAATTCTTTCATCATTTTTCCTTGCCTAACTCCAACTAATGTAGCTATGGCATAGTAAAAGAGAGTCAAGGAGGAAAACAACAGGCACATAAGGGAAGACTGGCACATTTAGAACTGCAGGTGCATCCACATGTACACCATCTAGGGTTGCAACTAGCATGCATGCCCAACTTGATGGCAGTCCTGGTCCTATCACAAGAAGGTTAGAAAAAAAATTAAAGTCCTTTCTTTACTTCTTGATATGTACATTGCAATTAAATGAGCTTGTTTCCTCACACAATTGGCATGGGCAAATGCTAATGGAGCAAGCCAAACTGCTGATGGAGGAACCCAGACTCCACCCAGGTCAAGGCCTACTAAGAAGATGTCTCCTAAGAGGAAAAGAAGAAGACCTGATTGTTGGAACAATTGGCAAGGGCAAGTGCACCTTTTGTGCTTTTTGCAAAGACAGTTCCTGAAACCGTGTTTGTAATGGGTTTGTGTGGGATGTGAACTCACTTAGTTGCTTTTTATACTACCTGACAGTGTATTTACTACCTTCCTATGAGAATCTATCTAGAACCCTGCAATTTGGGAGGTTAACATGTTGCTTTGTTAGTGCAAATCTCACATTGTTATGTTCACATCATATCTCATGACAGCTTCTGTTTTGTGCAACACTCACATTATTCTGAAAATATAGTACAAAGAATAACGAAAGTTTGCTCAACACTAATTCAGCATTGCCTATTTATAGTTTTGAGCATAGAGTACAAAACATGTCATGATCCAAAGCACTGCATTCACTAAACCAGCATCTATTACATGTTATTTTGGCATGCAGGCCACTCTTTAACTAATATCACCATCACAATTCGGGCAACAAGAAGAGCAACCACTGCATTGCCAGCCATATGAAATTCTCCTAATCTAACGAGCTTGTTCAGCTTGGCGGCCAATTCCGGCACTTTAGCTTGGACCGTGCTCATCTTCGAATCCATCTCATAGTAGAATGACTTCATCATAGCCATTCCAGTTTTCAACCCTTCCAACTCACCTTTGATGGTCCTAAATTCTCCATTCAGCTCTGAGGTCTCTTCGAGAAGGTCAGGAATAGCATCTTCAGGGTAAGAGTTGTCAACATAAAGGGCCCAATGTCGATGAGGTAATCATGGTACTCATCCATTTGACCCATACACAGCCCCACAAAGTTTCAAATTAAAGAGAACCACACCAGAACCACTCAAATTTCACCACTTGCGCAAAACACTTAAACCTACTCAAACCCTAATGCACATGATATCAAGAAGCAATAACACAGATTCGATTGCACAAAGCTCACAAAGTATTACAAGACTTACATTCACTTGATCCCTAGGGCACTTCACGAAGATCGTGCCTAGGTTGTTCTCTGTCTTCGAGTTGAGCTCCACCAGATTCTCCACACCGCACCACGGGCACACCAACAGGGGCACCCCACTCTTGCCACAGTCCAGCAATGCAATCGCATCACTAGTACCTTGTGCGGAAGAGCTGCTGTTCGACATGGCCGCCTTATCATGTTGCCTGCTCAGTCGTTGGAAAGGGATAGGGGAAAGGAGAGGGGACAGCAAGGAGACTGGCTTGGTTAGGTTTGGCGTTGAGGCCAAATGCACCTACATAGCGGTGCATGGGGCAATTCAGTCATTTCCTTTCACAAATTCAACGCAATATGCTAAAAATTCAAAAAAGGGGCAAAGTTACAAAAGACGCCTGAAGTTCAGGTCATAAGCTTCGTTACAATGTAAGGGAATGCATTTTTCCAATGACGCTTTAGGTTTGGGGCATATGATTGTTTGGGATAATTGTTTAACATGGAGACATACAACTTCTACAATTACTGGGTTGTTATTTTATTTTTGAAAGTTTACGAGGGGCATGATGCAACAAGGATCACCATTTGCTTGCCTTAAATGCAACCCCAAATCGGTTCCACGCTTTCTAACCGAAACCCTAGAACAGCTCCATCGAGCTCCCGAATAACCCCCAGCCGCCTCGCGGAACCGAATCGAATCGGAGGCGAACGTAGCGGCAGCCGCAAGCCTCACCCATGGATCTGGAGATCGCGGGGCGGCACGCGCTGCTCTTCGACGACGACGCGACGGCGGAGGTGGTCAACTCCGGCAGCTCCCTCGTCCCCTGGGCCGCCGCCGGCGCCGCCGATCTCCTCCTCGACCGCCACGACGTCCGCCACCTCCTCGACCGCGTCCCCCCTCGCCCCCGCCGCCCCTACTCCGCGGCCCTCCGCTCCGCCCCCTCCCCCGACGGCGTCTCCGAGGCCGAGATCGACCGCGAGCGCTTCCTCGACCTCCCCGACGACGATGGCGGCGGCGAGGGCCCCCGAGATGCGTCCCCCTCAGGTATCTTTTCTCCTTTGGACCTGCCTCTACTCTCTGTCCTTGTGTATGACACTACTCTCTGTAGCCATCAACTTTTTTTAACCATTTGTTGTGTAATTGGACGATGTGAGCTCAAGTCTGATGTGAGCTCAAGTCTGCAATTTTTAAGCATTTAAGAGCGGATGGAGGCATCACACGCATAACACTATTGCACCGTGTAGAAGCAGGAGACCAACTAGTTTTTTTGGGTCTCCATTTGCTATCTGTTTGGGATGCGATGGAATGAATTATACTGTATGAGCTCAAATTAGAGTTGTTTAGAATCTAAGTTGGAGTAAAGGTACTCTACACTATGATGTTGAGATTGGTGCACAGGAATGTATGTGGAATGTTAAGAATTAAGATAACTTGGTGATCTCTTGATATTGTTTTGGTGTGAATTATGTGTTTTGATCACCAACTTGGACTTGGTTTGAATTTTATTGAGGCTTCGTTTGGAGGGGTCGGAATCCCACCATACCGTACCCATCCAAACAAATCCTTAGTAAGATTCAAAGTTCGTCCATGAAATGGGTTGGAATCCCATTGTTACAAGCCCATCCAAATGAATCCTGATGGTTGAACTGTTGAATGAATTTTTAGTATTGCTGTCATAGATGACCTAGAAATGATAGATCTGTTGTGTCAGAATCTTATTTTTAGTTCAATATGCTGAAACATAGCTCCTGGATGTATCTCAGTTGTTTGAAACTTTTTTTTGTTAGTAGCAAAGTTAAGATTATATATGTCGTGGTTCCTGTAGCACTGTTTTTCTAGCAGGAAAATTAGCAAAGGGAATTACAGAAATATACAGTTCTACCTAACGAGAGTACCACTGGCACATGTAGCAAAGCAAGCAGTGCTAATTGGACCCATATGCTTTTCCCATTGTATTTTTGTAAGTTTGCAGGAAGGATGCTTGATTTTAGTTGATGAGCATCTTTAATCAGTTCAAGTAAGGGACTTTCTTCAATTTCTCCTAAGATGTAACTTTGCATCTGCATGTTTACTTCTCCACTCAATATTATTTTTTGTGTTGCTTATTGTGTAAGTATAACAATACATAAGCTGACATCTTTTGTTTATGCAGGAAACGGGACAGATGCCGGACAGGCTGATTATAATGCTGTCCCGTTCTCATATGGCAGTTCTGCTGGTTCAGATGATCCAAATAATTCAAGCTCATATTATCGCCCATCATTTCCTGTGCCAGAAAGCTTGTTGAATAAGCTAGTAAGTATACGAAGTCTGACTGTTCACTCCAACTTTTTTTAAATCTGTCAGAAATTTATTTCTTTATACATTTTTATTAATCTTCTCCAGTTGATCCAGCAATAATTGTCCAAGGTGCATATGTTCTTCTAAGGATTAAATGTCTGTTTCAGATGGTTGGAGCAGAGATGAAGTTCCTACTAGTGATGCACATTGTTTCGGTGTTTCCTTACAATGTATCTTGACGTAAGGAATAGGCAGGTGGGATTAGAGTGATGTAAATGCTACATATAACCAAAAAAGAAGTGCTGAAATGGGGTGGCTATTATGATATACCGGCTCTGTATTAATTCATTTGTGCTTAGATCATAATATTGTGCTTTTGTGCTCTCAGACCATTACTGAGACAATTTTTCTGTAATTATTAATTTGCAGCCTCCTTCTGAGAAGGTGCATCAGATAATTGCAAGAACTGCTTTATTTGTGAGTGAGCATGGGGGACAGTCAGAGATTGTGTTAAGGGTGAAGCAGGGAAGTAATCCAACATTTGGATTCTTGATGCCTGACCATCATCTGCACAGCTACTTCCGGTACCTTGTTGATCATCCTCAGCTGTTGAAAGATGGTGCAGATGCTGGCGACACCAATAAAGGCAACAAAACTGTTAATAGTGAGAGTGAGCATGCTGCCTCATCAGGCGGGGCTTTATCATTGCTTGGGGCCGTCTATGAGTCTGGAGATGAGGATGAAAGCATGCTTCCGGCTAGTTCAAAAAGCATTGATCCTGGAAATGACTTGGTTGCACATGAGCAAGGCCATGAGGGCTCATCATTCGTTGTACATGGCAATAAAGTAGGGAAAGGTCAGACAGTAACAGAAGCAGTTGCCACTGAAGTTAAAGATAAACCTATTTTCACCAAGAAGAACCCAATGCTCACTGCAAACAGCATTGTTGCTGCTCGCCTGGAAAAGGCTAAAGACTCCATGACGGCGTCAACTACTGCTAAGTCACAAAACTCTAAATCAGGTGTGTCTGACGCAAAAGAAGTGATCCTGGAACCACCATCCTTCTTGAAGCGCACAATGGAAAAAATAGTTGAATTTATTATCAGGAACGGGAAGGAGTTTGAAGAAAAACTCATTGAGCAAGACAGGACAACTGGGAGGTTTCCATTTCTTCTGCCATCTAATCCATATCACTCGTACTATCTGAAGGTTCTCCAGGAAACCGAAGAGGTAACTTGAATCACACTTATTTATGCTTTAATAACTGTAATATTTGCATTATTTCCCCCCTTTCTGTTACCTGTTTGCTAGAAGCCAAAAGTATGAGTCTCTTTCAAAATATACAATCTTGCAATATATACTCACCTTTACTCTCACCTCTTGGAGCTTAAAAAATTGAAGTCTTGAAAATTGATATGCATTTCTGTACTTGTGCTTGGAATGATAATGGCTTTATGCCAAGATTGGTTGTTTTTTGGTTCTTAAGTGCACATGATGTCTTACACTTGATCTCTGAACTTCAGGTAAGTTCATATGTGGACAGTATCAATAGCTGATGCACTACTTACTTTTTCCCCTTCTATTTTTGGTGTCTATATTTCCAGTTACTACTAAAATATTTGGTTTATTATGTCGTAGTAATGTTTGCTAGCATTGCTTATAGGACTTGGTTGTTGCGAAGGGTTTTCTTGTTATTTTGGATATTTTTTTAATCTTTGTGCACTTGATTTGCTTAGGCATGTTTTCTGTAAATTATCAGTTGCTTTGGTTTGATTATGTCTATGTGCTTTTTTTCTTGGCTCTTTGAAATGTACACCATCTAGGCTTAATTAATACATTTGTTTTGCATTGCATGGACTGTTGTGAAGAACATTCAGAACATCCAGAGCATGTTTTGTTGCTAATTTTTAATGCCTCTATTTCTTTCCCTGGAGAATACTGGAATATGCTGTTTCTAGGGTATTGTGGCCCCTCTCTTGGCTAGGACACCAATGGCAAATTGTAAATGCACTTTACTGTGTTTTTGGAATTGATTTTGCAGTCCAAGTCCCGTGGTGGTTCTTCAGAGTGCAAAGACAGAAGTTCTTCAGAACGCAAAGACAGAAGAAGTTCTTCGGAGCACAAAGACAGAAGTTCTTCAGAGTGCAAAGACAGTAGTCATGGCAGGGAAAGAACTAAAAGCAAGGCACGGGCAAGTACTAGCAAGGACTCCAGTGCTTCCAATAGAAGCTCTGAAGAGCCATCAGAGAAGCAGCTCTATGACAAACAAGTGAAGGGGAAGTTCCAGATGGTCATTGGTGGGGTCAAGAAGGAACCTCCTCGAAAGGTCACCGCGGATGAAGCTGCTGCTATTGTTATGGCGGCTACTCGTGGACTGGGCCCTGCCAGTTCTCCACCTCACACACTAAAAGACACAAGAGACATTGGTCACACCCGTTGGAATAATGGCCATACTTCCAGCTTTGGAAGTTTCTCCTCTTTACAGGACCCAGATGCAGCATCCAAACCTGCTTCAAATAGCGAGGCAGGCACTTCACTCACTAGTATTGGTCAGCTGAAAAAGGAAGGTATTGGGATTATTGATGATGATTGGATTGCAAACACTATCGCAAAAGCTGCTGCTGTTGCTGCCTCTAAAGAGGCCGATTCTTCTGAAGCTTCCATGACAAAGGAGCAGAAGCTGAAGGTCGAGAGGCTTCGACGTGCAAAGATGTTTGCTGCAATTATTAAGAGTGGAGGCAACAAGATGACTGATTTGGCTACAACAGCTGATCCAACTAATGAACTTGCCAAGGCCTCTCCTGCTGACTTGTCTGTACCTGATCCACAACCTTTGGCTGAGGAACGTGAAGGTAGCTCTGTGCCGTTTGAACGCGAAGGTTCGAATCTGACAAAGCAGGAGAAAGACTCTGATGATGAACATAACAAGGCGCGTAAGTATAGAAAGAAACATCACTCAGAATCTGACGAGGAGAAAGATGATTTGGAGGAAAGCTATAAACACTCAAGGAAGAAGCACCGTTCAGAGCATTCAAGAGGCCACAGTAAGGATGTACACAAACATGAGCACAGGAGGAAGGATCGGGAGTCCAGGCATCATAGGCACCACCATAGCTCTTCAGAAGATGAGCGTGAGCACAGGAGTTCCAAGTCAAGGCATCGTCATAGGGATGATGACCGCTACCCTGAAGAAGATGAGCATAGGAGGTCACATAGGCACCGGAGGGACCATCGCTCCAGTTCCAAAAGGAAACACGAGGACGACCGAGATCAGAGTGAGCAAACTCTAGGTCACCCAGCGGCCTCCCAGAGCACATCAGGCCATAAGTTTGATTCAGGGAAGCCCCCTACTGACACTGCTCAATCTTCTCAGGCAACAAGTGGGGTGCCAAATGAGCTGAGAGCAAAAATTAGAGCAATGCTTCTGGAGACACTGTAATATCTTGTGCGGTGCAATGTAGTATCGTAACCAATTCTCTGTTCAACACCAGATTTACTACTATCAAGTTCTGTATTTGCTTCAAACATTTGTATCAAGTGCGAAAATATGTCCGTCTTATTTCAGTCTGTGGTCTGCATGCTGGCGCCTGTCTCCATCTGTCGGTATTTCCGCTGCAAGGGTTGTCTTCGTACCTATATGGTTAGTACGATTATACTACTATTTTTTTTTGAACTGTGGTCAGATGATAGATCTTAAGTGAAGCTAAAAAGTGATTTCAAATAGTTATCAACTTATTATATCGAAAAAAAAAGAATAAAAGTGCTCTTAGAAATGGAGCCCACAGCATTGCTGTCATGGTCACCCACAACTCAAAACATCGTGCCGGAATAGCGGTCTGAGACACTCGATTACTCGAGCGCGGTCCGAATTAGGGATGAAAACGGAACGGAAATATCCCGTACCGAACCGCATCGTTTTCTACATTTGGCCCGATCGAATTCGTATTTTCGGACAAATTCGAATTCGGTTCGAAATACGGAATACCAAATTCGAAAACGGAGCGGAAACGGTTTAGATGTTTTCCGACCGTTTTCTACTTTTCTACATTTTATTCGGAATATACCGTATTGGAAATACGGTTTAAACCGAATTTGGCCCACTTGTCCCAACGGCCCAGCCGGATCCTCACTATGGCCACGCGGCCCGCGCCGACGGGCGGACTGGTCGTCTCGGCTCTCGGCGTCTCCTCCCCTAACCTAATCCCCTTTCCTTCCCCGCGCCCGCAGTCTCCCGCACCAGCAGCTCCGTCCCCCTCGTCATCTCCCTCCTCTCCCCTGCCGTCGCCCCTCCTCGCCCCCCCGGCCCCCCGCCGCCGACCCCCTCCCCCACCCCCATCCCCCTCGTCGTCTCCCTCCTCTCCCCTGCCGTCGCCCCTCCTCGCCCCCCGGGCCCCCCGCCGCCGACCCCCTCTCCCGCCCCCCCGTCCCCTTCCTCTCCCCCGCCGCCGCCTCCCCGTCCCCTTCCTCTCCCCCGCCGCCGCCTCCCCGTCCCCCTCCTCACCCCGCCGTCGCTGCCACGAGCAACAGAGGCGGTCGAGGAGGCGGGCTCCCAGGCGAGCGGCGGACCCGGGCGGACTTCTCCAGGCGGCAGCGCGGATGGCGGGGCCGAGCAGCGGCGGGGCAGGCGGCCTCCCGTCGGCGGCGCGGTCCGGCACCACCCTAGCGGCAGCGCGGCGGATCCGGTGGCGGGGCGGAGGGGCGCGTGCGGAGATCCGGCGGCGCGGCCCGGCACCACCCTAGCGGCAGCGCGGCAAATCAACCAGGTAATTTCGGATGGGCAACGTCCTCTTGATGCTTCTTGAACACTTGTGTTCATCGTTATGGTGTATAAGCAAGAATTGCATAATTCTTAAGCCTCCCGTGAGAATTAAGGTAGCCTTACTGCAATCATCTTGATTTGAGTGTGGTATTAATGAAGTCAGCCGGCCGCCTCGCCCGAGGAATACTCGAGGGCTAACAAGGAGTTCCGCAAGCTGGAGAGCACCATGGAATTGATCAAGGAGCTGCGGTCAAAACAGGAGGTGATAATCACATTGTGTTGTATAATATTCAACCTATGGTATGAAAGATTGTGAGGAGGATGCCTATTGTTCGTAGGAAATTGAGGGTTTGAAATCTTTGGTGACAAACTCCCTTGAAGAGAAAGACATGCGTGAGATGGCAGCTGAGGAGCTCCTTGAGGCTGTGGAGGAGGAGAAACGACTGCATCATGCGCTGCTCAGATCGTTGCTTCCAAAAGATTGTAGCATAAATACTGTTTTAGCATTTCAATTGGCCTTTTTTTCCATAAGTTTTTTTTTCATCTGTGCAATTTATGGCATGACTAGTAGTTTAAAAATCGCTTATGCAAGTGCAGGTTGATGTCCAACTGAGCAATGAGGACTTGAGAATTGATACCTAAATTTTGGCTGTATGAAGGAGGCCCGTCTTGAAGAATACAAAAAACTTATTGATCAAAAGGCTGACCTCCAGGTAATTATTATATGCACTTGAACTTGATCATGCACTTGGTAATTGTTATGTATTTGGTCACTTGTTAATTATTATGCACTTGGTCCTACAGGTCGGTATTCCGTATTGAATTTTCGTATACCGACCGTGTTCGACATAATTCCGCTCGAATTGGTTCGTTTTCGAAATTCTCGATATTCCGTAAGTTCGCGTTCGTTTTCGTGTCCGGCTTTACCGCTTTCGCTTTCGCTTTCGTATTCAAATGTAGAAGTAGAAAACGGTTGAGGAGTTTTCCGACCGTTTCCGACCGTTTTCATCCCTAGTCCGAATGCACCGCGCGGAGGTCGCGCGCACGGGCACATGCGAACACCGGCGGGGCTCTGAACACATGGAGAAGAGGAAGGCTGAGGCGACGCGACGTGAGAGGCTGAGAGTGAGAGGAGACGTCGACCGCGCGATGGCCGTGAGGGACGAGGCGCTGCTGCTGCCGCCTTTGGAGGGGGAGGTGGGGGAGCGAGGCCGGGAAGCTGGGGTTCTTGGCATTGCTCATGGCGGCGGTGAGCCTGTCGCAGTACGCGGTGCAGGTGTCCTCCAGCATGGTGGTCGGCCACCTCCCTGGCGTTCTCCCGCTCTCCTCCGCCGCCATCGCCACCTCCCTCGCATTCGACTCCGGCTTCAGCCACCTCATCCGTACACGATTTATCCCCTTACCTATCCCATCTTTTCATTCTAGTGTTGAATAATCCAGCTCGTTAACCGTGGTCGAAGAGTCGGTCGAAGTGATCGTGGTCGTAGAGTTAGTCGTAGCGGCCACGGTCATAGTCGTAGAATCACTGTAGCAGTCGTAGCGTCATGGTCGTATAGTTATTATAGCATCATGGTCGTAGAGTCACTGTAGTGGTCGTAAGTGGCTATGGTCGAAAGATCATTGTAGTAGCCATAGTAGTTGTGGTTGTGGAATCCCTGTAGTAGTCGTTTGATGCGTGCTCAGTCCACACGAGAGCGAGTCTTTCGGTTTTGTTAGCATTGTGTGCGACATGGCCTGGTTGTGGGATCGTGTAGGTGGTGCTGTAGAATAAGGGTGGTTTAACCACCACGTTTAGGCTATGATTTCCTTTAAATAGCTGATTAATACAATAAAACTGCCTAGTTTTTTAGCAGTGCAAAACTTTTGTGTTTCTGCTCTGTGTTTCCAACTTCATGTGTGTTCGTGTGTGAGTTCAGGCGTGTTGATTGGCCGAAGATCCTAATATTTGGTATCAGAGCCAGGGATCGTTGACCCACGATGCAACCAGGTGATTCCTCATCATCCCAATGCTCCTAGTCTTCATCGCCACATCCCAGAAACCGCACCGACGGAAGTGGCGGTGTTCTAGTGGTACAAAGGGTGGTGAAGGAGGTCGAGGGTCGGCGGCGTACTCGACACTCACAAAGATGAACTATGGCGATTGGGCCCTGATGATAAAAGTCATGATCTAGGGGCGCGGGCTCTGGAACGTCGTCAACACCGGTGACACTGAATTCCAGGAGGATAGGATGACACTACAGGCCATCCTGCAAGCCGTTTGCCGGAGATGATCTCCACGTTTGCCATCAAGGCAAGGAGGCATGGGATACGCTGAAGACCATATGTGTCGGCATTGATCGAGTGCGCAAAGCCAATGCTCAAAAGGTCCGCAATGAGTTCAAGAGCATTGCATTCTACGACGGGGAGTTTGTTGATGACTTCACGTTGCGGCTCACTGGGCTAGTAAACCAGCTTAGCACCCTCGGCAACCCAGAATCACCGCACAAGGTTGTCAAGAAGTACCTACATGTCGTCCCCCCAGGTTCTCCCAAATTGCTCTGTCAATTGATCTCTACTTGATCTCTCAAAGCTCTCGGTGGAGGAGGTGACCGGGAGATTGAAGGCGGCAGAGGATCGGCTACACCTGACACCCGTCATTGGAGCTAGCGTGAAGCCGCTCCTCAAGAGGAGTGGTCTGCACGGATGAGGGAGTGACAACAGGGGGAGGGATCCTCTGGTGGCTCCAATCCGGCAACCAGCGATGCAAACTGCCGTGACGAAGGGCTGATAGCGATAACACAAACAAAAGCAGGGAAAAGCCAGGATCTGGTGGCCGCGACCTCTCGAAGGACATGTGCCGTAATTACGGCAAAATGGATCATTGGGCCAAGGATTGTCGCAGCCGACAGAAGCGGGCTGAGGCTCATCTAACGAAAGGGGATGACGACGAGGCCACACTCCTGATGTCCAGGGCCGTCACCATCCCCGAGTCCTCGATGCGGTCAGCCACTGTCCCTACGACCATTCACGGTAGCTTCGACTGTGGCTTTGACCGTTGCTCCGATTGCTCCTTCGACCATGGTTCTGATTACTCCTTCGACCATGGCTTCGATTGCTTTTTTGACCATGGTTTCAACCTCTCCTTTGACCATGGTTTCGACTGCACATCCCCATCACCATGATGCAGACCCCTTCGACTGGTCGACACGACGACAAGCTTTGGTACATCGATACTGGTGCGACCAACCACATGACTGGCTCTCATGAGGTATTCTCCGAGCTGAACTCTGAGGTAGTCAGCATCGTGAAGTTCGGTGATGGTTCCGTCATCAACATCGAGGGGCGTGGGACGATCCTCTTCGTGTGCAAATCTGGGGAACATCGCACCCTTACGGGGGTGTACTTCATTCCCTGGCTCGCCACCAACCTCATCAGCGTTGGGCAGCTTGATGAGATGAGCTGTCAGGTGCTAATTGATAGCGGGCTCTTAGGATATGTGATGAGCAGTAGTGCCTACTGGCAAGAGTCAGGCGCTCCCCCAGCCAGCTATGCCCACTTTGGCTCAACATCGAGTGACCAGTGTGCCTGTCGGCAAGGAGCTCGGAGGAGGCGTGGCAATGGCACACAAGGTATGGTAATCTAAACTTCCAGGCCCTACATAGTTCACATGACGTGATATGGTGTGAGGACCACCACGGATTGATCAAGTGGATCAAGTATGTGACGGCTACCTCATTAGGAAGCAGCGATGGGCCCCCTTCCCGGAGCAGGGAAAAGATCGTGATCGGAACATCCTCGACCTTGTCCATGGCGATCTCTACGGACCAATCACACCAATGATGCCAAGCGGCAACATCTACTTCTTGCTGCTTGTGGACGACCTGAGCTGCTATATGTGGCTCGGTCTCCTTACGAGCAAGGACCAAGCTCCAGCGGGGATCACACGCTTTGAAGCCATGGTGGAGGTGGAGTCAGGGTGCAAGATCAAGGTTCCCTGAACCGACCACGGCGGGGAATTCACATCGATGGAATTCAGCGAGTACTGTGCCGAGCGTGGTGTGCAGTGGCAACTCACGACCCCTTATTCCTCGCAGCAAAACGGAATCATTGAGTGCCGCAACCAGACGGTGGTCGTCATGGCGCGCAACATGATGAAGGCGAAGGGGCTCCACGAGAGGTTCTGGGGTGAAGCCATTTCCACCGCCGTCTTCATCCTCAACCGTGCGTTGACACGAAGCATCGATGGGAAGACACCGTATGAGGCTTGGTATGGCAAGAGGCCGGCGGTGCACTTCCTTCGCACCTTTAGTTGTGTAGCGCATGTCAGAAACATAAAGCCGCACTCGAGGAAGCTGCACGATCAGAGCACACCGATGATCTTCGTCGGGTACGAGTCTAAGTCCAAGGCGTACTGCGTGTACAATCATGTCACCCAACGCGCTCACGTGACCCGTGACAAGGGGTGCAATCGGGTTGGATTCGGACGGATATTACTTCTACCATATCCTAACCTACATTTTTCTCTCGGATTCTGAGTCGGATATGGTAAGGCTGGATACGAATACAAATTTGGAGTATTCGGAATTTCGGATATGGTACCGTTGTGATGGATACATAATGATTTCGGATCGAAAATGAATAATATAGGTGCATAACAAGGACATACAAAAAAGAACATTTTGTGATAATATAACACAATTAGTGAGAATACAGTTGATGTTTGAAGAAATAAAGTTAGTGATCCAGTATGCAAATAAGAAGAGATATGCTATAGTGATGCAAATATTAGTAGCGATCTAGTATGCAAACAAGAAGGTTTCATTGACGTTGTTCGGTGGAAATAAGAATTATTAGTGGAACAAATCAAACATGTTCATAGAATAATTCAAAAAAATCAATGAAATAATTAAAAAAACTATTAGCAGAACGAACGAAAAATATTAGTAGAAAAAAAATCAAAGACAACTACTTGAAACATATAAAAATATTAAAGAAAACAATAGCAAAAAATGACATGAGACAAAATCATACCAGTTAAGTATCCGAATATCCGAATAGTAAGTATCTGAATAACCGATTACTGGGTGCTATTCGGTCGGAGGTAGCCATCCCGAATTCACTACCATATCTGACTACAAATATCTGGTACCGAATCCAAATCCGGCCAAATACCAAACCCACTTCACGAATTCGGTATCAATCGGATTCAGTACCGGGTCAGTCAGGAAATACCCGACCCGTTTGCACCCCTACCCGTGACATCGTCTTCGACGAAACAACGCAGTGGGACTGGAGCACTCATGGTGTGGAAGGTATGGTGAAGCGACTAAAGCCTTTCTCCATGGAGTATATTGTCGAGTATGAACCAGGGACGGCATGGGCCATTGGCACGGATGGAGATCAGGGATCGCCACACATGCCCGCTGGTGCGGGCATGGGCAACACCGCGATGCCAGGCATAGTGGAGTTCACCTTGACGCCAACAAACCCAGGAGGGGCACTCGATGCTGACCACGACAACGCACCGCTTCGGTACTGCACCATCGACAACATTATTGGGCCAACCTTACCCAGCGGTTTTGCACCACGCGACCTCGACTCTATTGGGTTACTCATCGCCATTGCTGATGAGCTAACATCCTTTGACGAAACAGAGTAGCTCGAGTACTGGCGTAAGGTGAAGCTCGAGGAGATGAAATCAATCGAGGAAAATGACACTTGAGAGCTCGTCAATCTCCCCGCTGACCACCGACCCATTGGGCTCAAGTGTTACAAGGTGAAGCATGACAAACACGACACCATCGCCAAGTACAAGGCGCGGCTAGTTGTAAAGGGCTATGTACAGCGGGCTAGTATCCACTTCGAGGAAGTGTTCGCTCCCGTGCCGCGCATGGAGTCAATCTGGTTGCTGCTTGCTGTGGCGATGCACGAGGGGTGGCAAGTCCATCACATGGATGTTAAGTTTGTGTTCCTCAATGGTGACCTGGCGGAGGAGGTGTATGTGGCCCAGCCGCCTGGGTTCGTCGTCAACAACAGCGAGCGCAAGGTACTCCAGCTCCGAAAGGTACTCTACGGCCTTTGCCAAGCACCCAGAGCATGGAACGCCAAGCTCGACGTCAGCCTGTCGACGCTGGGGTTTCATAAGAGCATCTCTGAGCATGCTATGTACACACGCAGGGATATAGTGCATCGGCTGATCATCGGAGTGTATGCCGACGACCTGATCATCACCAGCGCTGAAGTCGTCGACATTCATGCATTCAAGGCCGAGATGAAGAGGATGTTTCAGTTGAGCAACCTGGGGTTGCTCTCCTACTACCTTAGCATCAAAGTGAGCTAAGGGCCATATGGCATCTCCTTGTACCAATCGGCCTATGCGCTCAAGGTGCTCAAGAAGAGCGACATGAAAGACTACAATAGCTGTCAAGTGCTGATGGAAACTCGCTTGAAGCTAAGCAAATCAAGCTCCTGCCCGCTGGTAGACGCCACCCAGTATCGGAGTATTATCGATAGCCTCCAGTATTTGGTGAACACGCAGCTAGACATAGCCTATACGGTGGGCTATACAAGCCGGTTCATGGAGGAACTGCACGAAGATCACCTTGTCGCGGTCAACCACAACTATGCTACATCACTGGAATGCGCAACCACGACGTCTGCTATTCGAGGAAGAGAGACGATCACCCGCTACTGTTAGGGTTCAGTGACATCAACATGGCCGGCAACGTCGACAACTGTAGAAGCACTACTAGAGTGCTCTCCTTCCTTAGAGGTAACCCCATCACTTGGCAATCGCAAAAATAGAGGGTGGTGGCATTGTCGTCCTGCGAGGCGGAGTACATCGCCGCAACGATCGTGTCATGTCAATGCATTTGGCTTGCTCGGTTGTTGGGCGAACTTCTCTACTCAGAGCCCAGCGCGCCAGTGCTCAAGGTGGACAACAAGTCTGTCATTGCTTTAACCAAGGATCCTGTCTTCCACAACCAGAGCAAGTACATCGACACTCGCTTTCACTTCATCCAGGAGTGTGCTGATGGATGGAAGGTCATCCTCAAGCATACTCGCATGAAGGAGCAGCTTGCGGACATTCTCACAAAGCCGCTCGGGCGCATCAAGTTCCAGGACCAGCGTGCAAGGATTGGCGTCGCCGAGATCACAAGTGAACACAGCAAGGATTAGGGGGTGAATGTTGAGTAATCCAGCTCGTTAACCATGGTCGAAGAGTCGGTCGAAGTGGCTGTGGTCGTAGAGTTAGTCATAGCGGCCGCGGTCATAGTCATAGAATCACTGTAGCGGTCGTAGCGTCATGGTCGTATAGTTACTATAGCGTCATGGTCGTAGAGTTACTGTAGTGGTTGTAGTGGCTGTGGTCGAAAGATCACTATAGCAGTCATAGCAGTTGTGGTCGTGGAATCCCTGTAGTAGTCATTTGACGCGTGCTCAGTCTACGCGAGAGCGAGTCTTTCGGTTTTGTTAGCATCGTGTGCGATATGGCCTGGTCGTGTGATTGTGCAGGTGATGACGCAGAATAAGGGTGGTTTAACCATCATGTTTAGGTTAGGATTTTCTTTAAATAGCTGATTAATAGAACAGAAAAAGCTACCTAATTTTTCAGCAGCGTAAAATTCTTATGCTGCTGCTATGTATTTTCAACTTCATGTGTGTCCATGTGTGAATATAGAAGTGTTGATTGGTCGAAGATTCTGACATGTAGTTCCTATGCATATTACGCGCCTCGCCTTTTCTGCTTACATGCGCTGCATTTCTGGACTCCGCTCGTCGAGTTCGATCTGGGCACGATGCTGGCGTGCTGCTGTCATTTACGTTTTCTTGGTTCCTTGAGATCATTTGAAATTTACACATATGAAAAGTAAGAGATTCGCGGGTTCCTCAGTGTTACTGCTACTGTTGGATGACCATGTGACTGATAATATTTTTTGGGAGTGGAAATTTGGACAGTACTGAACTAGTAGGCATGTTCTGATTAGTGTACAGTATTTCTTATTCCAACAAGCGACAGTGGCACACTGACACTGAATGGAAAGTATAAATTGCCTCCACTACAGAGTTTGCTTTCTTGATAGAAAGGATATATGATGTCTGATAAATGGTGGTATGGCCGGATGGATTTTTTGGCTGTGATTTATGAGTTATTATTTAAATTTTTGAATTTTGGTTTTTTCGCGAGAGACAGTACGCAGAGAAAAATAGTTGTATGCGATTTTGACCGGTACAGCTGAACTCAGTACACTTTTCACTACAATTTTCTTGTTGACATCGTCTTAAAAAAGCGCATTGTTTGAAAACTAGTTACTGTAGCATAAGTCATAAATCATAAGTGGAAAAGAACTTAGCTGATGTCTTGGATCACTTTTTTGCTAGGAAAGGTAAATGGTTAAATTTTAGTTTTTCTCAACAGTGCTGCTTTCCACAGCTAAGCTGAAAACCTACTGACATACAACTTTCAGTTTACTCTTCTCGATCTTCAGTTGTGAGGAATGAAACTGTTTTCATTTCACCAGCTATTGACTATTTGTTTACCTACTAGTATCAACTACTGAATTTGTGAAGCAGATTGGAATGGCAAGTGCACTGGAAACTCTAAATCTATCTTATTTCTCTTAGACTTGCATTAAAAGTTTTCCTTTTGATTTTGTCAAAATCTCAAAAACCCATGTAGCCGATTAGACTAATTTATTATTGTAGGTATTGACCAAATAGAATGAAAACTAATCTCAATAGAAGTAGTGCTAAGGATGGTGCTAAGAAAAAAAATGTGAGTACTCTGACCAAAACTTTTCCTTCTAAAAAGTTATAAGGTCACCGCTTGAGTAGTTAGTATTAACACCGGTTTGATTTCCTTGATGCTATGGGTAAAACTCTTTAAGTAGATGAAGTTTTTCTGATTGTAATAATAACCAAATTGTGCTATCAGCCTGTTAGGTTGATGTATAAGCAATTTGTGTAAAACTATTATTGGTTTCAAATAAAAACTATATTGAAAACTTTTTTACCACTGCCCCTTTACCTTTAGACACTAAACCACAAAAGAATTAAATATTAATTTCTAATTGCAATAAGTGGAATGATCTTATACCCATAGAGTCATAAGCAAGGAAGGTAAATAAACCCATAAAGGATTGATATGTGAGGTGAAGAATAAACAAAGATATTAGTGGTATTATGTTGGTTATCATGAGAAATTAGTACTGTGAATTTTGGTTGGACAAATTGGTAGAATTTATAGGATTGGATTGACTAGATGGATAGATAAATTGAATCTTGGAGAAATAGGAGTGATGATAATTATTGGATTATAGACTTGACCGATGATAATATTCTCGGTGGATGTTTATAGTGATGAATTAATTTGAAAGTAGATAGTGAGAAGTATAGTCAATTACCAGACGAGCAGATCATGATTATGAACCAATGAAGAAAAGTATTGGATTAATAGGGAATAGTGATACAAATGATATTGGTGGATTTAAAATGAGAATACTGGATTAACACTAGAATGTGGAATCAAGTAGTTGGTAAATAGCAGATCAGATGTCGAATTTATTCATGGTGTAAGTTGAGATCTCTGTGGAGATTCAGATAACCATGATTTGAGTAATAAAGTTGTGGATGATGCAATAGAAATTATATATATTCGGTGGAACGGATAAATGGTACTATTTGGAGTTTTATCTAGCAATGATGCTATGACGAAGTGATGAAGGGAGATAGCATGGATATAAATAGCAAGAAGTAGAAGATCAATTAATGAGGCCATTGGATTCTAAGCCTATATATATAAGTAATATAGGAGTGAATTAATTCATTGATTGATATTTGAATAGTGAAAGATGTTGGAATACCTTTTGTAAGTATATGGAAAGTTTTGGAGATAAGTGTTCTAGGAAAGCAATTAGAAAAATCATTTAATCTCACCCCACTCTAATCCTCTCCTACTTCTTTCTTGCCCTCGTCTTTATTTCAGTCTCACTTCCCTTACTAAGCCAAAAATGTTACAAAACTGATTCCTAAATCTCAGAATACCACTGGACAAAATGAGGATCTGGCAGTGCAACAGATGAAGAAAAAAATCTTAAAATGTAGCCCAGTATGATGGAAGTCCTAACCATCATCAAGAGAAATCAGATTGAAAGTGAGCAAAGACAAGCTAAGATATTGGAATAATATGCAAAGCTATTGCAACAGTTCACTACCAAGATATCACCAGAATAATCAACGTCAGCATCAAGTGTGACTACATTCAAGTTTGAAGCTTTTCTGAAGACTCAACCACCTAACTTCTCAATAGCAACGAAACCACTGTGTACAGACAATTGGTTACAAAATATCAAAAGGAGAATGTATACTATCTGATATACAGATAAAGAAAAAGTTATTTTGCTACTTACTAGTTAACAGAACCAGCAGTTGCTTGGTGGAATGCTATTTAGTGGATATATCCGATGAAGGACGATATTACATGGGAAGAATTTATGAAGAGATTTCGTAAGGCTCATTCTCTTGAAGTCATCACAATGAAGCATCAAGATTTCTTAATCTTCGACAATGAGACAAGTCTATCACAGAGTATTTGCAACAATTTCGCCATCTATCCCAGTATGCTTAGAAAGAAATTAATACAAAGACTAAAAAAAGATGGAGTACTTTATTAAAGGCTTACGACCAAGTTTGAAGCGTTGTATTTATAGCTACAAATTTTAATTTTTTTTTAGACTTAAAAACTCTAGTCGACCACGTACTCTGGATGGAAGAAGAAATGTTGGAATATTCAAAGGTTAACAAACAAAACAAACCTTTGATTTTGGCAGATACCACTTGTTTTCATTGCAAACAGGATGAACATTATCGTCACCAATATTCAATGAGAGCTTTACCTAAGAAAGTGGCTAGAATACAAGCAAGAAGACATGCATCAATGTCATACCAACCACCAATGGAGAAAGAAGGGTCCTACCCTAAGAAAACCAGAGTAGAGAAGGAGACAGATCTACTCTAAAGAATGACTTGAAGAAAAGTGGCAAAGAAGACAGTCAGAAATGCAAGAGTCATGCATCACTACCAGTCAGGAATAAGAAATAGAATGAAAATGATCTGGTACTCCTTTTGTATAAGCAAGTTAGAAGAGCTAAAGAGTTTGATTATAAATTATTTCAACTAAGATATACTATAATATTGCAGAAATATATGTAAGCTGTTTGTACAAAGATATAAGAAATAAAAAATTTGAGTCGTATTAAAGCCAAATCACAGTGGACTTGATTTTCAATTTTAAACTACAAGAGAAGAATGAGTATAACAAAGGTAAAGATTTAAATGGGTGCGTACAAGGGATTTTTTTTAGAACTTTTTCATAAAGTTACACTTTGTCTTTCTGGAGTATATTATCCAACATCTCCTCTAATTGTTCATAACATTCTTGAAATTACCACTCACCTAAAGACCTTTAAAAATGATCCTATACTATGGGATGCTATAGTTGCCATGAAAACTAGGTTTTAAAATATTGAAGGGAAATTCCTATTTTATATGTATTCGCTTTTATTTTGGATCCTAGGCCAAACTCTAAGGATTTATAAATGTATTACAACTTTTAAGTGATGCTACTGGTTTAGACTATTGTACATACTATAGAGTAGTTAAGGATAAATTATATGAGGTATATGAGAAATATGAAAATAAATTTGGGTCCGTGCATTTGGAAAGACCCCCGGCAGCCCCTAGCACCTCGTAAAATTTTTGCTTTTTAGCCCAAAATTTAAAAGTTTTTTACATATGGACCCCTGGAGAAAAGATTTGCAAAAATGGACCCCTAGCACGGCGCCAATGCACATGGCGCCCACGGTACACGTGACGGCGCCATATTCGTCGGCGCCGTGAGTGGACACGTAGGATCCACGGTGGCATAGCACGGCGCCAACTAACATGGCGCCGTCACGTGTACCCACGGCGCTAACGGTAGTGGCGCCGTTTCGTTGGACTTAACCCCTGCGCAGCCCCCGGCCCCCCACCACCCCTCAGTGCTCTGCTCGAACAGACCAAGCAGAGAACATCCGCCGCCGCCGCCGCCCCTCTCTCCCCTCCCCAAATCCATCCCAATCCATCGAATTTTTTCGCGATTTTGCTTCCAAACCGAGCAAGCAAGGTGAGCTCCCTCTCCTCCTTTGATTTGTTGCAGTAGATATGGATTAGTTGAGGTACATTTCGTAGGGCAAAATTTGAAACCCTAGATGAGATTAGTTGGATTTGGCTCGGTTTTAGGTTCGATTCGCAATAGATATGCGTAATGTATTAGCAATAATGTGTATAGATCCGTTTCTAGATTGAAATTAGTTGGATTAGGGTTTGATTTGGGTAACTAGCTAACCTAGGGTTAGAAACGAGAAAAATTATAAATCTTATTCATTTCGCATTTTAGGTTGTCATGGGCTTCACTCGTTTGCCACCTCCATCCGGTGTTCCCGTGCCGATGTGTTATTGCGGCGATCCTTGCAAAGTGGAACGGTCGGATGATCCGGATACATATAGGCAGAGGTACTGGATGTGCGCCAACTGGGCGTTTGATCCGCCACGTGGCGCCGTTGTCCTCGGCAAGATGGTATGTTATATTGTCGATTCATCGAATTCGTATTAATTCTGTTGGTTTAACGAATGCGTACATTTGCAGGAGCCTCCACCGCTTTGTGATTTTGAGCAGTGGATCGACACTGCGATCGCTGAGGATGACAAACAATATCTTGACGCCAATAAGAAGTGGGATGAAGAACGAAAGGAGAGGTGGGAAAGGGAGAAGAAACAGGAGGAGGCCGCGAGGGAACACCGTGAAGAGGAGCGTAGGAGGGCTGCGGCAAAGCGCAAGGGAGAAAGGCAGAAGAAGCTAGAGAGAGCGCGGCGTGCCAAGGCAGCCCTTGAGCAGTACCCTGATGCTCAGAGGAAGGGGAAGTGGCCTCGATGCACTCAGTAGGTTATTTTAATGTTTGATGTATGCGGACGTATGTATTTTCTGAAAATTTATAAACTATGTATGTGGACTATGTATGTATGTGGGTGTATGCACTCAGTATGTTATTTTGGGCTGTGCTTATTCATTTGGTGAATGTCAATTAGATTGTATGTGCGGATGGAACGAAACAACTAGGCCGAGCTTGCATATAAAGCAAGTGCAGTAGTAACGGCGCCAAACAACCTGGCGCCGTATAAAAGTGTCACGGCGCCAACCACTATGGCGCCGACGTGTTGGAGTTCGGCGCACCAAAGTTTGGCGCCAGACTGTGGCGCCAAAGGTACAGGCGCCGTTTTTAAGTATCATGGCGCCAGAGTCTTTGGCGCCGTAATACGGAAACCTACAGAAAACAGCAAAGAGCTGTCTGTCTCTGCACATGCACATATACATACATTCACATATGAAACACATACGCATAACTCTCAATAAAGTCTCAAATCATACATACATACCTACATCAAATCATAACTCTCAATAACTCTCAATAAAGTCTCAAATCATACATACACACATACACATACATATATACACACATACATCGTCATGCACACATATAAAATACACATACACATACACACAACTCTCATCATCATGGGTTGGAGGACGCAGTATGGGAATCATCGTGAGCTTGCCGCGGGGCTCTCTGTCGTAGAACTCGTCCACCAGCCGGTACCTCGCCATCCTGTGCAATCAAAATTACGTTAGTGATAAAAATAACAAAATATGTAAAAATTATGCTCTCTAGACCTAACGCTGCTAACCTGAGTGGAACGACGTCGACACGTCCGTGAATTGTGACCCATTAGACCACACATACCGCAGTGTGTCTCCTGTGGGTCCTCAACGAAGGGATTTGCCCTACCCCTCTTGGTGCGACCAGGTATCCGATCCATATCCATCTTGTACCTTGACCGCTTCCTGCTGCCCCTCTTGTGCCAACGTAACCCCGCGTCCGCTATGTACCTTGGACCCGAGTAAAGTGGCCACTCGCTTTCATCACGATATGGCTCGAACCGTGGGGCCCATGTCCTCACCAACGCATCCACGCTGAATAGTCTCGGGATTTTGGTCTCAACATCGACATTCCGGGCCCTACATGCGGTCACCATGTGGGAGCATGGAAAATGGAACTTGTCGGGAACACCGCATGTGCATGTGAAGGATGTAATCACGACCTTATGCTTTCGGGCCTCTCGGAGCTCTCCATTCTCGGTTGTCCCTCCACCCTCAACAACCTCATACGTGCCCGTCACATGGTCAAAACAGTGGTACTCCTGTTCATTGGCTTGCATATTCGCTTTGGTAATGAAGCCGTGAGGACGAGGTGGCCAACGTGCATGTGCCCTTAACATGTCTGAGGCTTCCCGGTGCCGGTTGACAAACCATGCAACACACTTGTAGAAAGTGAACGCCGCAATTGCGGTAACTGGCAATCCGCGTGCCCCCTTAAGCAGCCCGTTGAAGCATTCTGCCATGTTGCTAGTCATAAACCCATACCTCCTTCCCAATGGGTCATGAGCCCTTGACCATTTGTGCACATCTCTCATTAAACCCCTTATCCAATCACGACCCTCGGCATTGGTTTTTGTTTTCAACTCCTCTAACTTCTCATCAAACAGCTTTACCTCCCTCTGACGACATACCTCCTCGAAAAGTGCAAAGTTGGCCTTCACCCCATCTTTTTTGAACAAGTTCTCTGCAAGGTGCCTTGTGCACCAACGATGATGCACAGGTGAATGTCCTGGTATCACTTCCTTAACGGCGCTCAAGATCCCAGCGTGCCTGTCAGACAACACACATACCTCCCTCCCCGGGCCAACCACATGGATCCGTACAAGCCGTAGAAACCAAGCCCAGCTAGATTTGTCCTCCTTCTCCACCAAAGCAAAAGCCAACGGCACAAGCGAGTTGTCCGCATCACAACCAATAGAAATCAACAACGTTCCCTCATACTTGCCCAACAGGAACGTCCCATCAATTGACAGAACAGGCCTACAATGTTTGAAAGCCTCGACACACTGACCAAAGCACCAGAATGCTCGAAAAAATATCTGTCTTCCATTAATCCATACATCGGGCTTAGGCACGTACTCATACTGCATTCCTGCATTGGCCGCTTTAATTGCGTTCAACATGGCCGGCAAACGCTCATACGCCTCCTCCCAATCACCATAAATCAACTTTAAAGCACGTTGTTGCGCCCTCCATGCTTTCCCATACTTGATTGTGTAGTGTCACTTCAGTTTAACGGCCTCTATCACTGCTGCCACGCGCATCGTCGGCATGTGCTTTATCATAGGGTACAGGCGGGTTGCAATGAACCGAGAAGTCAACTGACGATGTTTCTGGCTGGGCTCGGAAGACCCACAGCTGTGCGGTCCATCCACAGTTGTAATCTTAAACCTCTCCGTACCCTTCACCTTCCTGGCACAGACTTTCCATGCACACCCTGTGCTCTCACATTTGATGGTGTACCGACGTTTGGCGTATGAGTTCTTAACCCGGTATGGACGGTTGTGCACGATCGAGTACTCTTTCAGCCACATCTTCAATGCCGACATATCCTCAAAGACATGACCCTTCTGAATTATGATACTAGCCCCAGGCCTAGGTACGTCCCTCTGCATTTGCCCTCCATCCGCGACAGCCCTATGTGCGTTGCTTAGGTCATTATAATCGGACACTAGTGGATCACGGCCAGGAAACATTCTTCTCAACATCTCAATTTCGCTAGACGTCAAACCTGTGACTGGTCTGTCATCATCTGAGTCCACAGCCCTCGCATCCTCATAAGCAGCCTCGTCTCCTGCAAGCTGTACATCCACCCTGTTAGATGCTACACAAACCATGGGTTCCTCAAACACTGTCTCCTCGTCGAATCCACCAACAAAGCGGTCATCGACATCCTCAGAGTCAGCTTCTACCTGAGTCAATGGAACCTCACATACTTGAGCCGAGGATACAACTTGCACCTCGACCTCTTCATGATCCGGTGACCCAACCAACGGTGAGTCATTGGGATCCAATGCAGCCCTAGGAGGTGATTGATCTCTCACCACCCTCTGCACAAACAAGTCAGGTGCTCTGACCTCTGAGTCCAAAACAATGGCCACATAGTTATCCCATTCACCGTCGCTGCCAATCGAAACCAATCTCTTTATACGCGGCCCCTTTGACGACCCAACATCAATCAATCCTTCCATAACGACATCACCATGCTCATCTGTCCATCCCAACCTCTCTTTCAAGCGATAAATGACCTCACCATACGATGGACGTGAACTAAATAGCAATGTGGTCTCTTCCATGCCCTCCAAATCAACACCCCCATTGTCATTTCTCTTCACAGTACCACCATGGTGTAAAGTCACAACCTTATCCATCTATAGCACAACAAACAAACATATCTCAGTCATTACGTACAATAATCAAACCCTAGAAACGGATCTATACACATTATTGCTAATACATTACGCATATCTATTGCGAATCGAACCTAAAACCGAGCCAAATCCAACTAATCTCATCTAGGGTTTCAAATTTTGCCCTACGAAATGTATCTCAACTAATCCATATCTACTGCAACAAATCAAAGGAGGAGAGGGAGCTCACCTTGCTTGCTCGGTTTGGAAGCAAAATCGCGAAAAAATTCGATGGATTGGGATGGATTTGGGGAGGGGAGAGAGGGGCGGCGGCGGCGGATGTTCTCTGCTTGGTCTGTTCGAGCAGAGCACTGAGGGGTGGTGGGGGGCCGGGGGCTGCGCAGGGGTTAAGTCCAACGAAACGGCGCCACTACCGTTAGCGCCGTGGGTACACGTGACGGCGCCATGTTAGTTGGCGCCGTGCTATGCCACCGTGGATCCTACGTGTCCACTCACGGCGCCGACGAATATGGCGTCGTCACGTGTACCGTGGGCGCCATGTGCATTGGCGCCGTGCTAGGGGTCCATTTTTGCAAATCTTTTCTCCAGGGGTCCATATGTAAAAAACTTTTAAATTTTGGGCTAAAAAGCAAAAATTTTACTATCACCTCTAGGGGGACTATGCAATGAGGCAATATTTTTGGTTCTTCCTCTAGAGATTCTCGTGCAGGTGCAGATACACATCAAGAGGAGGAAGGCGACAAAGCACTTGAGACCTATCAAGCTATCTCAACAGTAATAGTGTCAGCTTCGAGCAAGAGTTGAACATCCTCTCATGGTGGCAAACCCAGAAAGTAACATATCCAATGCTATCTATATTAGCGCGGGATGTGTTGACTATTTCTGTCTCTATAGTCTCCTCGGAGTCAGGCTTCAGTTTATCTAGAAGAATAATCGAGGAGTGATGAACAAGTCTCTTGAACGAGATGGTCGAAATCCTTCTGACCGTCAAAGACTGGAAACAAGCTGAATCAAGACTCCAATATACTGTAGAGAATACATATTTAGAAGTCTTTTGACAATTTATATCTAGATAGCAATGAATAGGATTTTCAATATATTTCTTTACATGTAGTCACTAATGAGCTTTATAGGCTGTATTCTTTTTTCTTTATCAAAGTTTTCTCAAGTTGAGTTTTTACTTGGTAAAGTTTTTAATGAGGCAGTCATCCCATGTAATTTAACAAGTTAATAAAGCTCATTATGTCATTAAAAATAATTATCTTGATGATTAATAATGTTTACAATTTTCTATAATTTTTCTGAATTTTTTACAATTTTTTCTTAATTTTGTACAATTTCCTGATTTTTTTTCTCTTTTCTCGACTTAACAGGTCGACCGGCCAGCACGGCCCGTTAAGTCGTAACCGTGCCCATGCCGGCACGGCACAATCACAAGTTGTGCCTGGACTCGGACCACGGCCCGTTTATTTAGTGGGCCTTAACGGGCTGTGCCACCACCGGACCCGTGCCGTGCCTGCCGCCACATTGGCCACCACTAGAGTGGACGGTATTTGAAAGAACTCAATCTCTCCAAAGAACCAGAATCGAACATGCATGTAACCGAAGTAGGCTGGGTGAGTGGCGTGTTTGGTTACTCGCATTCCACGTTTATAGCGTCAGAGACGCAACCAGGTAGCTTGATGTTAATATGCGCTAATACCATTTATCCGCACTAATCACCTTCTTAATAGCTCTGGAGGAAGCAGGAACGCTCCCCATTTCCACCTGGCCTGGCCTAAGGCTAGGGGAGGAAGCGACCTCTGCACGCTTGCCACCAAGCCCAACTGCTCATGTTCATGTCTGACCAGTGGCGGAGCTAGAGCAAAATGAAGGGGGGTGCACCACTTCAAAATGAATGTGCTGGACAGGACGAGTGAGGGTGTTTTTTGAGCTAGGGGTACACCATATTGGGCCAAAGGGGGTGCACAAAGGGTGAATATTTACTAGTAATAACTAAATTTTGTTTTGGAACTGGGTTCCTGGGAACCCCCTCCGGTCCATGTAGCTCCGCCCCTGTGTCTGACGCATGCCACGAACATCCACCACGGCTTGGACCTTCCAGTCGGCCAATCGGCCAGCGGCGACCACATCATCGTGCTGCCACATGCAGCACTCATGATTTCGCCCGTGCCGCGCCAGTCGCCCGCTGTTACCAACACGCCCCGGCACGCCGCGTAGCGCCAACGCCACGGCCCACAGCACGAGCAGGCATGACGAAACACCTCCCGGCATGAACAGTACACCGGACCATGAATACGAATGGAATAAAGAAACCATCACTTTCCCAGTAGCGTCAGACCGGACCACCGCGGCTGAATTGCCGCCATAGATCGAAGGAAAGAATTGGCTAGCTAGGTACTGATTAACCCTCTACCTGAAAACCGAAACTTATATATGGTGTTCTCAGTGTTACACAAAAATACTCTATGTATACGCTCCCGGACCAATACGGCTTCATTCCCTACTCCAGCCGTGCCTCGTCCTCCTCCGCCGCCTGCATGAGAGCAGGCGTCACGATTGGCGGATACCAGGCTGCTCTGAACTGATCAACATGGACTTGGGCTTGGGACCTGCAAATGAGGTGAAAATAAAAATACTGTTGTCAAGAAGATACCAATAGTGCTTATTACAGCACGGCCGTTTGAAAACAGCAAGGTCAACAAAAGCATTGAAAACTAGCACAGCAACACAACGGCATTCAAAGCAGCCCATCCAAGTACCAAGAGAGGCAACTCTGAAGTTACTAGTACTACTGAGAAACAAACACATGCATGAGAACAACGGGATCAGGCCAATCGCATGCTTACAGCTAAGGGCTACATGTTTTGCGTAAACACAACTTAAACATGACAATACAAATATACTGGTAATGGAGCTGACATGTCTGACTGGCAAAGATGTTTTGGAGCTGGAAAATTGATTTAAACTTTTACTGATGCAATTAAGAAGCTGTTCGGTAGCTTATAACACAACCCAATATTAACTTGTACAAGAACATTGCCCATTCAGTCGGTAATGCAAGTCGTTTGCAAGCATCAACAGAAACAATTCCACACTCTTATATTTATATCAACTTTAGCAAGTATATTTGTGAAGACTGCAGTGGCACACAATTGGTATCATGAAGATCAAATAGAACGTAAAGAAAAATTTGTAGGTCACACATTGTTAACAATGTAAACGAAATAGGTAGGAAAGTGCTTCTATACTCTATAGAAATAAATCTACACAAATCAGAGATGCTCTGCTGAACTATACCAAAATATCAGTACCACAATTTCTTTTTGTACAATCTATAAGGAATTACTTTTAAAAACAATCAGTTAGGTCTTTCAGGAAAAGCCAAAAATATACAGCCAACGTTGATGGCTTATAAGGAAGTTGGTGGCTCATGTACTAACAGGGAGGCCCATAAATAGAGCATGCAAATCATGTACATGAAAAAGGTAAAAGACAATTGGATGACATAAGGATCTAAGCGGCCCACATAAATGTAAGTTTGTACTGTTTGGCTTGCAATTCAATGCTATATCAAATCAAAAGACAATGACATAAGCAATGGTAGGTTAGGGAAAATAAAATTTGTGAACTTTGCATTGGGATTTGCTCATAACATCCCTAAACTTCTAAGGAAGCTTAAAGCACTGACCATGAAAGTGTGGGGTTGGTTGTTGTTTCGACCACTCACGAAACTCCGAACTCAGTAGTCGTAACTCGTTTACGACTGCACACCAGGTGTTGGCCAGCCTCTCTCAAATGCACGCTTTGGCGGTGGACTAACGCACACAAACTCGGTCGTGGATAGCTTGTCGGAGATAGGACGACAAGGTGGAGATAATAATTGCAGCTGAAACACTAGAACTGAGGCACAATTGTTGCGGTGCAAACTGACGCACCTTTTCCTGTGTTTTCTTTGTTATTCACTGGCTCAATTCTCCCAAAAGACACAGCCAGGCCTCGCAGCAGGCCACTCACTCACTCACTCCACATGACTCTGACAACGACTACCACGGCGCCTGCCCATACTGAGTAGTTCGCCAACTGTTGAAGACCCATGTCATTCCACGACCACTCGTGCTGATAACTGCTACATTGACTGGTTGCACAACTGCTACAGTGACTAGCCCATACCTGACTGCTATAATGGCCAACTACTGCAACAGCGCGGACAATTGCTATAGTGGCTGCTACCGAGTATGACGCCTACAATACTCCTCTAAGTATGACGTCTACAGTACTCGGTGCAGCTATGACCGGTTCACTACGACCACGGCAGCTACGACCATAACCACGGCCGCTACGACTATGACCACAGCCGCTATGATTACGACCACAGGCGCTACGACCACGTACACAGGCGCAACGACTACGGCGTTACGACCACATACAGGCGCCATGACCACGGTGCTACGACCACACACAAGCTGAGTCCTCCAAGTCCTACAGTACTCGTACGAGTATAGCGTCCACTGTACTCCTCCAAGTATGATGTCCACATTACTCCTCCGAGGATGACGCCCACAGTACTCCTCCGAGTATGCACTGACGACTACCGACCATCGACTCTTGACAACGACTATTGACAATCGACTATGACTATCAACTATCGACCAGGACCATCGACAATCGACTACAACTATCTATTATCGACTACGACTATCGATTATCGACCACAACATTACGACCACAAAGTACTCGAAGCTACAATACTCGTAGCTTTAGTACTGGTCGTAACGACAACAAAAAAACTAGTTGTATCGACCACACAGACTGGTCGTAACGACCACACATGAGCAAAACGCATATGCAACAAGATTAACCCAACAATCACCCCTTTAATCTTGTTGCATCTTCTTCACATCAGCGTTGGTTCGTTGTCAGCTTCCACCACGATGAGATGCGCCTTTGCTGCCTCTCGTTCACCACCTCATCCACGATTGCGTTCCACACGCCCTGAGAGCGCATAAACACCTTGATCTTCACCACCCAAGTTGTGTAGCTGCTCGTTAGCATGGGATACGAGAGGGAGATGCCGCCCTCGCGCGCCGACGCCTTCGGCTCGCTCCCATCGCCAATCTTCAGAATGCCCCCATTGCCAGTGGCATTTTTCGGCGAGCTTGGACGCGACATGGAAGGTGTACACGACCACAAACTCTGATCCCCAAATGTAGGGATTAGCCTAGGAGAGAACTCAGGCTCTGCTGCGGGCACGCCGGAACCAAGAGAACGAAGAGAGCCGAAGCTCTGCTTTTCTTCTCGATCTGCGTCCGGATAATCACCTAGGCTCTGATACCAGATGTGGGGTTGGTAGTTGTTTCGACCACTCACGAAACTCTGAACTCAATGGTCGTAACTCGTTTACGACTGCACACCAGGTGTTGGCCAACCTCTCTCAAACGCACGCTTTGGTGGTGGACTGACACACACAAACTAGGTCGTGGATAGCTTGTCGGAGATGGGAATGACAGGGTGGAGCTAATAACTGAGCTGGAACACTAGAATTGAGGCATGATTGTTGTGTTACAAGCTGACACACCTTTTCCTGTGTTTTCTCTGTTATTCACTGGCTCAATTCTCTCAAAAGACTTACAGGGTATATATAGACATAGCTGGGCCTCACAGCAGGCCACTCACCCACTCCACACGACTCTGACAACAACTACCATGACGCCTACCCATACCGAGCTGTTCGCCAACTGTTGAAGACCTATGTCATTCCACGACCACTCGTGCTAATGACTGCTATAGTGACTGGCTGTACAACTGCTACATTGATCGTCCCATACCTAACTGCCACAATGACCAACTACTGCAACAGTGCAGACGATTGCTACAGTGGCTGCTACTGAGTATGACGTCTACAGTACTCCTCTGAGTATGACATCTACGGTACTCGATGCAGCTACGATCGGTTCACTACGACCACGACCATGGCCGCTACGACTACGACTACGGCCGCTACGACTAAGACCACGGTCGTTACGACTACACAAATAGGCGCTACGACCACATACACAAGCGCCACAACCACGGCGCTACGACCATACACAGGCTTCGAGTCCTCCGAGTGCTACAGTACTCGTATGAGTATGGCGTCCGCTGTACTCCTCCGAGTATGACGCCCACAGTACTCCTCCGAGTATGACGTTTATGGTACTCCTCTGAGTATGACGTCCACAGTACTCCGAGTATGACGCCCACAGTACTCCTCCGAGTATGCACTGAGGACTACCGACCATCGACTCTCAGCGACGACTATCGACAATCGACTATCGACCACGACCATCGACAATCGACTACAACTACCGACTATCGACCATCGTCCACGACCGTCGACTATCACTATCTATTATCGACCACGGCGTTACGACCACAAAGTACTCAAAGCTACAATACTCGATGTAGCTTTAACACTGGTCGTAACAATAACACAAAAACTGGTCGTATCGACCACACAAACTGGTCGTAACGACCACACATACAGAGTACTCGCACACACACACACGAGAAAAACACACATTCAAAAAGATTAACTCAACAGAAAGCACATTTCTGAACGTTGCATAGAGATGTTAATAGGGGTTTATTTGGACTTAAGCATGTGTAATAAAAATGCAGCACAGGTATATGCCTTTTTCTTATTTCTTCTTTGAAATAAAAGCACATTTTAAAGCTTTTTCTTGTTTATTTTGTCGAAAAGGAGAAGCACAGATTTCTTAAAGGAAATGGCACAATGATCAATGCTGATAAGGCAGTGGAGAACATGTGACTATCTAAATGGTTTTTTGATCCTACGACGATCAGATACTTCGCACCTGATCACATGAGTAAGAGTCACCTTACAAGGAATGGAAGTCACCGAACCAGTGGCATAAAAAGGGAAAGTAAATATCACAAAGATTTGCAAAACTCCATCTTGCATTAGCGTAATGTCAAATGATTCAGCCTAATAATGTTATCCCGTTGACCACAAGGCAATACAGATTACACATGGAATAATACCTTTCATTGTGCATTGACCCCCTAGAAGATTTAAGTTATCAGGACGCAATAACCTTTATCCTCGTACATTAGCAATCGAATCAATTGCTTAAGAAAAGAAAAAATTCGAATCAATTGCAAATTTGGCCCTCTACATGGCCATGAACTTACAAAAGAAGGCGTTGATTTTGCATGCACGTATATACCATGCCTATCTTTGTTCTGGGGACCTAGCTTGAAACAACAACCATCTATATATTTATCTCTAAGAAGCCTAAGACACCATTCCCTCTTCTTCTTACTGCTACTTCACCATGAACAAACTCAACAAGCTCAAGAACTAGAATGCGAGTAAAATGTAGTTGCATGGAGAGAGACTCGGGGCTACAGAATCTAGCACGGCTCACCTTCTCCGCGTCCACCTCGCGCTCTCGAGGAGGCCATGGAGGCCTGGGGGGAGCTTGGTGGGCCCCATCCGCGGCCATTTACCGGGTCCTCGACCTTTCGCTAGCTTGAGGGTAGACTGTAGAGTACTACTGAGGAGTGAGTGAGGAACAAGGGGGCAAGCAAGCAGGGCAAGGGGAGGGCTGTGTATCTCCCAAAAAAAAGAAGCTGAGTTAGCGGCCTTTCAATCCGGACTGTGTTATTAGTTTTTAGCTGAAGTTGTACCGTTATAGATGCTAGTTTTCAGTCATTTAATTAAAAATAGAAATATTATTATATCTTTACAGATTATAAAAATTACGTAAAAATAAAAAAAACCGAAATTAAAAAATTGACACATTCATTTTGGCTTCTGATAGAAGCCGAAAGCCAGAATTGCAAGCCGGATTGAAAGGGTCATTAAAACGAAGGTTACAGAGCCCACCTCTCGTGCTTGGCTGAGGAGATGGATGTGCTGGGGTAAAAGAAAAGGAGGGAGCAAATGAGCAATAATTGTCAGCAATTTTTTCTGCTTTTCTCGAGTCTGTACAGCGCTCGCTGCCACCGCAGCGCGCGCCCACACACACGCAACAGCGTGCGAGTGTGTAACAGTGTGTGTGTAGCTCTCCGACCGCCCGACGGCCTCTGTTTAGTTCACTGGGACAGCAAACGGTCACTGTAGGTGGGCCATCGCACATCTTTGAACCACCTGTCAGTCGCCGGGCTCGCGCTACTAGACCCACACAAGGCATGCTAGCATGTAGACCAGCTAGTGGTACTATTATTTTCCCGTTCAAAACAACTTTTCGTTGATAACTTTTAGCCATGTTTGTTAACTTTTAATTAAAATAGATATTATAACAGAAAAAATAAAAAATCATTACATCTCTATAAGAGCAAGTCCAATAATAGAGTCAAGTGTTTGGCTATAAGTCAAGTTATAAGAGCCAAGTTATACAATAATCTGTCTTCTATTTGTCTACAAAAGATTTTATTATTATTATGTGGTACCATATCTCACATTCTCTTTCCTACTCCTCCTCACATATATTTATTATCTGGACCCACCACTGCATAGGCTCCCGTGTGTAGCTTGTTGCTTGCATGAGAGCCAAGCTCCCCTCTCTCTCCTCTCTTCTCTCCTCCACATCAGCAAAAATGCTGACTAACTTGGCTATAAGACCATTAATGTACTTGCTCTAAACAATATAAAAAATAAACAAGTCACCTTAAAAGGCCAACGTTTTTAAAACAGCTCCAGAACCAAAGACCGTTTTAAACAGAGCCTTAAAAGGCCAACGCTTTCAAAACGGCTGCAGAAGCCAAAGACCGAATTAAACGTTCCTGGTTCCGTTTCAGCCGCTGGCAATGGGTCCCACTTGTCATCAGCACCACCTGCCAGTGGTGTAGAGAGTTTCTTCCTTCCTCGCTGGGAATTTCTCGAGCCCCGTGTGAGCAGCCAACGATCAACGTCTCTCCCAGTAATCAACGTCTCGTCACACTTATCAGAAAACCTTTTTACCGCGAACATCGCATCGACTGAAAGTGGGTTTTACTCGCGCATGGAAAGCCATCTATCCTGCACTGCACTTAGAGAATTTTTCTCCGTATGCTTCCTCTCTTGGGCATTGGCGTCGCGCGTGCATGCATGCGTAGTGTATACACGATTACGCATTGCTTTAAACGGCGGTAGTAGGCTACCAGACCACCAGCGAGTGTGCCTTTTCTCGCTTGAAGCTGCTTCTCTCTCTCTCTCCTGTCTCCCTGCAGCAGCAGCAGCAGCAGCAGTAGGAGGTGGCTGGCTGGCCTCGCTTTGCTGGCTTTTATCGCGTCTCAGGAAACGGGAAAGGTCGGGGACTGGGAGCGAGGGAGAGAGACCGGAAGGAGGGGCCCGAATCCCAAGAGATTGGCAAAGATTCGGGGGTTGCTTTCTTTAATGCTGTTTTGAATAGCTTAGGCATGTACAACGCGTCTCGGAACGTCGTCTCCGTCGCGGCACTTTTGCAGAAACAACCCTGGTTCCCCGTATTCAATGAGGAGAGAAGCGCTGCTCGTCGCCTCGCGAGGCGACGCCGAGCGCTCGTGCTCCAAGACCATGTCACCGGCTCGACGCGCGCTGTACGGGGGCGGCTTCACGAGTCGACGCGCCCGCGGATCTAGCTGCGCGCGCGCGGAGATGTATTTTCGCGGGTCCAGCTCTGTTGCTCGCGGGAAAGGGGATGGCGCAGCATCTATCCCCTTCGGTCGCGGCCGCGGCAACGGCGAGGCGGCGTCACCTATCCTGTTCGGTCGCGGCAACGACGTAGCGTCATCACCGGTCCCAGTTGGTCGTGGCAATGGCGCGGCGGCGGCAACTTCCAGTGGATCTGGCCAAGAGTTCTTCAGCACCAAGGCTTCCAGTTGGCCCCTTCTTCAATCTTCTCGAGTTCTCGCCCTCCCCACCAAGAAAAAGCACGCCTCGCCACAGCCTCCCTTCTTCCCCTTCCCCAAGCCAGGATCAGAGATGGACCACGTGAGCTCGATGGAGGAGAGGATCGTGGCGGAGCGGATCCGGCGGAAGCTGGAGGAGGTGAACGCCACCGCCCAGAAGCACCTCGCCGGCGTCCAGGACCACGTCAACTTCACGATGCAGGTGAGGGGTTCTTGGAATCCGTTTTGGGATACTCTAGGGTGTGATTTCAGGATAGGGGAACGAAATCTCGGTGGTATTTCTGTGAATCTTGGATCGGTGGAGCAATTCTTGGATTCGTTGTGTGGAATTTTAGGGATTTGATTATTCTTGTTCTAATGTGTAATATTAGGATGGATGGAGCCAATCTTGTGGTAGTGCATGAAATTTCTTGGGATTTTTTCTAGGTGGTTCAGGGATAATCACTGTACAGTATTCTGATGCTAAGTATTGTACGTTCTAGGTATGTTAGGGATTTGATTGCTTGCTTGAAATCTCTTGGCATCTCCTTGTTGTATGATAGGAGTAGATGGAGTTGTTTGTCAAATTTCTTGATTTTCTGCATACTATTTTGGATGTGTGACAAGATGGTTTACACTAATTGTTGAAGTTCCTCTACTGTTCTCATTATGGAGATAGAGTTTGTCATGAAACGTGTTGATAATGGTATCTATCATTCTAGTAGGAGGGGTATTACCCCACATGGTGATTTGTTAATAATTGATGCCATTTGAATGTAACATTGATGTTTATACTTCTTTGGATCTCTGTGTTTTCTAATTAATTTTCAGCAAGCGTACTTCAAGTGTGCATATGAATGCTTTGATCGGTGACGAAGTCAAGAGGGGATCAACAACTGCGTAGAGAACTGTAGTGTGCATGTCCTTTCTACCAACAATGTTGTTGAGACTGAGATGGCTAAGTTCCAGGTACTTCCAATTTTCTGCACCTATTATTGTTTTTCATATATGGTTTCCTCCTACTTGGTATAACATAGAACAAAGAAGAGTCTATAGGCACAAAAATTATAACTGAGCATTTCTGTTATTGCAAGCAAGTTATAGACTTACAGGTTTATTGGGATTTGGGTGCAACCTGTAATGTGAAAATCTTTGTGAAAGAAGAAATTGCTGCTATTTGTGTGCCTTCTAAACATGGACTGATCAGTTCTGTTGAACTGAGCCTACCACTTGTATGTTCTGTGTCTACACCATATTCTTGAATGTACATAATAATTTAAGTAGGGACACAATGTTGAATTTGTGTCTACTTGCATTAGCATGGTGTATTTGGCTGATATCCAATGTTGATGCTGTATTTGTTCAGCAAATTATTGGTGTATGTTTAAACTAAACAGAAATAGCAAGTTTTAAATTTGCTGATTGTGATTGTTATGAAAAATGGTCTATTGTTAAATCTGTGTGCTGTTAAATTAGCCATCTCTAAAAATAATTTTGTTCTTGCAGTGTCTACAAGTTCACATGGGTTGTTGAGAGAGTATCTGGGCAGCCGAGAAGTTGATGCAGTGCAATCTTAGTGATGGTTTTTAGTAATGTGAACAATATTCCAGCTTTATGTGAACAAGTACTAGTATTTGAACTTTTGTGATGGTTTTATTAATGTGAACAAGATTCCAGCTTGTATCAACTTTGCTTGTAACTTTGCTGTTGCAAGGAGTTATGTTTGAACTCCATCTATGTATATACTTTGCTTGAAAGAACTTTGCTGTTGCCGAGCACTCTCTAAGTGAGAATTCATTGCTGCTTCTGTGGATAGGTGTCAACAGGTTGATTGTGTGAATCTGTATGCCGTTGTCCTGTGTGAAAATGGTGTAATCATATTATGTTTTATTTGATTTATGAAAAATCCGTTATATTACATTATATATAAATATACTATTTATATTGATGGTTCCAAAAATTATTGTAACCATGATCATCTTATTTTTTGTTTAATCTGTTTTGTATCAATAAGCATCACAATGGTTTACATGAATAATATTTACACTTGATCTTAACTAAATGCAAGTATTAAACAAACAATAGACAGCCAAACAGACAGCCCACTGTACACGCTGTCTGTTTAGTCGTCTGTTTGTCATGTGACATCATCATACAGACAGTCCCTTGTCTATGGGTTGTACATGGCGTCGCTGACTCGTTTCAGCCATAACTTCTTGGTTTTAAATTTATTATTTCTTAATTTTATTTTTTGTCTTTTTGTTTTTTTATACTTTTTATTTTTTTATTTCTTCGTATTGTCCGTGTGAGTTTACCTGTTTTTCTTTAATTTTTTTAAATTTAATTACACCAAATAAGCTATCATCAATTACAGTAAAAAATAAGCCAACTATAATAAAAAAGCCATAAGCCATCGCTAAACTGAGCGTCCCCCTAGGTCTGCCACCCGTTGCTGGTAGGGCTGTGCATTTTTCAACCGAACCGAAAAAACCGAGCCAAAAAAACCGAACCGAACCGGTCAACTCGGTTTGACCGGTTTTTGGTATTCGGTTCGGTTTTCAAATTTTGGGTATTTTTGACATTCGGTTTTTTCGGGAAAAACCGGCTAAAAACCGAAAATACCGAATATACCGATGGCTCAGAACGGAAGAAGAAAAAGCGGCAAGAAATGAAGTAATCAAAGGACCACATGGCTCAGAACGGAAGAAGAAAAAGGGGCAAGAAAAAAGAAATCAAAGGACCGCATGGCTCAGAACGGAAGAAGAAAAAGGGGCAAGAAATGAAGAAATCAGAACCGCATGGCTCAGAACCGAATATACTTGCGAAGGCAGCAGATCAGCTTCGCCTGGCCGAGCACAGCAGTCAGCACCTCCGAAGTCTAAGCTTTCGCTTGCCGTGGGGAGCCCCAAGCTCGTAGCATCCTTTTCCTTCTCCCTGTGAATGGTGTGCTCTCATATTGTTCCCCACCAGAAGGCTGGCGGCTGCCAAGGAGGCAAGGGCAGCTAGGGCACGCTTACACATCCGGGAATCCCCTTCAAGGCTTCAATACAATACGTGAGTTGGGCCGGCTGATTGGGCTACAAAGGAATTAACACAAATGGGCCAGTCAGGCCGGCTGTTTCACCGAGATTCAGCACCAAAAGCCTTTGGGTTCTGCAACCTCTACTATACAGACATACAGTTTAACAATTGGGTCAACTTTGGTGCTTCGGCTTTGGTGCTTCATCTCGCTAATCGTTAGATCGTTTGCAATTCGCGTCAACTTTGGTAAATATGGTATTTACCGATACCGCGCCGAAATAAATTGGGATTTACCGATACCGAACCGTACTCTAAAAATACCGTATATTACCGAACTACAAATACCGTATTTACCGTATATACCGTATATACCGAACCGATTAAACCGAAAAAACCGATTGCACAGTCCTGGTTGGTGGCATTTGGGGTTCCAAGACAGTTGTTCATAAATAGTTGCTTGAGGGAAAAAATTATTCGGGCCATATTGGAATGGAGAAATTTTTTTAAAAAAATTATAGGATTTATGTTATTTTTTACAAAAAAATTCTTTAAAATTTCTATGAGATTTCTGTGTTCTAAAGAAATTTTATAAGATTTGTACTACTTTCCGTCAAATGTTTATAAAATTTTGTGAGATTTCTATGTTGTGACTACAGACCAACCAACAGAAAAGGAGACTAGTAGAGTGAGTACGAGAAATAAATTAGCCTAGCATTTGCCATCGTCGCTTGCATTTGCTGTAGCCGCCGTCCTAGCCGCTGGTGTGCCTTGCCCCGCGCTCTCGCATGTATCGCAGCTGGTCCATCGTTGGCCCGTGGCGTCCACCAACGTTCTCAGCACAGCGGCGATGGTGCTTCCTCTAGTTGTGGTGGGTCGTCCGGTCATGGGAGCTCGTCGGCGACCGAGATGGAGTACGAGCTAGTGGAGCACGATGTGTCAACCGCTAACAAGCGATTGAAGGCGGCGAAGAAGGTGAATGGCATTTGCACGAACGTGCTGGGGCCAACTTTGGTAATCGAGGAGCTGATTTGGACGTTGGTGCACGACGGGAAGATCTCAGAACGTGAGGCGGTTCACCTGCCTATCGCCGGTGAAATTGAGCCCTGGCTGTCAAAGACGGAGACTGTGGTATTCGTCGCGTACTTCGACGCCAGGCTCCGCATCCCTATGGTAGCCTTAGTTGGTGAACTCCTTCGGCTTTATGGGTTGGAGCTGGCATAGCTAACCCCCAACGCAATCGACCGACTAGCCATCTATAGTGTTTTTGACTGAAGTGTTTTTGTTGTCGCCCCCGCCCTCGATGTCGAAGACATATTTGTGCCACTGGTTCTTTCGCTCTTTGCGCCTGGAGCCATCCTTAGCAGGGTCGGGCATGCACTTTGACTCGAAGGCATCGCCCCGACGTCCCTGCTCATCCTCTTTCACTCTTGCATACTGCTCCATCTTATCGAAGAGTTTGTCGACCGATTTTATAGGCTTGTGCACATTGTATTCAGCCAACGGCCCAGGCAAAGACCTCAAATCACTACATTGATAATAGTAGTCTCATTTATATCCTTGACCTGGTAGCGAACCTTCGCGAAGCACTGGAAATATTCTCTGGGCTTCTCCGAAGATGTCTGCTTGATGGTGAAAAGCTGGTGAGCGTCCACCCGCTCGACGTAGTTTCCTTGAAAATTATTGTACATGCGGTCTCGGGTCTGCTCCCAAGCATATATGGAGCTTGGCATGAGGATGAAGAACCAGGAGAGCACTATCCCTTGAAGGGCAAGTGGCAATCCCTACGCCTTTGTGAGTCATCACCTCCGGCCACTTTGATGGCCATTTCGTAGATGTGTACGGACTCCCGAGGGTTCATATCACCCTTGCATGGCTCGATGGTGGGCATCTTGAAGTCGTCCAGCCACGTAGCCTGCTAAAGGCTAACGGACAAAGGAGACTCCAGATCTACGTGCTGGAGTGTACTGCGAGCTGGAGTAGGGGCTTTGCGGCTATCGGCCCTCTCGACCGTGACCTCTACCACTGTTGTTGTGGGTGTTTATTGAATCCAAGCCTCTTGCATCTCTCGCACAGCACTCCGGAGGTCTACCAGCTCATGCTACAATATTCCAAGAGTCGCCACTAGCGTGCCCTCTGCCGCTCCTACGGCGGGGTCTACCGGCGCGGGCACGCTCGTCATGAGGTTATTGGCGAAGACGGCTTGGACGCTGGAGTCAGTAGGTGTGTTGATGTTGTAGGCATGGCAATTGACGACGGGGTTGACATGAGCACCAAGGTCAATGGATATGCCAACACGAGTGTCGAGGTCCATGGTCGTGCCTACGTAGGCATCGTGGTCGGCGGCCATGGTGAGGGCATCGTGGTCGGCGGCCGTAGCGTAGGCGTTGTGTCCGGCTGCCGTGAACAGCCGTGGCGTGGTCGATGGTCATGCCGACACTAACATCGGAGCCAGCCTCCCGCGTTGGTGCAACTACTCACCGGCTGTGGCATTGGCGTGTCGCTGCCATGGGGCCAGCGGGCCTTCGACCACCAGCCTTTGCATGCTGGCCTCGGCAATCGTTGCTGCCATACTCCTCTTTCGCTTGGTTCTCGATCTTGCTTTCTTAGGCGCCATTGCTTTTCTCAAGCTCACAGCTTGTTTGTCACTCCTCACAGACGGCTCCAACTGTTATGGCTATAAACCAAACAGTAGAAAAAGGGACTAGTAGAGTAAGTATGAGAAATGAATTAACCTGGCCTCTCTTCTGTAACATCCTGATTTTCAGAGCCTTTTTGAAGCTTTTAAAATAAAATTCACCATTTGAATTTTTCTAGAATTAATTAAAGCTTAATTGGAATTTTTGTTAATTAAAAGGGTTTAATATGATTAAATTAAACATTAACATTTGCCAAAGTTATTTTATTTGAGTTCTTTGTGTCTCAAGGAATTTATTGGAATTTTTCTGGATTTTTCTGGATTTATTTGCTATTTTCTAGAGCTCAAAAGAATTTATTTGAATTTCTGGAAAAAAAAGAAAGAAAAAATCCTAAAACCGGCCAGTGGGCCGAAACCCACCAGCCGGCCCAACCGCCTCAGCTGGCCCACCTCTCAGCCTGCTCCGCCAGCCCAGCCCAGCGCGCCCGCACCCCCAGCCACGCGTCGTGCATCCGGCCGCGTCCCGCGCCGCACCCCTCCGCCCGATGGATGACGCGCGTCTCCCATCCGCCGCAGCCGCGTCGCCCGCGCGCCATCCCGACCGCTCCCTCTCCGTGCCGCCGACAGGTGGGGCCCGCCTGTCAGGCGTCGTCTCCGACCCGGACTCGTCCCCGTCTCCGAGCAGGACTCTGCGCCGCCGCCGCCGTCTCCATCACGAACTCCTCCGCCTTCCTTTTTCCTCGCCGCCGCATCCGTCGCGGACACCTCGGGGACCGGGTATAAAAGGGGCCCGACCCCCGGGGCTCTCCTCGTCCCATAGCCGCCGCTAGCCGCTCGCCGTCGTCGGTCTTGCCGAGGTCGCCGGAGTCGCCGTCTTCGTGGGAAGGCCGTCAACCTTCGCCTCGCCGCCGCCGTCCACCGTCGTCTGCCGCCGCCGGTGAGCCCCGCCGCCGTCCCGAGCCACCGCCGACCCTGACCGCCACCGTCCCGAGCCTCGCCGGCCAGATCCGCCGCCCCGGACACCCCGCCGCCCAAGCCCGGCCGTCCCCGCTCGCGCCGCGACGCCTCGTGCCCCGCGCCCGCGTCCCTTCGCCTCCCGGTGGAACCAGTCCACCGTGCACCCTGCCGCCGCCATGTGGGCCCCGTCTAGGGGTGAAAACGGATCGGATTCGGACGGATATTGCTGTTACCATATCCTAACCCATATTTTTTCTCCGGATTCGGTATCAATCGGATTCGGTACCAATCGGATTCGGTGTCGGATCGGTCGGGATTAACCCAATTCGTTTGCACCCCTACTTGTTTGTAAGGAATGCATACAGTGAAGTAAATGGAGTAGGACGCACTGACTTGATGTTACTATTTAATAGCTGATGTGGAAGATTTTATTTTACCATTACAAAAGAAAATGAAACGTCAAATAGTAGCACTAACCTGAAATCATACTTGAAGACGTATCGGATTCGGACGGATATTCGGATTCGGACGGATATTGCTGTTACCATATCCTAACCCATATTTTTTTCTCCGGATTCGGTACTAGTCGGATTCGGTACCAATCGGATTCGGTGCCGGATCGGTCGGGATTAACCCGACCCGTTTTCACCCCTAGCCCCGTCTGTCAGCCAAGCCCCGTAGACCCATGCGCCTTTGTGCCACGTCAGCCGAGCCCGGTCAGCCGCCCCGTCAGCCCTACCCGCACGCGTGTCCGCCCCGTCAGCGACACCTCAGCCCTAGCTGCGCGCCGTCTGCCCAGTCAGCCCGCACTGTTTCGTGCGCCGGGTTCGCCGTAGACCCAATCCTCCGTGCGCCCGGTCCACAGCACAGTGCACTTTTCCAATTTTCCCCGATTTTCTTTAGATCCCATTTTCCAAGAGCCCGTTCTCCCTCGTCCTAGCTCCGATTGATCCGATTCTTTTTCCTAAATTCATCTAAAATTGAGCTCTTCCTTTTGGTTCAGGTTTGAAAGTTTTTGGAGTTCATTTGAATTTTATTTGAATTTATTTTGTCTTTTCGTCTCGTTTTCTCTCTCGTTAGATCGCGTGTTCGAGGGAGCGGAAGTTGAATTTGAAGACCAAGAGACCTCAGCTGAGCAAGGCCAAGGCAAGTCGTGTCCTTTGATCATGTTGAACCCAGTTTTCAAATCTATTATTTAATTATTTTGTTTTAAATTATCATGCATCGCTACTTTTATTCAAACCCTTGTATTGGTAGTTATCGTCCCAATTGGTTATTTCCCTCCTTGATATTTTGGAATACCTTGATGCCATTGTCACCTTAGGTTGGGAATTTAATTAGTGATGCTATGTTATTTGTCACATTGGGTTGGTACGATTAGAATGCTTAGCCTTGCTTATTTTGCGGAAGGGTTCATCATCACATGTGATTAATTAATTTGACTTAATGAGATATTGAATCGTGGTTGTAGCCACAGTTATAAAATTTGTGTGCCATGACATTGGGGTGTCATTGGCGGTGGTTATACAAAATTGGTTTTCACTCGGGCGAATGATCGTGCAGTAAAGGGGGTGCAGGTTGCACATTGGGATGTGGATGCTTCGCCTGGGTAATATTTAAGGACTTGACTTTGTGCGCCATTGATCTGGGCCTTACCGTGCAACCACATGTCCAGTATGGAATGGACCTGGCTGACTAATTTGTGATGTTTCAATTCTGGTTCCGCCATTGGGATGTCAGTGGGTGTCATTCCACGGGGCGTAAGAGGGGGCAATTACCATGTTTGGGGGCGAAACCTCAGCGAGCCGGGACTGGATTGAGATTGAACATTGTAAAGGCCTTGTTGTGATCTTCTTGGTCGGCATGCCAAAGGAAGCATGTTATACCGGTGACATTACAAGATGATCATATCGTGTGGGTAAAGTTGTACAACCTCTGCAGAGTGTAAAACTATTCGAATAGCCGTGTCCTCAGTCATGGACAATGCTCGGTGATTTCACACGAGGGGTAGAGTTTTCATAAAAACCTGGTTGGGTTAAGTTGGGAAGTGAATGGTTAGTTCCCGGGTGTTCATTTCATGGATCTTGGTTCATGGTGGATTCCTTGGGTGAATGGTCAGTTCACTTGTGGTTATATTCAATTCCTTTGATTATTTATTTAATGTCTTTTGTTAAAATTGCTTTTCAATCTACTTATTGTATTTACTTGAAATTGTTGCTTTATGCAAAATTAACCTTTCAGCCATCCATTGTTAAGCCCTGCATATTATATTGCATTCATTTGTTACAAACGACTTGCTGAGTACCAATGTACTCACGGCTTTATGCCCCTGTTGCTCAGTTGAGGAGGAGGAGTATCACCAGCAGGAGGTTCCAGAAGGAGAGTACTTCGACGTCTTCGCGGATTAGGCTTCGTTCTCCACTCGATAGCCTGTGGGCGTGTCGATTGGATGCTGCGCTTTCTTTTGGATTTCCGCTGCTAGTTTTTGTTAAGCCCTTCGGGCTAGTCTATTGTAAGCTTGACCATAAGGTCGTACTCTGATGATTATTAATAATATTTGAGTCTTTTCTTAGTGAATCGTGATATGTTCGATATTTTATCTTTGTTTATACTGTGTGCACTAGCGTGATCCTGGACTAGTGCAGAATGCACAGGAGAGTCCGGATTTGTATATTCGGGTCTCTACAGAGATGGTATCAGAGCTATATCGACTGTAGGACGAAGCCCTAGTTAGAATGGTCGAATTAGTCAAGTTTTCAAAATTTATTTTCTAAATCAAATCAACCAAATGATTGTCTAGTAATTCTTGATTCTTACCTCATTCTTAGGATTCTTGCTCCTTGTCTCCTCTGAGAACTTGGTTTCGAAATTCAATTTGACTTCTTATCCCTATAAAGTCTATAGATGTCTCGAGTGTCCCTCAATCAAAGTGAAAGTTGACATGGAATCCTTCAAGCTATGCTGGGAAGTCGAGATCAAGGGAGCACCCAATATGTCAAGACAAGATTGGATATTTCCGTGAAGATTAGGAGCCATTAGATTTGAACCCTGTTATAGTTTTAGTATCGTGTAGAACGTTTTGCTTCTTATTTGCCTTGGGTGTGATGTGAGCTGCAGTTTTGCTTCTAGCATTATGATGCAGTCATGTCAAAATCTTTTTGTGGAATTTGTTGCTTCTTTTGTTAGCCTTTTCGGCTAAGTGTTTGCTTAGTTTAGGTTGCCATTAGAATATCCCCCTTAGACGAGTTTACCACTTACCTTTGCTTTTCCCTCTTACCTATTGAGCCCTGAAGAGTCAATTCTCAGCAAGTAATCCTTCTTTCAGAGCAGAGCAGAAATGGTTGACACTCGGAACACAGCAAGATGTAGTCAAATGAACCAAGACCCAGAGGGCAGCAACACAAACCAGGCAACTCAGGGACCACAAATAATCCCAATGGGTCTGGATCCTATCTTAAGTCAATTTTTGGCAGCGCAAACTCAGCTCATACAAACAGTGTTACAACAAGTGGACAACGACGCCAAAGCTTCCCGGGTCATTCCATCTATACCTTGTCAGCGGTGTCCCTCTGATGAGTCGTTGAGAATCAAGGCACAAGAAGCGCTTCGTCAAGACAACATGGGAAATCATTCTTCTAAAAACCATTATCCAGGGAGATATGTTATCTGCTACCGTTGTGGTGGGGACGGACACCTAGCCTCACGATGTCCTCAAAAAGGGAAGCCAGCACAAGAGTTTGTTTGCGCCAACTGCGACAGAATCGGCCACAAATTTGCCAGGTGTCCCAAAAGGAAGGCAATCCAGTACAAAGCCCGCAACCGTTATGGCAAGGAAGGGCATGTGATCCAAAAATGCTATCTAGAGAATCAGTTCAAGAATTGTGCCTGTACTCGCTGTGGAGAGATAGGACATTATGCTAGTGAACATGAAATCAGTTGCTCTAGTTGTGAAGGAACTCATTTTCTTAGAGATTGCCCTATGAGCAAGATCACTTGTTACCTGTGTGAAGGCCAGGATCATAACCCATCACAATGCCCACTGGATTCGATATTGGCCTCAGTATTGCAACAGCAACGAGAGAAACTCCGAGCTACTACCATGAGTGCATTGACAAAAGAAGGCAGGGCAACAGGTACATTCACCAAGATACCATCAGAAGTCGAGGCACAACAATCCTACCTAGATAACTGCATGGCCCCACCAGATAAGGCACTTCTTCAAGGTGGAACTCAATTCCGTAAGCGGAAGATGTTATACCCAGAACAGAATGATGACCGTAGCCCCCGGACTTGGGTGAGCCGAACCAAGGGAGTACAAGCAGGTTCCATAAATTTGACCACAAGATCAGCACCACCCCAGATGATGCACGGATATTTTGACAGCAATGTTGGCCATTCTCAACAGACCAAGGCATCAAAAGAAGGCGTGCAATGCTATAAATGCAAGAACATGGGACATTACGCCAACAAGTGTCCACAAAGGCGTCGAGCAGTCAAGCCAATTTCACCCAACCATGGGAGTACCCCTACCAAGACTTCAGGAGCAAGCCGTGGAACGTCAACAGAACAAGGAAGTCAGATACCTCAAAGCGTTGCAAGGGGAAGCTTGAACAACGTCGTCTCCAACGTCGCACCTGGTAACCTATTCTTTTAGTGAGCCTGAATCTCGGGGTCGAGATTCCGTTTAAGGGGGGAAGGTTTGTAACATCCTGATTTTCAGAGCCTTTTTGAAGCTTTTAAAATAAAATTCACCATTTGAATTTTTCTAGAATTAATTAAAGCTTAATTGGAATTTTTGTTAATTAAAAGGGTTTAATATGATTAAATTAAACATTAACATTTGCCAAAGTTATTTTATTTGAGTTCTTTGTGTCTCAAGAAATTTATTGGAATTTTTCTGGATTTTTCTGGATTTATTTGCTATTTTCTAGAGCTCAAAAGAATTTATTTGAATTTCTGGAAAAAAAAGAAAGAAAAAAAAATCCTAAAACTGGCCAGTGGGCCGAAACCCACCAGCCGGCCCAACCGCCTCAGCTGGCCCACCTCTCAGCCTGCTCCGCCAGCCCAGCCCAGCGCGCCCGCACCCCCAGCCACGCGTCGTGCATCCGGCCGCGTCCCGCGCCGCACCCCTCCGCCCGATGGATGACGCGCGTCTCCCATCCGCCGCAGCCGCGTCGCCCGCGCGCCATCCCGACCGCTCCCTCTCCGTGCCGCCGACAGGTGGGGCCCGCCTGTCAGGCGTCGTCTCCGACCCGGACTCGTCCCCGTCTCCGAGCAGGACTCTGCGCCGCCGCCGCCGTCTCCATCACGAACTCCTCCGCCTTCCTTTTTCCTCGCCGCCGCATCCGTCGCGGACACCTCGGGGACCGGGTATAAAAGGGGCCCGACCCCCGGGGCTCTCCTCGTCCCATAGCCGCCGCTTCCGCCGCCGCTAGCCGCTCGCCGTCGTCGGTCTTGCCAAGGTCGCCGGAGTCGCCGTCTTCGTGGGAAGGCTGTCGACCTTCGCCTCGCCGCCGCCGTCCACCGTCGTTTGCCGCCGCCGGTGAGCCCCGCCGCCGTCCCGAGCCACCGCCGACCCTGACCGCCACCGTCCCGAGCCTCGCCGGCCAGATCCGCCGCCCCGGACACCCCGCCGCCCAAGCCCGGCCGTCCCCGCTCGCGCCGCGACGCCTCGCGCCCCGCGCCCGCGTCCCTTCGCCTCCCGGTGGAACCAGTCCACCGTGCACCCTGCCGCCGCCATGTGGGCCCCGTCTGTCAGCCAAGCCCCGTAGACCCGCACGTCAGCCGAGCCCGGTCAGCCGCCCCGTCAGCCCTACCCGCACGCGTGTCCGCCCCGTCAGCGACACCTCAGCCCTAGCCGCGCGCCGTCTGCCCAGTCAGCCCACACTGTTTCGTGCGCCGGGTTCGCCGTAGACCCAATCCTCCGTGCGCCCGGTCCACAGCACAGTGCACTTTTCTAATTTTCCCCGATTTTCTTTAGATCCAATTTTCCAAGAGCCCGTTCTCCCTCGTCCTAGCTCCGATTGATCCGATTCTTTTTCCTAAATTCATCTAAAATTGAGCTCTTCCTTTTGGTTCAGGTTTGAAAGTTTTTGGAGTTCATTTGAATTTTATTTGAATTTATTTTGTCTTTTCGTCTCGTTTTCTCTCTCGTTAGATCGCGTGTTCGAGGGAGCGGAAGTTGAATTTGAAGACCAAGAGACCTCAGCTGAGCAAGGCCAAGGCAAGTCGTGTCCTTTGATCATGTTGAACCCAGTTTTCAAATCTATTATTTAATTATTTTGTTTTAAATTATCATGCATCGCTACTTTTATTCAAACCCTTGTATTGGTAGTTATCGTCCCAATTGGTTATTTCCCTCCTTGATATTTTGGAATACCTTGATGCCATTGTCACCTTAGGTTGGGAATTTAATTAGTGATGCTATGTTATTTGTCACATTGGGTTGGTACGATTAGGGTGGTGATCGGTTCGGCTGAAAAGCTCGTGGCTTATGGCTGAAAACACTGTAGCTGGCTGAAAAAAACACTGTAGTTGACAGAGGCTTATTTAGCATAATTAAATTTAAAAAAATTTAAAAATAAAAAAATATTTTAGCCCATTACGTATAATACAAACAAATACGGGGAAAAAAGAACCGGCAAAAAAGCTCAACAAAAAGTCAAAAGTTCAGAAAAAGACGAAACTTATGAATAGTGAAAAATAAGCCAGAAGCCGAAGCCGAGTTGATCAGGGCCTAGAATGCTTAGCCTTGCTTATTTTGCGGAAGGGTTCATCATCACATGTGATTAATTAATTTGACTTAATGAGATATTGAATCGTGGTTGTAGCCACAGTTATAAAATTTGTGTGCCATGACATTGGGGTGTCATTGGCGGTGGTTATACAAAATTGGTTTTCACTCGGGCGAATGATCGTGCAGTAAAAGGGGTGCAGGTTGCACATTGGGATGTGGATGCTTCGCCTGGGTAATATTTAAGGACTTGACTTTGTGCGCTATTGATCTGGGCCTTACCGTGCAACCACATGTCCAGTATGGGATGGACCTGGCTGACTAATTTGTGATGTTTCAATTCTGGTTCCGCCATTGGGATGTCAGTGGGTGTCATTCCACGGGGCGTAAGAGGGGGCAATTACCATGTTTGGGGGCGAAACCTCAGCGAGGCGGGACTGGGTTGAGATTGAACATTGTAAAGGCCTTGTTGTGATCTTCTTGGTCGGCATGCCAAAGGAAGCATGTTATACCGGTGACATTACAAGATGATCATATCGTGTGGGTAAAGTTGTACAACCTCTGCAGAGTGTAAAACTATTCGAATAGCCGTGTCCTCAGTCATGGACAATGCTCGGTGATTTCACACGAGGGGTAGAGTTTTCATAAAAACCTGGTTGGGTTAAGTTGGGAAGTGAATGGTTAGTTCCCGGGTGTTCATTTCATGGATCTTGGTTCATGGTGGATTCCTTGGGTGAATGGTCAGTTCACTTGTGGTTATATTCAATTCCTTTGATTATTTATTTAATGTCTTTTGTTAAAATTGCTTTTCAATCTACTTATTGTATTTACTTGAAATTGTTGCTTTATGCAAAATTAACCTTTCAGCCATCCATTGTTAAGCCCTGCATATTATATTGCATTCATTTGTTACAAACGACTTGCTGAGTACCAATGTACTCACGGCTTTATGCCCCTGTTGCTCAGTTGAGGAGGAGGAGTATCACCAGCAGGAGGTTCCAGAAGGAGAGTACTTCGACGTCTTCGCGGATTAGGCTTCGTTCTCCACTCGATAGCCTGTGGGCGTGTCGATTGGATGCTGCGCTTTCTTTTGGATTTCCGCTGCTAGTTTTTGTTAAGCCCTTCGGGCTAGTCTATTGTAAGCTTGACCATAAGGTCGTACTCTGATGATTATTAATAATATTTGAGTCTTTTCTTAGTGAATCGTGATATGTTCGATATTTTATCTTTGTTTATACTGTGTGCACTAGCGTGATCCTAGACTAGTGCAGAATACACAGGAGAGTCCGGATTTGTATATTCGGGTCTCTACATCTTCTTTGCCCAGATTGGCTATATATGTGTCCACAAGGTTCTATTACAATAATACCATCCATAGTGCAGTACTATGCCAGTGCTATATATGTCTTTCTTCATGTCTTATTGAGCCTTTAGGGCCAGCAAGCCAAATGGATCTAGGTGGGGGGCCACCCTACAACATTCTACATTACAAATGAGATTGAAAAGTGGAGAAATTATTCATGCATAGTTGCCTCAACGTGCAAAAATTATCCAGGCCTTGTTTGTATGAAAGGATAAATGAAGGAATTGTAATCCAAAGGAAAGTTTGCATTTAGGGGTGTTTGGAATGGAGGAGCTGCTTGCTCCTTTCCTTTGGAAAGTTGCATTTTCTTATGGTTTTGAAGGAAAAAGAAAAAAGGGGTGCGAGCTCATGAAAAGTTTTCCTCTGAAAGTTCCAATGCAATACCACTCTTCTTCTTGATTTTCCTAATAAATATCAAGTTTTTCTTTATATTCTCTATATGCATGAATTAAATATAGTGTTCAAAGATAATAATTAGGGTAGTTTAATCATTTTGAATATATTTTGTGGCCTATATATCACGAGGAAATACGACTTATAAATTTGGACGAACGGAGTATTGTTTATAATTTTAATTCCTACATTCTAAGCATCTCTTCCTACATTTTCTCTGTACTTTCTAATCCTCCGTTTTTCCGGTGCATTCATATGTCATTCGTGTGTTTTTACCCATTTGGTTGTTTTCCATTTCTGCCTTCCAAACAGGCTCGCCTTGGCTGAGAAATGCTATCGCGTCCAGACCATTTGTTCGATCATGCTCTATCGTCTTATGCATTTCGAATCGCCTGTGCAACTGGGCGGGTGGTGTTTCAGATTTCATCTGAGTAGACGACGGTTTGTTGGACGCTAGAAAACTGCCACAAACCCGCGCGAAATACGTTGCCTTGCCTGGGAGTGGCCGCGTTCGGCTCGACGCGGCTCGTGTTAGTTAGCGCGGTGCCACGACCCTGTCGGTGCCGTGCGGCGGATCCCCTACGTGCAGTCTCCCCCACCCAGCCTATAACTGCCCAATTTTGGCTCACAATAAATAATGCATGATTTTCCTGATTTTTTTAAAAAAATTGGAGCCTTTTTAAAGTTTTCCTAAGGCCTTGCTTGAGTTTAAGATTTTTAAAATAATTTTCTTGGCCCAAAAAGACAATTTCAAAATTTCTGAAAATAAATTGGGTGCTTACAAAATTGCCCTAAAATTTTTTGTGCAAATTGTAAATTCAAAGTCAATTCAAATCCTGAATTAAAGTTCAAATCATTAAATCTTTTCCTCCTTCACTTCGGGTCGAATTCAATCAGCTGGCCCAGCCCAATTCTTCTTTTTCTTTCCCCATCGGCCTGCACGTCGCGCCAGCCCATTCTCCCTTTCTCTTCCTCGCCACGACCCAGCCTAGCTGGCCCACTCTCGCGTGTTCACTAGCACACCTACAGTCTATGCATCCCTCTCTCATCACCACTGACATTTAGGCCCCGGTCCCACCCATAGCCAACCACTGTGCATCTTCCTCCTCTCCTCTCTCGCTCGCGCCGAGCTCTCCCCCCTCCTAGCGTGTATTTGCGTGCAACAGAGCCTTGATGAACCCTGCAATCTCGATCCTTGCATGTCGTGCCATCGTCCCATCGCCACAACCTTGTCACGTCGCCAGCTTCTTCTCGCTCCTTCTTGCGTGCTATCTCCCATGCTCCTGAAGCCACGTCATGGCACCCATGCCCTATCTCTTGGCTCGCCTCTATTTAAGCCGCCCATCATGCGTCAAAACCTTCGCGCTCACTCACTTGTTGTTTCTCTAAACTCTTGTGACCCCTTCGCCCTCTGAGAGGAAGAATTTCCTTTCTTCTACAAAATCAGCTACAAGCCTCATCGCTTGATTCCTACCAGTCCGATGAGTCTCCGACGATACCATCATGCATGTTGCATTTGCCTCACCCCCTCTACCTCATGCTCACCTTTTCATGCCCATTTTCCCTTAGGAAGTCCAAAGTCGACGCCCTCACTGCCCGTTGCCTTCGCTCGGGTGAGGCTCAGCCATGGCCATCATGCCATTCTTGTTCACCTTGACTTCACTATGCTAATACACCCCTTTAATTGCCTTGACGTGACCTAGAGCTGCTGACACACATTCATCTTCTCCAACGCCGACCAAGCTTTTCACCGCCACTGTTCTTGTGCCTCACATGAAATCCTGGTAAACTCTACTGCTCCCTAGAATCCGCCACAATGCTTTGGCCACATTTGACCTATCCTCGCCGCCACCAGCCACCGTTGAAAGCACGACATGCCTCACAAAAACCCATGAGCATTGCACCGCTAGCTTCACCTTAGCTCATAGAGCATGGAACCACCTTCAATTCAAATATCTGGGTTAGAAAATTTGAAGTTCACCATTGTTGGCATTGCCGTCATTGCCTTGCTCGTCGCCAGCCCTAGGTCCCAATGCATGCCTGAACCACTCTAGGCAGCTCCCTGAATCTTTCACACTCTTGGCTTTAATTATAGCTAGCCTCTATGTCATTGCCATCGTTCTACCACCTGGCATTGTCGCTCACCACTTGTTAGCCATTGCTGCAATGAACCTCGCCGAGAACTTTCACCTCCCATAGCTAGATAATGACGTGCACAATCCATTTTGGCCCTTAGCTAATCACGCTGACCCCTCCCTCGCCGCCGATGAGCTCGCCAAGGAGTTTCACCGTAAGCTCCACTGTTTCCCTATTCAGTGTTGCTGACTAGTGGGCCCACTTGTCAAATAATTAATCAAGACAATAATTAAGTTAGATGTTAAGTATGTAATTAGTGTTAGCATGACATGTGGCCCAAAGTATATTAGAATTCTAATTAACTACTAGTTTAGATTCGGAATCAATAACATGTGGACCCAGCACCCTTAAAACCACTGTGTAGACCCAGCCTGTGGACCACTATCTCTGACACATGGCTCTCATTCTTTGTAGACCGTTGCGTGGACCGAGTCCATGTGGACCATGACCATACATGTCAGTCTCCTGTTTTCTAAGTAAAAATAATCAGAAAGAAATTAAAAACCCACTCGACCCCACCTGTTAGTTGTTTAATGTTTTTCTTCAAAAAATAGTTAAAAAATAAAATCACTACTAACCCCACTTGTCAAAAATTTTCGAATTTCTGGAATTTCATTTTGGTTCAAACTTTGAAAGGTCATAACTTCTTCATTTTCAAATATGTTTTGCAAAAGTTTGAGATCATGCATTATCACTTGGCATGGTCTAAAATTGTTTATTGATATTTCTTTTGGCATTAGACCATGGTAGTGACTCTTTGAATCTCTTATGATTTCTGTATTGAACTATTGTGTTTCAGATTATGTAAATAGATGAGTTGTATAACCCTTTGAATAAGCTTTCCATAGAGTCCAAAATCAATTAATTGCAACATCGGAGTCAAAAGTTATGACCATTTTTTCGAGTGTTATCTGTGCTGAAAAACCGAAAACAGAAGTACCGCCCTTATAACTGCGGTAGTTCCGAAAAATAGAAATACCGCTTTTATAACTACGGTAGTTCTGCAAATGGCTGAATAACGACTATTTTTCTAGCCGTTATGATGGAAAATGAAAATACTGCTTCTATAACGGCGGTAGTTCTAAAAATCCTGATTTTTGTCCCCAACGGTTAGTTTCGAGGTGTGGGATATAAATACTCCCTTGTGACTGGTTGGGGTAAGGTCTTTGGGACTCCATTTCACTCTCTTGAGCTAGTGTGAGTTTCTCCTCTCAATTGCACATGTGTTGTACCTTGTGAGTAAGGAGAGATATTTCTAGTTGCACGTATTGCATCTAGAGATGGATTTTGTATCCACTTGAGCTTGTGTATTCGTTACACGTGGTGAGAGTCAAGCATGGGGCTTGACTTATTACTCTTGAAGTTTACCAACTCCTAGATGGCGTTGGATAGGGCTGTGCATTTTTCAACCGAACCGAAAAAACCGAGCCAAAAAACCCGAACCGAACCGGTCAACTCGGTTTGACCGGTTTTTGGTATTCGGTTCGGTTTTCAAATTTTGGGTATTTTTGACATTCGGTTTTTTCGGGAAAACCGGCTAAAAACCGAAAATACCGAATATACCGATGGCTCAGAACGGAAGAAGAAAAAGCGGCAAGAAATGAAGTAATCAAAGGACCACATGGCTCAGAACGGAAGAAGAAAAAGGGGCAAGAAAAAAGAAATCAAAGGACCGCATGGCTCAGAACGGAAGAAGAAAAAGGGGCAAGAAATGAAGAAATCAGAACCGCATGGCTCAGAACCGAATATACTTGCGAAGGCAGCAGATCAGCTTCGCCTGGCCGAGCACAGCAGTCAGCACCTCCGAAGTCTAAGCTTTCGCTTGCCGTGGGGAGCCCCAAGCTCGTAGCATCCTTTTCCTTCTCCCTGTGAATGGTGTGCTCTCGTATTGTTCCCCACCAGAAGGTTGGCGGCTGCCAAGGAGGCAAGGGCAGCTAGGGCACGCTTACACATCCGGGAATCCCCTTCAAGGCTTCAATACAATACGTGAGTTGGGCCGGCTGATTGGGCTACAAAGGAATTAACACAAATGGGCCAGTCAGGCCGGCTGTTTCACCGAGATTCAGCACCAAAAGCCTTTGGGTTCTGCAACCTCTACTATACAGACATACAGTTTAACAATTGGGTCAACTTTGGTGCTTCGGCTTTGGTGCTTCATCTCGCTAATCGTTAGATCGTTTGCAATTCGCGTCAACTTTGGTAAATATGGTATTTACCGATACCGCGCCGAAATAAATTGGGATTTACCGATACCGAACCGTACTCTAAAAATACCGTATATTACCGAACTACAAATACCGTATATACCGTATATACCGAACCGATTAAACCGAAAAAACCGATTGCACAGTCCTGGCGTTGGAGGTATCGTGCGTGGTGATTTTCTCAAAGAAGGTTGTGAGAAGACCCAGCAAAGTTACTCTTAGTGTTTTGGCTTAATTCGTGAAGTCGGGCAAGTCTCCGAACATCATGGTAAAAAGGGATCGTGTAAATTGTGGTTTGTTTGCTTGTGCTTAATTTATATTCAAAAAATTTGCATACATAGAATTAAATTGATTGTTTGTCATCCTAGGATTGCAAACCTTAACATAGTCTTAAGGTGTTGGTGCACTTAGGTGAACTTATTTGATCTAGGCACTATTTGTACTAAATCAAATTGATTTAAGTTTCTGCATTGTATACTTGGTTTAAACAAATAGAATAAATATTTAAATTGATATTAATTGAAAGAAGAATTTTTAGTACCGCCTATGCACCCCACTCTAGTCGGCCCCCTCGATCTTATAGTAAGAGATGTTGGTTTGGCCATGATTCCTTATGTATATAGAGAACATCGGTTATATGACCTCAATGATTGCTTTAGCCACAACGGCTCCGACCACGGCTCCGGCCACAGTGCTTTGACTACGCAGAATGCCCTTTGTGACCAGCCACGATGACAACTTCGACCATGGTGCTTTGATCACCTCTTTGAGCACGGCGCTTCAACTATGGCTTCGGCCACGATAGGGGGTAGGGCAAACGAAACCAGCCGAAATGGTATTTTGCCCAAGCTCAAAAAATTAGATGGTATTAAAGTGAACCGTTATTTTTTATGGTACATTTCTAAGGTGGTCCTATTTGCATGATTTTGCCCAAGTTCAAAAAAAAGGTGGTATTATTTGCATAGTAAATAGACCGCGAGCTCGACCTTGACCATGGCCCCCTCCGACCGTGCCCTCGACTTCGACCACGGCCCTTTCAACCACGGCTTTGACTTGGACCACGGCTTTGACTTGGACTACGACTTCGACTTCAACCCAGTCCTTCGACTAAGGCATCGACATAGACTTCGACCACGTGGACTTCAACCATGGCCTCGACTTCGACTTCAACCACAGCAACTTCGACTACATGGACTTTGACCATGGTGACTTTGACCACGACGTGGACTTCGACCACGACGTGGATTTCGACCACGGCCTCGACTTAGACCACGTAGAGTTTGACCACATGGACTTCGACCATGGTGTGGAGTTTGACCACTGCCTCAACTTCGACCATGGCATGGATTTCAACTACGACATTGACTTCGACCACGACGTGGATTTCGACCACGGCCTCGACTTTGACCACGCTGACTTCGACCATGGTGTGATTTCGACCGCGGCCTCGACTTCGACCTGCCGACTTCGACCACATCAACTTTAACCACGTAACTTCGACCGCGGCGTGGATTTCGACCACGTAGATTTCGACCACAACGTCAACTTCGACCACGGTGACTTTGACGATGGCGTGGAGTTCAACCACGACGTCGACCTCTACCACGGCCTTGACTTCGACCATGCTGACTTCGACCACATCGACTTCGACCAAGTATACTTCGACCACAACAACTTCGACCACGTCAAATTCGACCACGTAGACTTTGACCACGACGTGGATTTCGACCAGGGCATCGACTTTGACCACGAAGACTTCCACCATGTTGACTTCGACCACGGTGTGGATTTCGACTACGTCGACTCGACCACATAGATTTGGACCACGGCTCTTCGACCATGACCCTTCGACTACAGCATCGACGTTGACTACGGCGTGGATTTTGACCATGGCCCTTCGGCCATAGCCCTTTGATTACAGCATCGACGTCGACCACGACATCGATTTCGACCACGACTCTTTGACCACGACCTCAACTTCGACCACACACCACGCCCTCGGCGTCGATTATCGACTGCGGCCCCCTTTGACCATGGCCTCAACTTCGACTACGTAGACTTCGACCACGGCCCTTCGACTACGGCATTGATTTCAACCACAGCATCGACTTCGGCCACAGCTCTTCAACCACGACCATGGCCTCGACCTCGAACACGGCTTCGACTTCGACCATGTCGACTTTGACCGCAATGCCCTTCGACCATGAGCTCGACTTCGATCACGGATCACGTTGTTTCCACCACGTCATGATATTTCGGCTAAACCCTCCGATTTTTCAAAATTGCATATGAACCCTTCAAATTACGTATAGATCCTCGATTTTTTTAAAAAAAGACCATCCTTCACGGAATAAAACCACTCTTTTTGTAAAACACCTCATTTATGTAATTAAACTTTACTTTTTTTTTGCAGAAAACCCCTGTTATGAATTATCTTTTTTCTTTGACCCACATAGTATCTAGCGCGGTGTGACACCACGTTTCCGCATCTAGTAAACTAAAGTGAAGGGGAAAAACCAACGGAGGAATGACGAAAGGCCTGAGCGAATCTGTGCCCAAACCGAGTACCTATATATTCCGACGGCCAAGGCCCGATCGTCGATTTCCAATTGTGACGACGTCGTTCAATTGTGTACGCACGCGCCTCAAGTATCCTCCCTACGAGGCTACGAGTTGTACAGCGCACCAGGGTGCACGTTGTGCATGCACATTGGCCGGCACTGTGCAAGTCAGGGCAGGGCGCGCGTGCGACAGCATCATCTGGTCCCCGGGTGCATCGATCGCTCAAGCCCAAGCTACGCGTCAGCTAGCTTCTCTTTTCCGAACGTTTTCGATGTGCGACACGAGTAGCGCCGTCCGGTATTTTCTCTGGTTCGTTTGGGCGTCTTTAGCCATGTTTTTCTTAATCAAGGCTTTCGTGGAGAAGACAACAGATCATGTGTGTGCCTGGGTGTAGTCGGACTGGCCTTTTGGCTATGTGACTGTTGAGCATGCAGTCCGCATGCTTTAATCATTTGATTGTCTGCATTAGCTGCAGGTGCAGCTAAAGGAACAGAGACCACATCCGTTTTTTCAGTTGTTAGACCGTCTGTTCCTGACTATCGACTGAAGCAAACAAACCTCTCTATATTACGCACGATTCAAACGCGTAGCTAAACGGAGATTGGCAAAATGCAACATGCATATAGGTGTGAAAGTCACTAGAAGCCTAGGCCCAAGCCCAAGCCTATGATTCAGGCTTGGTCTGGGCGCGAGCACACGGTTACGTGAATAGAGGAAATGACCTGGAGCCCGCTGTGAGCCTGTGACCACCTGCCGCCCATTCGGCCCACTTGCTTTGTGCTAATCACGTGTGATGTTTGCTTGCTACTTTCTGATGGATGTTTGCTTCGGACTCGGAGCATGTCCAGGTAGAGGTGCTTAGAGTGAAAAAAAAATTGATTTCTCTTTTCACGTAGATGTTTATTTTGTAGCATCAATATTTAAGTAAACACCGTTGTTTAAGATATGCTTATGTGTATCACTATATCAAATTAATATGTAATATAACATCTAAACACCTAAAGAAGAGATATTTACATCCGAGGAAATACCTTTTGCATGGATACTTGATGACATGGCTATAATCTCTCTCTTTAAATACTTATATGTAAATATATTGTATTGTACGTTTCCTTAGAGAGTTTTAGGGCCCATTCCAAACGGCTGAAGCTTATGGTTTCTGATTGTGGCTGTTGACTTTGGTTGAATTGTACTATAGCAATTGTTATCTTTTTTTAGTCCTTCAATTAAAAAATGAAGAAAAGTAAGAAAAAATTTGAAAATATCGTATGGAAAGAAAAAGGGGGAAAGCAAAAGCAAAAAAAGACAAAAAAAACCAGAATTAAAAGTAGATGTGTTCTAAATGATTTCTACCTTTAAAAAAAATTAAAAGCCAAAAAGACTAGAAACCGAAACCGTTTATACTAGAGTCAGAAACATCACTCGGTAGTCGGTGACCAATCTACAAAAGTAGTTGGGCGTTAGCTAAAGCTTTTGACAGAACAAGTAGCAAGCAGGAGGTTATTGGGAGTCCGTTTTCTACAAGGATTCGAAAAAGCTAAAGACTGTAGGACAGGAATATGGTCATATTTCAAACAGCGATGCATTTCGTTTTTAGAACCCAAAAGTTATTGGAATACATTGGCTTCTTCTTCTTCTTCTTTTTCTGTTTTCCACTCTTTTTCTTTTTCATCTCTTTTTCCCCTTTTTCTTTGTGTTATCCTTAAAAATATAATGATGTTTTTTTATTTTTATTTAATTGAATACTTAAAAAAATTAATAGTCGCTACAATACTATTTTAACCAAAAGCTATTGCATTTTGAAATATGGCCTGTAACCTCACGAGTTGACACCGCCTATGAAGTGGTTTATTGGCGAGGCTGCAACAACTGATCCTTATTGCTCTATATCTTGCTCACCTCACAGGGAAAGAACATCATATCAAGATAGGCCGCTGGCTACATTACTTGAAGCGTTCAGAAAGCAAACAGTGTTTCTCTTGAGCTATTTGCAGAATGGCTTAGCCTCACCGTCAGTAGGCGGCAACAAATTGACACATCCTAGTTGTAGGCCACAAGCGAGCTCGCTGCTGCAGGCTTTAGACAATGACCTGACTCAGGAGGCAGTAACTGCTTCGGCTCAACCAAAAGAGGGTGGCTGCTAACTGCCGGACAGTGAGGGCATGCACAACAGAGTGATATAAAGTATTTATAAAAGATGTGATATAAGATTTTTTTGTTGAGGTGGATGAAAGAGAAAGAGGTCAACTGTAATTTTATAGACGTTCGAAACGCGAGAAAATAATTTACTATAGACAGTTTTTATGCAATTGTATCAATGTTATCTATATTTTACAGGCAATTCATTATAGACAAATTATAGCCTATCTATTATAGAATATGTCTTTAATATTATTTAAGATAATATAGATAAATATTATAAATAGCAGCTATTTATATTACTGTATATGTCCTAAAGGTTCAGTCCCTAGCTAGGACAACCTGCCTTATCCAATTGGCCGGCAGGTAATGACTAATGAGGCACTTGAGATGAGTTAGGCCGAGGTGATATTTGTATTGCAGCTAGGAGGATGTAATATAACTACGGCATGTTCTTTTTAGCTAAAGCTTTTAATTTTTAACTGTGGCTTATAACTTTTAGACTGTTTGTGCGAAAGATTACAAAGTAACAGAAACTCACGTGTAGTTTTTACCGATATAAATGAAGTCGATACAATATATATTATAATTAACTAGTAAATTCTATATTAAAAAGATACCTCATTTAAAAACTAGTTATTATAAAAAATTAAAAATAGCTTTTAAAAGCTAGAAAGAATAGTTCATATATCTCATCAACTTGTGGATTCTTGTATTGAAGTCACAAAAGTAGCTTGCCATCAGCCCACCGCCTGTCGACCTATATCTCTCCAACTTGTGGATTCTTGCATTGAAGTCACAAAAGTAGCTTGCCATCAGCCCACTGCCCGTCGATACATGCCAATATCCATTACTATTTTATTGAGGCATTGACTAAGTTGATGTTATTTTCTTTGCTGTCTCCTTTTCTTCTTTTCGTTCTTTAATCGTTGACTACACTCCATTAACGGCCCACTCCAACTGATTCATAGCTTATGATTCTAGCTATAGATTTTGATTTATAGTTAAAATTATATTGTAATAATTGATAGTTTTTCTAAAAATAGAAAAAAATAATAAATGTTGGATCGTAAGGATCTTCTCACTCTAAAAGCTAACCAATGAGATGAGGGACTCTTCTACTTTTAAGTTAGGTCCCTTGTCCTTCCACAACCAATGTAGGACTATTCTAACAATCTCTCCATTCACACATTAGTGTCCCTCAACCATCATCGTCCCTTCACCGTACACCGACGTCCCTCAGGGTCTTTTCACCGTACACCGACGGTCCCTTAGAGTCACAGTCTATCAGGTGTTCACACACTAGTGTTCATTGGCCTAGAGATGTTAGAACCGAATTCTGATACCACTTGTTGGATCGTAAGGGCCTTCTCATCCTAAAAGCTAGTCAATAAGGTGAGGGACTCCCTACTTTTAAGTTAGATCCACTGCCTTTCCACAACCAATGTGGAACTATTCCAACAATAAAATAATAAAAAACGTTATATCGTCACAGGCAATATAAAAAAATAAAGAAAAGGAAAAAAGACAAAAAAGCATAAAAGGCTAAAATAAACTGAAATTAGAAACTCACGTATTTCAAGTGACTTCTGATTTAAATAAATCGAAAATCAAAATAAACTAGAAACTAAAACGGTATAAAGTGAGCCTAAATAAAGCACGGGCAATAGGCAGTGTCAACGCCTCGCTGACGTTTAGGAAGTCCAAGGCCATCTTTTCGTCTTCCAGGAATCTGCAAAATTTTATTGGAAAGAGACGAAGCTATGCGTTTGCTTTTTCTTTTCGACATGCGTCAAAAGCGAAGTGTTCAAGTTGCCTTTAGCGGGGATCAACATAATTTATCCTTTGTTCAGGTCTTCAGGATAAGAGAGCAAAATGGTAATTCGCAATCGATCTTGCAAATTCAAAACGAAACGGGTTTGTCAATGTTTGTTTGTTCGTTTTTTGCAATACCTGAATGGAAGCTAGCTCATATTCCATTCTGAAAGAGAAAAATATATTTGAGGTTCTCAGAGCATGTTCATTTGGACTGAAAAAATATAGCTTATAGTTAATTGCACTGTAGTCAGCTAAAATTACACTGTAGTTGATGCTGGCTTATTTGGCGTAATTAAATTTAAAAAATTTAAAAATAAAAAACAAGTTAGCCCATTACGGATATTGCAAACGAATATGAAAAAGAACCAGTAAAAAAGCTCAAAAAAAGCCAAAAAGCCATAAAAGACGAAATTTAGGAATAGTGAAAAATAAGTCAGAAGCTAGAAGTTAAAACCGAAATGAGCGGGGTAAAAGATAGCTCCAGGTATCAAGCTTCTCCTATATTTATAGACCAGCACTTAGCTCCTTCTGCAGTAAACATTGGCACGTGTGGAGTAGTACTTTCTCTGTCTAAGTTTATAAGTCGTATTTTTTTAATGATCTTGTCTATAAATATAGAGCGTATTTTATATTCCAACGTAAAATTAGTATGATGTTATCTTTATACTCTTAATAAATATACAATTTTATTTGTTATTCTTTATATATGTATTGAATATAATGTTTAGAAATAATAATTAAGATTAATCTAACTATTTTTACAATCTTTTTATCTGTGTGATGAGAAGAAATATGACTTCCAAACTTGAACGGAGAATGTCCATGTGAGCAGTGAAGTGAAACATAAGGGGAGAGAGGGACAGACAGCATATCCTGTACTGCATTTATCGAAGTTAATTTACTGTTGCAGCTTTGTGGTCTCTTTACAGCTGCACAGAACGATTGCTATGGTGGATGCGACGTCAATCCACACAGATGGGTTATGTAATGTGACAGTTTGGTACTTGGAGATAAGCTTCAAGGCTCCAGCTTCCTCCAATTCCAATCCTCGTTCCTTGACATGGTTCAGAGTACCTGTGTCCATCGTTTTCCTTATCTGCTTGAGATCAAATCACGCCGTTCCGATTGATCGAACCCGAGACATGCTCGACTTCCTACCTCGTGCATTGTTCGTCAACCACCTCGCATCCATGTTCATGGACACCGACATTAGTCAAACAGCAAAAAAATCCATCAGTTCTTCCTTCTAAATGGATAAGACCAAGAGATGTCGAAATGGTTGACCTACTCGAAGCATGGAGCTAGTTCAACCAAAAGGAGCCATTCTTACATTTTTGGCACTCTACCTCCAAATGGCACAGGGCTTAACAAATGTGCGAATGGAATAGCTATCCTTGGGATTCTGGAGGTAAGGGTTAATGTAATCATGCGCAGTTAGTGTAATCATAGAATGGTGAGGCTACTCCGTACCGAACACTTGACTTGCTTAGTTGCTTGCATTGCGGGTGTGTGTTGACTTGGGCCGTGGACCTTTGAATCGAACGTCGAGTTCGGCACAGCAACGTGAGCCTTTTCCAGATCTCAAGATGCTCGGTTCATGTGCACAAGCCGCCCGAAAAACGCAGCTTGCCTCCCTTGGCGTCGCCAGATCTAACACGTATGCAACGTGCAGGCAGGATATGTGCCACACCGATAGGGATGCAAACGGACCGAATACAGACGGATAATATTTTTATCATATTTATTTTTATATTTTTTTCTCAAATACGAATACAAATACCTCGGATACGAATACAAATAGGAATAATATCGAATACAAATACAGAGCAAATACGAATCGAAACGAATACGGTCACGAATATTTATCGAAACATGAAAACCCCTTAAACTATACATCCAAAATCAATGAAAACATATAAATAGTTTATCTTGTCAAAACATTAATGAAATCTAAATGAGCATAAATATTTTTATCCACAATAGTCACACCATTGTACAGATTTTAAATCTTCAAACGCCAATTAATTTTTTCTAAAGTCCTAAATAATTATTAATGGATTTCTACCATTTACATGTGACTAATAAATTAATTAAGAATTTAAATTTACATTAGAATGATTTAAACGGCAGTACATCAATTTAATCGGTATAAATTTTAATCTACCAATAATACTAAATTTATTTTTAACAAACATAAATATTTACTGGTGGGCTGGTGGCAGGGGGTGAGAGAGGCTGGATTGGGCTGGGCAACATTGGGCTGAAATCTCGGATATCCGGATTCGTATTATCCGGATAATCCGTATTAGCATTCGTATTCACTGGATATCACGCCTACCGTATTCGTATTTGTTTCCAATAAAAAATCCATATTTATTTCCGATCCGAGAATTATCTAACGAAAATCCGATCCGAAACAACCCGTATTCGTTTTCATCCGAATAAATTAATTTTCGATCCGTTTTTACCCCTACCCACCGACAAGTGAGGTGGTTTGGGGCCAGCCAAACCGATCGGCTCAAGCTCCTTGCCAAATCAAATCCAGAGCCTGATTCGATTGGATTGGCATCATCCGTGAGCTGTTCTCTCTCGTCCAGCTCCTGTACATTGCGATCATACTCTATCATACGTGCTGCCGTTTTGTGATTATAAACCGATGCGCATGCGCCGTTTGCCAGTTTGCTCGGTGCTTGGACGCACGCACGGCGTGCACGTCCGACGCGGCCCACCACCTCTTCGCCGTCTGGAGCAAGAGAGAACGAAAGGGACCGACAAAGCGGCAGCACGGTGAAGTATCTCGTGCTCTCGCTGTGGAATGGAAGCGATGCATCCGACGCATATCCCAAACGCTACTGTGTTGCTGCTTTGGTCTGGTCATTTTGGCCGCCGCAAAAAAATGCATGCATCCACTGTGCGAGCTGCGATTCCTTTTTGGTCGGGGACAAGAGAGTATCGCCACTCATTTTGCACGATCATCCGAACTGTATGACCGATGCAGCGATCAGATTGGGTGAACCATTGTTTCTAAATTTTCCTCTAGATATCGGTAATCTTTCACTCCACGGGGCTATGAAAGCTAAAAGGAATAGATTACTTCACTTAATTGGATCTCTTTAGTGGACGGTCTAATTACTACTTAGCTAATGGTCTGACCTCTATATGGTCTAACCTCTCGTTAGGACGGTTTGACCACTCTCTCAGCACAGAACTGAAAATCAGTACGGTGTCAAATGCAAAAATTGAAATAAATTCTAATCCATAGCTCTAAATGACTTGAAACTTTGAACACACCTTATATAAGACAATAGGAACCAGATCAAGACAAGAAACATGGGGGTTTTGAGACTTGGTTCCATCAATTTGAAGGAAATCGATCCTAAGACTCAAGAATACCCAAAAACCATAAAATCAAAATTACTTCTTACTCATGGGGATTTAAGACGAGTTCTTCCAGATCTACTCCTACATGCTCTAGTAAGCTAATCTGATCAAAGATTCAGGCTAAAAACACCAAAATCACGATCATTATCTTTCTTGTGCTTCCTACTTGAGCATGTAACCTCACTCGGACTTACCCAACCACACTAATCTCAACTGTCCGACCATAATCGCTAACGTTCTTCAAACCACATGCACATCCAAAGATAAAGCAACCATCTCGAGCACAAGTTCCATATATTTGACTCGTGTTAGTCAAAACAATACATCATGCAACACAACACAACACAACCAATCAATGGCTCCTATGCCATGCACACACTCAAATATCCCAAGAAACTGTTGGAGATTAAGCAATTTTAACATCATTTTCAGACAAATTCTAGTTATAAGCAAAAACAGTAAAGCATATGACCAACATGAAATAAATGGCATGATGATTAAACAAATATCTCTTAAGATTGAGATAGCATTCAAGTAATTTAAACAAAATAATATGCTTAACGGATCAAGACAGTGGGCAATTGAAATCTGCATGGCACACATGTTATTTAGTGTGAATTAGCTCTCAGCAAAAGAGTTACTCAAGTTCTAAACTTGGCCTTCTCTACTCTAGTCAATATATCAAAAATCTAAGTGATAATCATTTTATATTCTGCTAGTTTGTCAATCTAAACATTACTTCAGAATGGTGACTAAAACAATTTCATGTTCTAATCAAAACATATAGCAGAAATGAGCTACTATAGTACTAATCTGTTGTCTGTAATATTCAGAACAGAGACAAAATGTACTACGGCTGAGTCAACAGACTTCAAGCTATGACAAGAATCCAGAGATAATTAAACAGAGATATCACACTAGCACGACAAACACATGCATAATAGGAATCAAGAGTGTAAAGAATAGCTTACTGGGCAATGGCAATCCAAGTCACCAAGACAATAGTAAGGGCAAGGCTCATTGCGAGAACGATGTCCTAGAAAATCAATCATTGGCGTATGCCCAGATATCGCCAGAGAGATTAACAGAGATACAATGCCCAACTTCAGAAATCAGTACTCACCAAATCATGAAGTCGAGATGCAGGTGTTGCCGCACAAAACCAATGCAATCCCCAATCAGATGAAGCAACTGAGAGTTTACGACAACGGCTACTTACAATTACGTTAGATCAAGCACAACAGATCAAGCACAGCAGGTTGACCACGACAGATCGACCACGGTAGATCAACCACGGCAGGTCGACCTTGATAGAATGACCACGGCAGGTCGAGCACGGCAAAACAACCACGGCTGAATGACTGTGGCAGAATGACCACGGCTGGACGACCGCGATAGAATGACAATGGTTGATCGACCACGGCAGAACGACCACGACACTTCAACCAACAGCCAAGGCCGACTACACCACGGAGAATCAGTAGAGCCTTACCGGCGTAGAAATCACTGAGACCCCAGTGAGTTCGTTGGAGAAACTGCACAGGAGACAAGGAAAAACTATCACCACTTGTTCTCAGATCTTGGTATGTTCTCTTGATTGCTCTTCCTCAAAAGCTTTCCCAATGCTCGATTTCAAGGGAAGCAGTGCCGCACCAGTGGCCGGACCAAGTCCAGTGCAAGAAGAGGAGAGCATAATCTAACCCCTTCTCTCGGCTGATTGGTCAATTGACCTCATCCCTTTCCTCATATCTCTTACAGGTGGACCCCATACTAGGATTTCTGTTCCTCTTTCTTTGATTCGGAAATGAGGGAAATTCCCATATTGCCCAACAATCCCCACTGATTTTCCTCAATTTGCCACATCTTGAATAAGATTGAAGTAGCTATGTTTGATATACAGTCATTTGGCAAGGATACCTTGTAGGTTTGAACTCAATACCTAGCAACAAAAGCTATGACTCTGCACAAACAATGGAGGACCGTGCCTTGATCCAGTGTCCTACCTGCTAGAGTGAATACATAACCACTCGTAGCCTTCATATCATCCGAGTCTCTTATCCAATTAGAGTCACTGAATCCTTCAAGGACTACTAGATGGCCTCTATAATGTATCCCAAATTCTTGGTTCCATTTAGGTACCTAAGTACCCCTTCTAGTACTATCCAATGATCATCTCCTAGATTGGTAGTGTATCGGCTCAATCTGCTTACGGCATATGAGATGTTAGTCCTCGTTGCACTAGTTAAATACATCAAGAACCTAATTATTTGAGAGTATTTAAGCGGTTTTAGAATTATTTTCAGATTAATTCCATATATAAATAAATAACAATAAAGCATATGACCAGCAGAAAATAAATGACATGAAGATTAAACAAATATCTCTTGAGACCGAGATAGCATTCAAGTCATTTAAACAAAACAATATGCTTAACTGATCAAGAAGTGGGCAATTGAAATCTACATAGCACACATGTTATTTAGTGTGAATTAGCTCTCAGTAGAGGAGTTACTCAAGTTCTAAACTTGGCCTTCTCTACTCTAGTCCATATGTCAAAAATCTAAGTGACAATGCTTTTATATTCTGCTAGTTTGTCAATCTAAACATTACTTCAAAATAGTGACTGAAACAATTTCATGTTCTAATCAAAACATATAGCAGAAATGAGCTATTGCAATACTAATCTGTTGTCGGTAATATTCAGAACAGAGACAAAATGTACTACGGCTGAATCAACAGGCTTCAGGCTATGACCAGAATAGAACAGCAGAGAGAAGGCACTAACTCAAAGTATAATCAACAAGTCAAACTAGCAGAATATCTCTAAACTGTCACTGTGATCTCAAATATGATTAGTTTCCTTGTCGAGCAATTTCAAAAGTCCACAATCTATTATGCAAAGTCCTCCTAGTGCTAGCAATTATCACGGAACTCAGAGGTACTTAAACAGAGATATCACACTAGCACGGCAAACATATGCATAATAGGAATCAAGAGTGTAAAGAATAGTTTACTGGGCGGTGGCAATCCAAGCCACCGAGATGACAATAAGGGCAAGGCTCATCGCGAGGACGATGTCCCAGAAAACCAATCACTGGCGTATGCCCGGATATCGCTAGAGAGGTTAACAAAGATACAATGCCCAACTTCACAAATCAGTACTCACCAAATCGTAATGCCGAGATGCAGATGTTGTTGCACAACGCCAACGCAATCCCCAATCAGATGAAGCAACTGAGAGTTTATGACCATGGCCGCTTACGACTGCGTTAGATCGACCACAGCAAATCAAGCATAGCAGGTTGACCACAGTAGATCGACAACGATAGGTCAACCTTGACAGAACGACTATCGTAGGTCAAGCACGGCTCGGACAAAACAACCATGGTTGAACGACCACGGCTGGTTACCATGGCAGAACGACCACGACAGGTTGACCAACAACCAAGGCCGACTACACCATAGAGAATCAGTAGAACCTCACCAGCGTAGAAATTACTGAGACCCCAGTGAGTTTGCTGGAGCAAACCGCACAGGAGACAAGGAAAAACTGCCGCTCCTTGCTCTCAGATCTTGATATGTTTTCTTGATTGTTCTTCCTCAAAAGCTTTTCCAAGGCTCAATTTAAAGAGGAAATGGGGAAGATCCGAAATCAGAGGAGAAGAGAAATGGCGCCGTAGCAGCTGCTGGACCAAGTCCAGCGCAAGAAGAAGAGAGCATGATCTGACCCCTTCTCTCTGCTGATCGGTCAACCGACCTCATCCCCTTCCCTCATATCTCTTACAGGTGGGCCCTACACCAGGATTTCTTTTCCTCTTTCTTTAATTCAGAAATAAGGGAAATTCCCATATTGCCCAACAGAAACATCTCTCATTGTTCTATGGCCACAGCCATCGGTCTGACCGCTCTTCCCATGAAGATCAGACAACCAACTATTGATCGGTCTAACCGGCCCAAACCAACTTAAAATCTTCCCTAGTAACAAAACACCGGTGTGACTATATCTCTAATACCGATCACACCGCCCAACTCAACTCCGGTCAGACCGCCAACCAACAGCCTATCTGACCGTATACGCCTAGCGGTCTGACCAGTCCCACATATTGATCGGACTGAATACACTGACAGCAACACTGAATTTTGTTTACTTTTATAAAATCAAAATCAACTGTATAAATATGTCAATCATTCGTTAGTAGCTATTCATGTACCTTCTCATATGTTCCTACGCAAACCATCTGAGGGAATGAACGAGCAGGAAACAGGAGATTAGATATGGACGTCTAACATTGCACATCCTGAAACTGCTACTAGCACTAGGAAAATAGTGGGTGAATGCATTGCACAGCCTGAAACTACTACTAGCGCTAGCAGATGGTAGGTAAATGCACCTACTGTAGGAGGAATCGGTCACATTCGGGCCAAGTTGATCTCTGTTCTGAACTCTGATCTACTCTTGACTCAAACTTGATTCCTTCAAAGTCTTCCACAGAATTTTCTCAAGATGTTGTTGGGGGTACAGTATAACCGTAGAAGTCAAGTACCTACCTGCTCGCCGGGTGGGTTTGGTGGAGCAAACTGCTGCCTACTCCGATCAACCATAATTCCGTTGCAGACTCACAAGCCGCAATGTCAAAGGGGCAACCATGTCACCCAAACAAAAAAAAACGCCCCTTTTAGGCGCACGCGTTGACCTCCGGCTCTGACATGTTTATACACGGGGATTGGGTGTCTTCCAATGTCAGCCGAATCACCAACCACTAGAGCAGCGAGACTTTGCTTTTGCGGCATTTGAAACCCATCGTCTATGACCGAGAAGAAGGAGGCAGCACGACGGGCTTTGTGAGGGTGGGTTGTTCGGCGAGCCGTTGTGCGTCCAACTGGGGTCAGGTCAGCCGTGCGATGCACCGCTGATTAATTGCGCGCAAGTGATGAACTGACCCCCGAATTAACAATCTTGACCGGCGCTGCCGCTAATTAATTAGCAAGCATCGCACAGCTGACCTGACCCCAATTTACTAACACGCTCGTGTTTCACACAGCGCTATTTTGGCTCTGTATTACGATGTTGAGTTTCTGGCACACGCATTCCATCACACGATTAACACGAGCGGGCCCGTCCTCGTTACAGAACGCAGAAGTGCCTTCAAATTACCCGTTACCATCTTCAATGAAGTAACACCCTGGCGGTTTTCTAATCGTCAACCCGAGTAACACATCTCGTGCTCCTCGTTCCCAGGTTTCTGAAACACGCAGAAACGAATCGTATTTGCCTGCAAAACCAGGAGATGCATGTGCCATTAGTGGTGATCGAGAGGGAGGGTTGACGGCGAGGGAGGCGCGGGCGGTCGTTAATTAACCCCGCAGGAGTCGCGTCCGCGCGTTCCCACCCACACAAACGCAGAGTCCAATTGCCGCGCGTGCGTAGAACGCACCACCCACGCTTTTTTTGGTTTGCCAAGTTGGGCTTCGACACACACCAGGCATCTTCCCCGTTTGCTAATCTAATCCCCACCCAATTAACTCCAAGTCGTCGTCTCCTCCTCCTTCCCCTCCTTTGTATTGTGTATATAAACGCGCACAGCCACACACTGGCTCACAAGGCCAACTCAAGACCAAACAAAAAGATACCAGTTCACCACCAGCACCACATTGCAAAGCAACAAGAAGTCCACCCACAAGAGAGAGGGAGGGAGGAATGGCGATCGCCGTGAGTGGGCACTGGACGCGGCTGCGGACGCTCGGCCGCGGCGCGTCGGGGGCCGTGGTGTCGCTGGCGGTGGACGGCGCGTCTGGGGAGCTGTTCGCGGTCAAGTCCGTGGGCGCGGCGGACGCGGTGCTGCTGAGGCGGGAGCAGGGGATACTGTCCGGGCTGTGCTCGCCGCACGTCGTGCCCTGCATAGGAGGCGGTGACGGCCTGGACGGCTCGTACCATCTCTTCCTCGAGTTCGCCCCCGGCGGGTCGCTCGCCGACGAGGTCGCGAGGAATGGGGGATGCCTCGAGGAGCGCGCCATCCGGGCGTACGCGGCGGATGTCCTGCGCGGGCTGGCGTACCTCCACGGGAAGTCGCTCGTGCACGGGGACGTCAAGGAGAGGAATATCGTGATCGGCGTCGATGGGCGCGCCAAGCTCGCCGACTTCGGGTGTGCGAGAACGCTGGATTCGGTGAGGCCGATCGGAGGCACGCCTGCGTTCATGGCGCCCGAGGTGGCCCGCGGGGAGGAGCAGGGGCCGGCGGCCGACGTGTGGGCTCTTGGCTGCACGGTCATCGAGATGGCCACCGGCTGCGCCCCGTGGAGCGACATGGACGACGTCCTTGCCGCCGTCCACCGGATAGGATACACGGACGCCGTGCCGGAGGTGCCGGTGTGGCTGTCGGCAGAGGCGAAGGATTTCCTGGCCATGTGCTTCGCAAGAAACCCCCGCGACCGGTGCTCCGCGGCTCAGCTCTTGGAGCATCCGTTCGTGGCATTTGACTGCCGCGACGTGAAGCACGAGGAGGCGAAGGCCAGGTGGGTGTCTCCCAAGAGCACACTGGACGCCGCATTCTGGGAGTTGGAGACCGACGACGAGGACGACGACGAGATTTCAGAGAGCCCTGCCGAGAGGATCAAGTCAATGGCGTGCTCCGTCTCGGCCTTGCCGGACTGGGATTCCGACGATGGTTGGATCGATGTGCTCGGCGAGCAGTGTGAACTCTGTGATTCGCCAGCAACCAAGGAGTCAGCTGATGTGGCGCGCAGCGCGCCAAGCAAAGTGTCCGGCGCCGCGACGGTGCCAGCTGAAGAGATGGCTGTCGGCGGCGGCCGTTTAAGTGATGAACTGGACGCGGAGGATGAGCCGTTCGGTGGCGATCTCCTAGCGGCTGATCCTTCAATGGAGCGTCATAACGAAGTCTGTTTGACTTCAGACAGCGATGTACTTCCATTCCAATTACTTTGTGGCGGAATTAATGTAATGGAAATTTGGCTTTCCACAAATTTTCTTGTTCTACTCTGCTTCTCCCACGTTCTTACTCAGTTTTCGTCTAGCTTCGAATTTCTACCCGTAACCCGTGTTTGGAGAAAAGACCACGTTTGCTCCACACTTGCAGTCGCGCACACAAAGAAGTAATTTACTGCAGTAAGTAACCACGCCGTGAAGAAACTGAAGAGGCATAGCATAACCTGCCTGTTGTAACAACACGGAATGGAAACCGCCCTGATCACTACTATTTCCTTCCACGGCAGAAAAGCTAAATATTAGATAACACCGAGGTCGAAAATTTTATGATATATTCTAATGGTAATAAGAGAATGACAGTAGAAATTAAATCAAATTATTGATTTGTAATGATAAAATATATTTTTTGTAAATTTATTTTTTAAATATATTATAGATTTTTTCTCTGAACCTATTATTAATCTTTTTCGCCACCGTCTCTCACTCGTTACATGTTGCTGTTGTCTTTCAAATGCGTGCTGCCATGGCGTTTACAGAAATTACTATTATGGTAAATTTTCTTTATAATTTTACTGCTCTTAAGATTCTACTATTAGTGCTGCCGGTGATAGTATAACTAAATTTTTAACTAATATAATCTATTAAATTAAAAAAATAAATAACACTTGATAGGGGCGGGCGTCGGCCGAAGAAAAAGAAAAAAAAAGGAAGAGAAGCGGTACCTGCCCCTTTCATGATAGGGGCTGGGAAAACGTGATATGCTGTGCCCGCCGCCCCGGGACCCAACCGGCCCAGCACCGCCCCCGCGAAATCTATACCGTCTCACGGCGCATCAGTGTATGTGCACGCACGGGGACGGACTCGGCATGCAGCCTCTCCGGGTGGCGCGTCGGTGCGTGCGTGAGGTCATGCATGGGGCCGGCACAGCACGGCGGCACCGGCTGACGCGACCCCCGTGTCATCCGCTCCATCACGGCGCACTACCATTGTCTCGCCGGTCCCCGCTCCGCTTAGACGCATGCGGTCAGATTGAACGCGGGCACAGTAATTAGGCCCGCGCGCGCGGTACCGCGGCAGTCAGCGCAGCTGCCGTCCTGCGGCGACTGCCACGGCCGTCAGCGACGCGTGCCGAGCCGGGCGCGGCACGGAGCCAAGTCCGGGCTCAGGCGGCCGTTGCGTCTTAAGCCGGCGCGGCCTGCCTGCGGCCCGTGTCCGTCTGAAGGCGAGGACACCGCGGCCGTGCGCCGGCCAGCACCAATCGCGTGTCCTAGTGTGTTCAACTTTCGGGCGCGGCGGGGTACAGATGGGCGGCATCGGATTGGGCCACACGGGATAAGGGGGTAGATACGAGAGCTTCTGATGGAGTCCACGGGGGAAGGGCATTTGGGTTCCGGCTCGCCAACTCGTACCACGTAAGAGTCAGGTCGTCAGGTCTCCCCTGCCTTGCCACTTTATTACGCTTTGGGTTGCTTTCGCGCCAACTTTCGGACACAAGTAGGGGGTGGCCACTTGAGATGTGAGTTCTACACAGTGCCAGAACATTTTCGTCTTTCAGATGGATGGGTGGCATCTTGATTCTCGAGAGGTCCAGAACATTTCGTTCTCGCTGAGGCGAAGCGAGGGTTCCGTGGAGTTGAGAGTTTTGGAATGTTCCAGGGGCATGAGTAGAGATGGTTTGGTCACCAAGTGGCCTGTTACTATCTGGACAAGTATTTCCTGTGTCTAGAAAAATTGTGAATGGATTTGAGGGGAGAACTCCAGATCCTTTATGGCCAACTCAGCGTCCGAGCATACTTTGGTGGCACCAAACCGAGTTACCGGCGGAATGAGAGTGGGTGATTCAGGCGAACTGGCTCCAGACATCTGTGCAGTCCACAGAACTATTCAGCTCGGTGATCAAACTCGTGCTGCATACTACTACTGGTAACATACGTGTATTCCTCTCATCTCTCTCACGCCACATGGTTGCCAATGCGTTACATACACCTCCGATTCTAATGCTCAAGCAGTACACGTGGATAAACAAGGAATAGTGCACGTTGACTTCACCCTTGTTCCTTGTTCGCGTGCTAATAACACCAAGCAGAAGTCAAACCATCAAAGAAAAAGAAAAGTAAAGGCATCATAACACAAAGGGCAACCTAGCTCAGGGTCTACACACCGGCAATGCTTCGGTGACCATCTGATAATTGCTTTAATCTCGAGTATTACTGTCTATGTCGCCCATGTCATATTGTGTTTTATTCTACTCCTACAGTTCCGTACCACTTTGTTTTTGTTTTGTCTTTTAAAAACTGTTTTTCTATATTAAATATTTTTTATGACAACTAGTTTTTAAATAGAGTGTTTTCTCAAGATGAGATCTGCTAATCGATTGTAATATATATTATAACCACTTTATTTATATTAATTAAAATTACATATGAGTATCTCTCTACAAATTTCTCTATAAACTATTATTATTAATAAGCTAAAACTAAAAAGCTCGATGAACGGAGTCTTATTCATTCATGCTCCGAAGCTCCCTATCCACTGCTTTTTGTTTTAAGGGCAACAAAATTCTAAAAGTTCGAGACAAGGCACAACGCCATCCACCAGGACACTGCAACGTGTCGCACTCCTCCGCCAAGAACAGAAGCCAGCTCTTCTCCAGTTTTCCTACACGCGAAAAAATAAAAGCAGCAAAGCAAAGAAAACCCTGTGACCTTAACACTTGTCGAGGCAACAACTGCGACAGGTAACCGGAGTGGAGCTCACCGACGAACAGCACAGGTGGCAAAGCTTATACTAGTAGTATCTCGCAGATGAGTTTGTATCTATCCTGTATCTAGGGGTGGATATCGAGCCGGCTCGGTTCGGCTCAGCTCGGTGAAGCTCGTTAAAAAAGTGGCTCGACTCGGCTCGGCTTGTTAGCGTAACGAGCTAAAAAACAGGCTTGGCTCGGTTCGTTAGGCTCGTTAATACAAATTACATATTTTGATTGCTATTATGCAAACATATGAAAGAAACAGAGTATATGTGATGCTTCTACACCCAAGATTAGCTCAAAATGCAAGCAAAAATCACATCATCTCAAGTGCAGATTGCAGAACAGATCGGCTTACATAGCAAAATCACATCATCACATCACTTTTTCTCAGAATAGATTGCAGAACAGATCGGCTTACATAGCAAAATCACATCATCACATCCCTTTTTCTCAGAACAGATTGCAGCCTAGATATGGAAAACATGCTGATATACAAGTGAGTTCTCCAGTCATCAGCAGAACCAAAGGCAGAGTAAAAGGGGCAGGGACTCACCGAAGAGGAAGGTGGTTGCATGCTACCGCCGGCATAGCCACGCCTCTAATTACCACCATGCACTCCCCCGGCGTGCGGATGGCTGCTCGCCGGCTGAGGCTCGCCAGGGCAACTTGCCTCCTACCTAGCACCTCGTGAGCAACCTAGTAAAAATCACATCAAAATAACAACCAAAGTAAGGTAGACCGGGTTTGATTCGGGGAAGGGGACACCAGATCTGGGCCCTAGGCCATGGATCTGGCCACATCTCACCATGCCGACCGCAGCTTACCGTGCGACGGGCGGGCGGCGAGGCGAGGTCGGCCCATGCGGCACGGAGTAGCACCGCTGGGACTGGAGACGAGAAGAGGAGGCGCAAAAGGGAAGCCGACAGTGGAGGCGGTAGAACCGGGGGAAGGGGAAACGAACCGGAGACGGAGAGGGGCGTCGGTGCAGCAGCACCTCCCGGGACTCTCCCGCAGTGGCTCCGCCGACTGCGGCACCTGCGGCCGCGCCGTCGCTGGATTTGAGCCTCGGGATGCCGGCCATGGTGGAGGAGGCGAGAAGGCGATTTCTCGGGACGGAGGAGGCGAGAATGAAGACCGAGCGACTGGCGTTGAGATGGGCTGAGCGTTGAGGACATGGGCCACGCCCGCGCGCCGAGTCTGACCGAGCCAACCGAGCGGCTCGCGAGCCGGCTCGGCTCGTTAAAGAAACCGAGCTCAACTCCTGGCTCGGCTCGAAAATTCCACGAGCCGAGCCAGGCCGAGCCGAGCCTGTATCGAGCGGAGCTGAGCCGCGAGCCACGAGCTTTTTGTCCACCTCTACCTGTATCCGTCGAAAACTAGTAGAACTGGGAATGATTCGATCGATGCGAGGGGATCATCTCACTTGGCTGGCAGAGGCCAGGGGGATGCCTATCACCAAGCCGTGATTGGAATAGGTTTTTGCTTTGATCATGCTGTATTATGGAGTCGGCGGTCTGGGCTCCCAGATCTCATCCGAACAGGCAAATCAGAACGCAGTCGCATGCCTTGATTCCAGGCTATCCAGCGAGGTGCTCCTCACAGTTGTTTCAGATTCTGATCAGACCGTGCCGACGCTACTTCTAAGACCATGGACCAGGCAATGAAATGCAGTTTTATGGAACAACTAATTGCAGTTCTTTTAGTCAGGTTCCAATGCTTTAACATCTCGGGTTTCCATTTGTCCGTAGCACAGGGGAGCAAGAGGAGCAACAAGTATCCGTTCGGACCAGCTCAACCCAACTTGAATGCATCAAACTAAATAAGGAAGGCTGCCGCCGCCTGCCATATAGAAATATGGAATTAGCCGGTGCACGAATTAACTTCGAACTGACATATGTGCAGCCCACCGAACTGTTTAGCTTGCCGTGTCTTCCCTACGCAGCGGCTTGCCGACCCGATGAATCTCGTGCCGGATACGTGTACTGCTCCTTCTGTTCTTGCACGCCACGCGCGTGGCTGCATGGACCGACCGCATCAATGCGTTTGGCTTGAATGCGGCAGCACCGGCACGCGCAGATAAACTTGGACTGGCGCTGCTTGACGCCACATTTGACTGTATACCATGGCCGCTGGTCGGGAGTTGCTTTCAAATTCTCGCTTCCCTGCTTTCTCGGAGGCACCGTGACCCCCTTTCTACCCTACTCTATAATACACCAATTTTTTTTTACTAAATCCACCCCTCAACCACCCCCACAGTCATACCTAATCTAAGTCCACCCAGATTTATGTACCAAAGTAATCCAACTTCATACAAATGAATGGCCTGAATTTCTCCTCAAGCCTTCTTCTATTACTCATTGAAGATTCTAAGGCCAAAATCATCCGGATCATGCACATCATTGAACCCAGAACCCACCCCGCGCCCACGCCCATGCCCCCGACGCCCCCACCCTCCTCCCTAAACGCGTGCGGCTCTGCCTCCACCCCCGAATCTTCCGCCAACACCTCCCTCCCACCCCGCGCCGCCGCGTCCTACCCCGCTCCCACCTCGCCCCGCCGCCTCCTCCCCCTCCTCCCCACCCCGCGCCGCCGCCTCCTCCCCACCCCGCGCCAATCTCCAGCCGGTGGAAGCGCCGCGAGCGGGTGCTCGCGCCTCAGATCCAGCGATCCTCCTGCTGCCGCGGCAGACATGGACGACTTCCAGGGCCTCCTGGCCCGAGACTTCGGCCTCCGCCCGCAGGGGAAGGCCATGCCCATGTCGGCCGCCGCGACCTCCGGATCCGCTTGGACTAACCCCAGATCCGCCTCAGCATCCGCCACCGCTGGCGCCCCATCGTACGACGACCTCTTCGGGCCCGCGGCATCCTCCCCACCGCCTAAGGCGACGCCTTTGCCCTCCCTCGACTCCATCTTCGACTCCTTCAAGGAACCCTCCGCCGCTGCCCCTCCGCCAAAGCCGAATCACTCGTCCATGCCGGTGTTCGACAAGCCGATCTACGACGACGACATCTTTGACGGGTCCCCGGGGTGAAGAGTTCCGCGACGCGGTTTGATGATGTGTTTGGGGGGAACCACGCACCGCCCCCTGCGTACGACGACCTGCTGGGATGGTTTCGTCTATAAACACCCCCACGACCTCTACCCAGTCGACCGCGATGGTACCGATGCGGTGGCGCCGTCCACCCCGGCGTTGCCCCTCACGCCCTCCTCCAACGCCGCCGCCGCGCGCTCCTCCGCCTCTCCACTCCCCACTCCCCCAGCAGCTCCTCCCAGAGCCCACTCTCGATGCCGCCGTCAGCACCGACTCTCCCCCATGGCGCCTTCCTGGGCTCAACTCCACGCGGTGTCCACCCCAACGGCAGATCCACGGTCCTCCTCTCGTGGGTTGGCTGCGTACGTCCGCAGGTACCAATGTGTAAACTGCCGCCTTCTCCTAGCTCCTACCCACCCGGGCGCCGCTGCCCTCGCCCTAGCCAGCGAAGCGCCGCCACCACCCCTGTGCCCTTTGGTAAGAGTTTCAACAGTTTCTCATGAAAATGATACTCATGAGATTGAGCAGCAAACGACATATTTATGCATATTTTTGTTGAGGCATGTTTGAGCTATTGAGAAGGTTTAATAGCTCTGTTACCATATGCACATCTTCCACACAGGGACTTGCTGAACCTCAAAGAATATAAGGTTGTGCATAAGTGAGATGAATTCAGAGTGTGGCATGTGGCTGCCTTCTGTTTAAACACGAATTTTTACCTATATGGTTATATTGTTTCTTTTTAGCTGTAAGTTGTACGAATTCAGTGTGTGGCATTTTTTTACTGTTATATTGCTTGAACTAAACACAATCTTATGAACATAATTACTTAGTTTCATTTGTAAAATATAGCATGTCTGATGAGTTCTACCTGCATCATTTTGTAAACTAAATCTTGCATTGTGATTTAGGTGTCAAAATGATTGAAGCATATCTGCGAGCTAACAATATTTGTGGACTACAATGAGGTATGCCTTTTTCAGTGTTACAGCACTTGAATTAGAAGTTTTGATCATAATATAGACATATTTGCATTCATGATGGCAGCCACAAACAGAACGGGTTTACTCTTCATATCTTGAGCTGGACCTTACTGAAGTGGAGCCTTGCATTTCGGGCCCAAAGAGGTATGATCTTGACAACGTTCTTCTCATTGGACAAATGTTCTACTAATGGGGAGGTACAATATGCATACTGTTTGATTTATCAACCTGTAGGCCTCATGACCGTGTCCCTTTGAAGGAAATGAAATCAGATTGGCATGCTTGCCTGGACAACAGAGCTGGTTTCAAGGTAAGCTCTTGGTTTTGTTGCATATGATTTATGCATTATAGTGCCGATTTTTGCATTACAGTGCCGTATCTGACGTTACTAACCAAATACATGTACAAAATTCTAGGGTTTTGCAATGCCCAAGGAACAGCAGGATAAAGTTGTGAAATTTGACTTTCATGGTCAACCTGCTGAACTCAAGCACGGCAGTGTTGTTATAGCAGCAATAACTAGCTGCACAAACACGTCAAATCCCAGCGTTATGCTTGGTGCTGGTCTTGTGGCAAAGAAAGCCTGTGAATTGGGTCTTGAGGTTTGTTCTTTTATAGTGTGTCTGCATACTGTTGTATTGCCTGCTTTTCTCTGCTTTCTGTTGACCGTGGAACGGTACTTTTCAGGTGAAACCATGGGTGAAGACAAGCCTTGCCCCTGGATCTGGGGTTGTCACTAAATACTTGCAAAAGAGGTATCTTGTTATTCAGTAATTTTAGTAAAACATGGAATTACAGTGTGTTGTATCCAATGTATCTTTCAATCCAATCTGGTGATATCTGTGCAGTGGTCTTCAAGAATATTTGAGCCAGCAAGGGTTCCATCTTGTTGAGTATTCACCTTGTTTTTGGTCCAGTTCATGAGCATGTTATGCATCCTTTGTGTAATCTAGGCACACTGTTTGCATGTAGTCCATTGATTCCAGGTTATGAAAACATAACGCTCTTTGGTTTACTATAGCTAACCGTTCCACTAATTAAACATGTGGGTCATGCAGATCAACCTAGCTTCATGTGTTAGAAAACTGACAGTGGATATCTTCAAGTTACTTATTTATGCGTATAAGATTTTTTTTTGCTGAACAACCTCATGTGCAATATGTGTGTAAGATTTTTTTCCTGAACAATCTGATTTGCAATCACGTGCATTAGGTGTCCCTATAATATTTTTGATCTGTCTGTATTCTTGTAGCCAATGCACACCTTTTCGTTTAGCATAACTTGAGTATTGCATATAGCAAATCTATTTGCATATTTTTTGACCAGAAAATCTATTTGCATATTATCAATTTATCACCACAACTTTAAAAAATCCATATCTGTTAGACAAAGCATCTTTCATCATTTCTTGACTCATGGCAGCTAGAATGACATGCATTCTATAAGAATTTTAAGGCATGGAGCTTCATTTTACATAATAAATTTCGGTATTCTTGTTGAGAATATAGTTTTTAAAAAGAAAGGGAGATATAGTTGTTAGTTACATGTAGTTTTCGTTCCATTTGAAAAAAAACAAGAACCCTCTGATACTCTTGTGCCACTTTTTTTTCAGGGCACTAAGGATGATATAATTATGGAAATATAGACATGGTATGATCTGGCCCTTTTATACCTAATATATCACAGTGGAGGGATGCAGAGAGTTGCATATCGAAGATAAAATCTATCAGTCCGTATTCTCCCTTGGCTTGTCATGCTACAGGTGCTTCATGTTCTATTTATCATGAGGTTCCCCATGCTTAGAATCCTTGCATTGTATTAATACCAAACCTTTTTGGGAGTTAAGGCACTGTTCATTTACGTTGTTGGGAAAATTCTGAAATTTTGTTAGAGGTAGCACTGAGAAAATATGAGTGAAAATACACATGATTGTTTTGCTGATATTGATATTTATTATATAGTTCAGGATCCTTATATTTATGTATCATCTTTTTTTGGATTCCGTATATATTGATCAGCTGATAACCAGTTGTGTTTTATGAATTTTTATCAGGATATAAATGACTCCAAGTCAATCTTATTTATTCATGTTTCTTTCCTTCATATGTGATCAAATGGGCTCTAAAATGATTTATTTGACTTGCTTCTATGGTTTGGGTTTCCGTTGCCCTTTGTTATTCAAGATATTTACAGTCTCTATTCCTATTCAGATATCTCGACTCAAAACAGCACTAGCAATGAAAGATTCAGGATCGGAGCAAAACATGACTTGTGACTCTGAGGCATTTAACATGAAGATGCCTTCGCCTGGTTTTTCAAATAGGCAACAGGGTAGTTGTGATTTGCTGTCAAGCCAAACTAACTTCAGACAACCAATGGAGGATGTTGGAAACATAGAGGTAATAATGCTGTGAACTTCTGGATTAGATATTACATGTACCTTTATGGTCCACATTGTTTGGTAACTAAAAGATTCACGGGTAATCTTAGATTCTTACTGAGTTGATTGTACACTCGTCGTCATTTCAGCTGCCATCTTGTTCTTCAGTATTTTTATACAATCAGGTGTGATTTGATTTTTATACAGGTTAGAGCCAATCCTACATTGAGACAGAAGAAACCAAGCTTTGATTTCCAGGATTTACTAGCATCAAATGATTCTCCTTCGTGGCCAGATAGCAATTCAAGGGTAAATTTTCAGATGGGAGAAGAAAGGGAAACAGTTGGCGGGGACTGGATTGATAAGGTTGTGGTGAACAACAATCACTCTGTGTTTCTTATGCTGCTAAGTAGCTCAGGTCGGTGTGAAGGACATGGCAATTAAAATTCTGGAATCTAACCTGGAAATTCGGTGGGGATATGCTTTAATGTAAAGAATGAGAATTCCAAGGGAACATTTGGTGGAGCTCATGTGATTTTGACGGGTGGAAGATGGAATTTACGTGTTTTCTTCTGCTCTGTAGACTAGGCAAGAAATTGTTGGCAAAATGACCATGAAAGCAACTTTTGATGTGAGAAGATGGGGGTGTTCTGGTGTGTTGATATGTAATTGTGCCAATAAACTGTTGCATGGCCGTAAAAGTATTTTGCTTTTGATGCGAGAAAGACTTTCTTTCGTAAGACCTTTTCATCTATGGAGCACTCCTCTGTGGCCACCGAATTGTTGCTACATTGATTGTTAGAGATGTTACTATGGTGTCTTATGAGGGGAACAAAAGATAAAATTTTTGCTTGGTCCAGAAAGGCATGGATAGGAACGAAATATTTTATTTATTTAGATTCATTGCTTTTTTTACGTTGGATCTTGGAAACCTAATGTTCTTATCCATCCTTGATCACTCTTCAGATATTCATTTGTGATTAAGATCAAAAGTGACTCAGTTTAGTAAAAAATGATCAAACTAAGCCGTAGTGTAACATCAGTTTTCTTGTTGAGATCCACCTCATTATTAAGTACTCACTGTAATAAGACTATAATAGCAACATTATTTGTCTAAGAAGGCTGGAACTATTCAGTGTAATCGCTAATGAAATGATTGGTCATCAGTCCTCACCTACTGGTCAGATATGGTGTTGCTTTGAGAAATACAAGACTTACGACCACATCAATCCGTCAATAGATGTGGTCGAAAGGCGTTCGACCACAGTAAAACTGAAAGAGGCGTGCTCGGGAAGTTCGAACATGGTCGTCAGGAGGCTACGACCACGTTGTAAAGTCGCTGAGCGTGGTCAAAGAAGGCTGTGACCACGGCAAACCGTCAATAGACATGGTCGAAAGGCGTTCGACCACACCAATACTGAAAGAGGCATGCTCGAGCGGCTCGGGGAGATCGGACGGCGTCCGAACGACGCAGAGAGATCGGATGGCGTCCGAGCGGCGCGGGGAACTCAGGGAGATCGGACGGCGTTCGAGTGGCTCGAGGAGATCGGACGGCGTCCGAGTGGCTCGGGGAGATCGGACGGCGTCCGAGCGGCGCGGGGAGGGAGACGCACCCGACAGGTGGGTCCGGGTGGTCAGCGAGAGAGGGAGGCGCGGGCGCAAGGTGGACGGCAGAGATGGGCCGACGCGGCCGGGTGGATTGACCTGGGCCGGCCAAGTGGCAAGCGGGGGAGGGGGCTAGGCGGGATCGGGCGGGAGATCCGGCCGTCCACGCGGTGGCCTGAGGGGAGGGGAGAGGAATTTTAGTTTTGATTTTTGATTTTCAGAGAGGCTAGAAAGTTCAATAAAGCTCAGAAAAAATATTAAATAAATTCCAAAAATCCCAGAAAAATTCACAGAAGTTCCTGGGTAAGTTTTGGACTTAAATAAAATATTTTCAACAACAGTTCTTGCATTAAATTTTAAATTTAATTTCCTTCAAAATACTTTTTAATCTTTTAAATAACTTTTTTTTTAAAAAAACTCAGAAAAACCTTGGGATGTCACATACGGCGAGGGAGTAGCGGCGGCTGGTACTGTTCCAAGCGGCGCCTCGACTGCTCCGCGTGTGCTCCTCTCCCCAGACGGCCCGCGCCCCAGTAAAAGCATCATGAATCTTAATGAATCTGATTGTTCGTCTTATTTTTTTATAAATTTTATCTTATTTTGTATTTTACCGTAGCGTTAGCACGGGCACACTACTAGTAAAACATAGAACTTTCATAGAAAGAAGTTTGTTTCCTAAAGAAATCGAAAAAATAACTCCGCATGCCAAACGGGAACAAATTAGTCTAGGGACTTTGGGGCTAAGCCTGCGATTATTTTGGTAGTTCCACCATTTCAACATTTAAGGGAAAGGAGTTGCTAGCTCGTGCTATACAGTTGGAATGTATTTCTAGCGGTGTAGCAGTTTCATGAGGGTTCAAGATATTTCAATTGTATAAAAGTTTCATAAAATGTCAGCGCTTTCACAAAACTCAGCTCTGCACTCTGATAGCATGCCACCATCGCATCTACTCTGGTGTTGTTGCATCTACTTTGGGGTTGCTGTCACATGTGGTTCGCGGCGACCAAACACCTACTCGAGCCCCTCACACCTATGTGTCACTGTCATAGGGCTCACCTCCACACTTGCTCAAGCATGTTAGTTCACACCTCGGCACTAGGTGCGCGCTAACCCAACCGCTATTGGGCTTGCCTCTGCCACCATCGTTGTTGGGCTCGCCCAAACCACCACTGTAACAACCTGCTGATGCAAGTGAGGGAGTGTGGAAGAGATGCAAAAAGAAGGGCGATGGGCTTGGGCTCGACAAATAAGATCGGATTGAGTGGATTGGGAAGGGAGAGTGAGAGGAACCACAAGGAAATGCTATAGCATTTTTTGGTCTTTCTGATGAGAAGAACCAGCTAAGTGGCCCGTACAATTGCGCAGCTAGCTATTTTTAATTATCAGAGTTTGTTCAATTGAAATTATATTTACCTTAGAAGGTGTAACACCCCCATTTTTGGGAGCGTCATGAATCCCTCGCAACCGCCCAGGATTGTTTAGTTGCGAGTTACATCATTCGAGTGAATAACATTGCCAACGCAAGCTCAAATACAAAAGTTGACTTTATTACAATAAAAGGGCTTAAAGCCAAGTTTCACAGTAGGGCCGACGGCCTTCAGATATATTACACAAAAAGAGACACCACAGGCATGCTTGAGCGGAGAACGACCTTAATCCCAAGCTTCTTCCATTTCATAGAACACCACTTCTTCATCTTCGCCAGGCTCCTCAAAGTTAGCAGTTTCTGTTTATGTTTTCAAGCAAGTATGAGTACAACTACCGTACTCAGCAAGTCACACGGAGCTTATCATTAACTATATGCATGGAATATCAAGTGAAGGGATAACATGTTCATTATTTGTGTAAATGCAGTTTTATTTAAGAAAACTTGAAAAGCAACTCCATTAAGTAAAGGGGTTTTCAAGCGTGATTAATATCCAACATTACCAAACCATTCTCAATCCTACTTATGCCTTGGTGCTGGAATCACCCAATAAACACAGCTTCATTCACCGGAAGCACGACGTATTCAAATACAATTATTTTATGACTCTGCAGAGTTGCCCTGCTTTACCCACAAGATCTCTCAACTCCCGCGACAGAGTTAAAAGAACAAGGTTGTTCACTGCTCAATTCTTTATATAGCCTCCACCCAGTAGGTCCTAATTCCCCATAAGCTCGGATGACCCCGCGGATCTCATCCGACTCATAGCAATCCTACTGTTGTATGGTTAACCACCTCCCATACGAATTCACCCTCGACCTCCCCCCGCCAGTTGCAGAGGTTCAATTGAACTTGAGCAGTTATTAAACCAGGTTTGACAAAATCAACGCTTGTGGTTGGGCGGATACTATGTTCTTTACTCAGCATAAGGGTCTAGTCCTTATATTTTTCTCTGAGGCATCATCCGTACACAAACCCATAATCAGTACACCCTGTACTGCCACCATTCCTCAACCAAGCCTCCACCCTAGGATAAGGTCTTCGGATCTACGATCCTCGCTTACCTAGATCCATCCTTTCAAATTCTAAATAAATACTAAAAGCCTTAACAGTGGAAAGATTTTAGTGAATTCCTAAACTACCATGTTTATATCACTAGTATATTTAATACTACTATGTTTGTCAACATGAACATGGTCATCAAGTTAAACGGGGTTTTTTTCGGGTGGTAGGTCACAACGAATAAGTCATGTCATTCTAAATAATATTTATACATAAAATATGATTTAAACATATCATAATGAAAATACTGCTAAATAAATAATAACGACAAAATAGGCTCAACATGATCAAAGTATGCGCGACTTGCCTTGCGAGTCTATGATTTCAACAAGTTCAAATTCTTCAGTGGGCTGGATCTGGGCTTGAGCTTCTCCCTCCTGGTCCCGCGAATCCTCAACTTCGGAAGCTAGTGCAAAACAATTAAAATAAATCAATTCCATGCCCGAAGGAATGAGCTAGGAATAAAGAAATAAAATCCGATAAAATTCAAATAAATTGATATTTGGGCTTATAGGAGGGTCAAATGGATAAATGGGCCTTGGATTTGGGTTGGTGGGCTCGAAACGAATCTAGGGAGTACCAACATGTATTTTGGGCCTTGGGTCGGGTTACTGTTCATCGGGTTCGGTACTGTTCATTGGGTTCGAACCCGACTCGGTGAACGGACTCAGTCTAACCAAGTGGAGGTGGCCCGGTCGGATTACTGTTTATGCGGCTCGGTGGGCGGAAACGGGCGCGGGCGAGCTGACTTGACCGAGCCGAGCTCGGCTGGCCCGGTCGGACGCAACGGGCGCGGGGGCGAGTGGGTGCGACTCAGCCAACTCGGGCGGCGCGGTCGGGTGTGGACGGTGCGGTCGGGCGCGGGCGGGCGGGTGCGACTCAACCAACCGGTGCAGTCGGTCGGGCACACAGTGCTTCTTCAATCTCCGCCCGTGCGCAAGCAGAGGAGCAGAGGAGAGGGGCGGCGACCGGTGGTGGGGCTAGGGTGAACGGCGACGGGCGTGGAGGATATGGGCGTGTTCGTGAGACCATGGGGAACCCATTTTGGGCGGTGGCCGGGCCGGCGGAGGCGGCGTTCGCCGGCGGCGAGCTCCTCCCATTTGCGGCCATTTTTGGAATTGCTAGCTCAAGGTAGATTTCTAGAACAATTAGGATGGTGTTTGGGCATCACTAGGGCTTGGGTAAGATCATGGGAGCAGTGGTTTGGGCTGGGGAGACCTACATGAGGTTGGCCACACCCTCTGGTCGGCCCAGGGCGTCAGGGCGGCAGAGGGGAGGTGTAAAGAAGAGTTTGTCCGCGCGGTGGAGGTGGCAAGATCAAGCGGCGCGGGGATGCGGTGGTGAGATCATGGGAGACAGGTGGCGGCAAAGGAGGGACACGACGGCAGCAAAAGCTGGGGCATGGCCGCTGCGGCGGGCTGGCGTGGCCTGCCACGGGGCCTGGGGCAGGTACGACGGCCGTCCACCCGAGCGGAGATGGCGGGAGAAGGCGCGAGAGCGGGCGGTCATGAAGAAGGCGTGAGCGGCGACAATAGCAGTATGGCGGTGGAGTTTTCAGTTGTGAACAGTGCCAGCTTTTGATTCCTCAATTCCGGCCGTGATTAGGGTGATTTGGAGCGGCTTTGCTTGGTGATGAGTGCGGATTAGGCTTAGGAATTAAGAGAACAAATCAAGAACGAAAATGGAGCTCAAATTCAGGTTTTGAATTTTTTTCCAAGGTTCGGTGTTGTTTCAACCTACCCCCCTTAAAAAGGATCTCGACCTCGAGATCAACTCGGGCCAAGGAGTAGGTTGGGAAATTCTCGCTGTAAGTCTGACTCCTTCTCCCATGTTGCCTCATCTGCTGTATGATTTAGCCATTGAACCTTATGAAATATGATATTTTTGCTTCTTAACTGCCTCTCTGTGGTTTCCAAGATCTGAATTGGTTCTTCTTCATATGACAAATCATCCTGTAGATCTATATCGTCAACTGGTATCTGCTCTGTTGGGTGGCGGAGACATTTGCGTAACTGAGATACATGGAATACATTATGCACTTTGGCCAAATTTGGTGTTAACTGCAACTTATAGGCCACTTCCCCTATTCTCTCAAGAATCTCGAATGGGCCAATATATCTCGGGGCTAACTTCCCTTTAACTTGAAATCTTTTTACTGATTTGAACGGTGTGACCTTGAGATATACCCATTCTCCGATTTCAAAGCTTAAATCTTTTCGACGGTTATCAGCATAACTCTTTTGTCGACTCTGGGCTATTTTCATTTTGTCTCGGACAATCCTAACGTGGGCTTCTGCATCTTGGACGATTTGTGGTCCTAAGTACTGTCGTTCTCCAGTTTCAGTCCAATTTAACGGTGTTCTACACTCTCTTCCATATAGGGCTTCAAACGGTGCCATCTTAATGCTGGCATGGTAACTGTTATTATAAGAGAATTCCGCAAACGGTAAACACATGTCCCAAGCTGCTCCATAGACTAATGCACATGCTCGAAGCATGTCTTCTAAGATCTGATTTACTCGTTCTGTCTGTCCTCCGGTTTGTGGGTGGTATGCCGTACTGAACGCTAAGTCTGTTCCCATGGCTTCATGCAGTTTCTCCCAAAATGTAGATGTGAACAGTGCTCCTCTATCAGATACTATTCTTTTTGGAACTCCATGTAATACCACTATTTTTGTTAAATATAGCTCTGCCAGCTTATTCTTACCATAGGTTTGCTTGATTGGTATGAAGTGTGCCACTTTGGTTAGTCGGTCTACGATTACCCAAATAGCATCGTAACCGTCTCGACTTTTTGGGAACCCTGTAATAAAATCCATACCAATGTCGTCCCAGTTCCATTCTGGGATTGGTAAAGGGTTTAGCAACCCTGAGGGTTTCCGATGGTCTATTTTTATCTTCTGGCATGTATCACAACGTGCAATATATTCTACTATTTCTCTCTTCATCTTACTCCACCAATATCTCTTTTTCAAGTCTTGATACATCTTCGTACCTCTTGGGTGAATAGAGAGTTGAGATGAGTGAGCTTCTCGCAATATCAAATCTTTCAAGTCCTTGTCATCAGGTATACAGTATCGATCTCTAAATTTTAAGATTCCCTGATCATCTTTAACGAATTCAGTTGAGTTAGCTTCTTGACTTCTTTTTATGAGCTGTTGTATTTCTTCATCTTTTCCTTGTGCCAATTTGATTTGATCTGTTAAAGTCTGCTGAATTTCCAAAGCTGCTATCTGACCTTGTTCAACAACACACAGGTTCAAATATTGAATTTCTTCTTGTAACGAACTAGAACATTCCAAAATAGAAGCTATATTAGGGTACTTCTTTCGACTTAGTGCATCTGCGACTACGTTTGCCTTCCCGGGATGATACTGGAGATCCAGATCATAGTCTTTAATTAACTCCAACCATCTTCGTTGTCGAAGGTTTAAATATGGCTGAGTAAATATATATTTCAGACTCTTGTGGTCAGAAAAGACCTCACAACGATTTCCCAATAGGTAGTGCCTCCAAATCTTTAACGCATGCACCACTGCTGCCAATTCCAAGTCATGTGTTGGATAATTTATCTCGTGTGGCCGTAGCTGTCTCGAAGTATACGCCACTACTTCCCCTCTTGCATTAGTACACAACCTAATCCTTGTTTCGAGGCATCACAATAGATTTGAAATTCTTTCTCAGGGTTAGGAAGTACAAGCACTGGGGCTGAGGTTAATCTCGTTTTCAACTCCTGAAAACTCTCTTCACATTTATCCGTCCACTTATAGGGGTTATCCTTCTTAAGAAGCTGGGTGAGGGGTCTTGTTATTTTTGAGAATCCTTCGATAAAACGACGATAATATCCGACCAAACCAAGGAAACTTCGGACTTTTGTTACTGTGGTTGGCTGTTTCCATTCCATCACTGCTTTCACTTTCTCAGGATCTACTTTTACTCCTTCTTCTGTGATAATATGTCCGAGAAAGGCTACTTCTTTCATCCAGAACTCACGTTTAGAGAACTTAGCATATAACCGATGTTCTCTTAGCTTACTCAAAGCGATATGCAGATGTTGTCGATGTTCTTCTTCTGTCTTGGAATATATTAATATGTCATCAATGAATACTATCACAAAATGATCTAACTGCTCCATATACACCATATTCATCAGGTTCATAAAATATGCAGGTGCATTTGTCAAGCCAAATGGTACCACTGTGAACTCAAATAATCTGTATCTTGTGGTAAAAGCAGTCTTCTCACGATCTTGCTCTCGGATCTTAAGCTAGTGATATCCAGATCTTAGATCAATTTTTGAAAACACCTTGGCTCCCTTGAGCTAATCAAATAAGTCGTCTATTCTTGGTAGAGGATATTTATTTTTGATAGTCACTGCGTTCAATCCTCGATAATCCACACACATTCTCAGACTACCATCCTTTTTCTTCGCGAACAGTACTGGGGCTGACCAAGGAGATATACTAGGTTGTATAAATTCCTTCTCCATTAATTCATCCATCTGCTTCTTAAGTTCCTTTAGCTCTTGGGCTGACATCCGGTACTGACGCTTTGTGATAGGTTTATTTCCTGGTATCAACTCAATAGCAAGCTCTATGGGCCTATCTGGCGGCTTTCCCGGTAGCTCCTTTGGAAAAACATCCAGATATTCCCGAATTATAGGTATTTGGGATACTCCTTCTTCTACCATTATACTCTGGCTCGCCTTCATTTTCTCCACTAGCACTGGATCTGTCTTTACTAATATCTTTTGTTCTTCTGGACTTACCAGAGTTACTATCTTATTTTCACAACTCACATTGGCTTTATACTTAGTTAATTAACCAATCCATTCCTAATATAACATCCAATCCCTTCATCTCCAATAATAGCAAGTCTGTCTTAAATTTGACTCCTTGGATTTCTAAATCTAAGTCTTTGCATCCATAGCGAGATTCCACTTTATTCCCAGCAGTTTGAAAGGAATAAGACTTTTGCAAAGGAGAAAATGACAATTGATTTTTCACAGTAAAAGCCAAGGAGAGGAATGAATGTGTTGCTCTGGGATCAAACAAAACCACAGAAGGCTTTGAGTTAACAAGGTACGTACCAACGATGACGTCGTTGGCTCCCGCTGCTTCTTCTGCGGAAATATGGTTTATCCTTCCTTGCACTGGTTTCAGTATCCCTTTTCCCTTGTCTACTGCTGACATCAGGTTTATCGTCTGAGTTCCTGCTGGCTTCACTGCAAACTGTCTAGTCTGTCCTCCTTCCTTTTGCTTTGGCACAGCAATGAATTGACGTGGCGAAGATGCCTGTGCCCTAACTTGAGCTTTTTGCTACTTCTGCTTGGCCACAGCGATAACAGACAGTATGTAACTGCGGGCATTGCCTCTGTAAGTGATTCCCTCCACAGTTATAGCACTTCAGCATAGAAATTTGCCTGACATTCTGCTGAGATGTCATAGGACTTTGGCCAGTCTTAAGCTGTGATTTAGGCATGTATACAAATTTCCTTCCTTGTTGTCCTCTAAACTGAGGTGCTAGCATCATTTGCTTTCGAGATCCGTCTGACGAAGATGTTCTCTGTATTATCTTCCTCTTCCGAGCGTCCTCTAATTCATTTCTTGCTTCTTCAGACATGATGAGTTTATTTACCATTGTGGGTAGGTCTTTATAGTCCACCATTGAAATATGGTATTTCAAGGATTTCTGTAACCCTTCTTTGAATCGCTCCATCTTTTTCTCTTCAGTCTTTGCATCATTGGGGGCATATCTGGCCAATGCATTAAATTGGTGAAGATATTCTGTGACGGTTCGCCCTCCTTGTTTTAGTGCAAGAAATTCCCGACGCTTGGCTTCGATGACTCCTGTGGGCACATGGGCTTGGCGGAACGAATCTTCAAATTCTTTCCAAGTGATCTCCCGATCCTCATTCATAGTCTGGTAATTCACCCACCATGCTGCAGCTGGGCCCTGCAGCTGATGAGAGGCATATAATAATTTTTCTTTATCATTGCACTGAATAGTGTTCAACTTCCTTTCTACGTCTCGGAACCAATCTTCAGCTACCGTCGGGTCAGGTGAAGAAGAAAAGACTGGAGGTCGAGTCTTTTGAAAATCTGCCTACTTTGATTGTCCAGGCATTCCTTGCTGATTATTCCCTCCGCTTCTTATAGCAATTTGTTCCAATAGTCTGGCATGCTGCTCCATCATGCGAGCTTGATTCAGTTCTGCTTGGAATCTATTTTCTTCCATCTTGGCCAAAATGTCTGCGAAGCTGATTTGTGGCACTTCCCTTTGACGAGGACTGTCCTGTCCCTGAGATCCTTCTCCACTTCCTGACATCTTGATTGTTTTGATGAGATTAGGAGTTCAGATCTGCAGCGAGTTTTTAGAAAGTCAGATAGATAAGTAAGAATTTAGACTTAGGGTAAGATCAGAATGAAATAGGTAAAGACTCTAGAGTGAAACAAGGGAATTGGAATTTGAAGAGATAGACTAGAGATACCATTATCAAACAAATTATTAGATAGGCAAGATAGTCTTTATTCATTCATAACATAAGTTGGGCACATACTATTTTACAAAGTTCATACCACAACTTATTTTACATTACAAAAACTTGCTACTACAAAAAGGGGCTCAGACTATCTTATCGCAACTCAACTCAACACTAAACTCCCTGATCTGAAGTAGAGCCTCCAGAGGAACACCACTCTTCTATCTCCGGGTCTTCTTCTTCATCATCATCGATCACGGGCTCCTTGTCCTTGGGCTCCTCAACTGCATTGCCACTGGAACACCATTCTTCTTCTTCTGGATCTTCCTCCTCATCAATCATGGGTTCCTTGCCCTTGGACTACTCATCATCTGCTTTCGGCTTCTCCGGGACATGTGGTGCTGGTTCGAAGAGTGAACGGTATTGAGGTGCCGTCATTCTCCTATGCTTGTTGGAGCCTTGGGGAGATTCATCACACCTTGATGCTTCGGCTTGCTCCTTCTGCTGATAGTGTCGCAAATGCTGTTTCAGAAGCCAGTTTTCCTGTTGAGCTGCTAAAAGTTGCTCGTGCATCTTCTTGTTTTCTGAAGCCATTCTGCAGTACTGGGTCTCTTAGCAGACGATCAGAAATGCAGCTTCCTTGACTCTGGGATCATCTTCTGGGTCCGAAGGTGGAAGTGAAAAGCTATGCCCTCCTTCATCTAGCTGTGGAGTGAGGTGGAATGGCGACTCATCAAATTCTGCTTCATAATATCTGCGAAGATACTCCACTGCTTTCCTTGCCGCATCCTGAATGGTGTCTGATTCCTTGCGGCGATATCCGGTAAACTTTCGTCGAATGTCTGGCCTCCAAGGTAGTGGTTCCAGGTATACCCATGCCTTCCACTGGCGTATCTTCCCATGGATCATAAATCCGCTCGTATGGAACACCGGGCGATGCTGCTCTGTTGCGTGCAGGTACTTTTGCATCCTCCATAACCGAGATGCCCATCCGAACAGAGCTCTTGGATCGGGGAAATCATGACGCGTCATCTGTTCAGATCGACAAGTTTTGAGATTAGACAAGAATTGACATAAATATTTTTAGAAATCAACTTAACTGATACTAGAATAATATAGGCGAGAAGAAGGTATATACAATAATATTACTAGAATTTTTGGGTAAATCATTTTTATAGCTAAAATAATTTTGGTAAAAATCTCTAACATACTTAAGGTCATCCTACAGTCAAGCAAGCGTGCTCTGATACCACTCTGTAACACCCCCATTTTTGGGAGCGTCATGAATCCCTCGCAACCGCCCAGGATTGTTCAGTTGCGAGTTACATCATTCGAGTGAATAACATTGCCAACGCAAGCTCAAATACAAAAGTCGACTTTATTACAATAAAAGGGCTTAAAGCCAAGTTTCACAGTAGGGCCGACGGCCTTCAAATATATTACACAAAAAGAGACACCACAGGCATGCTTGAGCGGAGAACGACCTTAATCCCAAGCTTCTTCCATTTCATAGAACACCACTTCTTCATCTTCGCCTGGCTCCTCAAAGTTAGCAGTTTCTGTTTATGTTTTCAAGCAAGTATGAGTACAACTACCGTACTCAGCAAGTCACACGGAGCTTATCATTAACTATATGCATGGAATATCAAGTGAAGGGATAACATGTTCATTATTTGTGTAAATGCAGTTTTATTTAAGAAAACTTGAAAAGCAACTCCATTAAGTAAAGGGGTTTTCAAGCGTGATTAATATCCAACATTACCAAACCATTCTCAATCCTACTTATGCCTTGGTGCTGGAATCACCCAATAAACACAGCTTCATTCACCGGAAGCACGACGTATTCGAATACAATTATTTCATGACTCTGCAGAGTTGCCCTGCTTTACCCACAAGATCTCTCAACTCCCGCGACAGAGTTAAAAGAACAAGGTTGTTCACTGCTCAATTCTTTATATAGCCTCCACCCAGTAGGTCCTAATTCCCCATAAGCTCGGATGACCTCGTGGATCTCATCCGACTCATAGCAATCCTACTGTTGTATGGTTAACCACCTCCCATACGAACTCACCCTCGGACTCCCCCCGCCAGTTGCAGAGGTTCAATTGAACTTGAGCAGTTATTAAACCAGGTTTGACAAAATCAACGCTTGTGGTTGGGCGGATACTATGTTCTTTACTCAGCATAAGGGTCTAGTCCTTATATTTTTCTCTGAGGCATCATCTGTACACAAACCCATAATCAGTACACCTTGTACAAACCCATAATCCGATAAAATTCAAATAAATTGAGATATGGGCTTATAGGAGGGTCAAATGGATAAATGGGGCTTGGATTTGGGTTAGTGGGCTCGAAACGAATCTAGGGAGTACCAACATGTATTTTGGGCCTTGGGTCGGGTTACTGTTCATCGGGTTCGGTACTGTTCATTGGGTTCGAACCCGACTCGGTGAACGGACTCAGTCTAACCAAGTGGAGGTGGCCCGGTCGGATTACTGTTTATGCGGCTCGGTGGGCGGAAACGGGCGCGGGCGAGCTGACTTGACCGAGCCGAGTTCGGCTGGCCCGGTCGGACGCAACGGGCGCGGGGGCGAGTGGGTGCGATTCAGCCAACTCGGGCGGCGCGGTCGGGTGTGGACGGTGCGGTTGGGCGCGGGCGGGCGGGTGCGACTCAACCAACCGGTGCAGTCGGTCGGGCACACAGTGCTTCTTCAACCTCCGCCCGAGCGCAAGCAGAGGAGCAGAGGAGAGGGGCGGCGACCGGTGGTGGGGCTAGGGTGAACGGCGACGGGCGTGGAGGATATGGGCGTGTTTGTGAGACCATGGGGAACCCATTTTGGGCGGTGGCCGGGTCGGCGGAGGGGGCGTTCGCCGGCGGCGAGCTCCTCCCATTTGCGGCCATTTTTGGAATTGCTAGCTCAAGGTAGATTTATAGAACAATTAGGATGGTGTTTGGGCATCACTAGGGCTTGGGTAAGATCATGGGAGCGGTGGTTTGGGCTGGGGAGACCTACATGAGGCTGGCCACGGTGGGCGGTTGGCGGCGGCGGGGTGTTCACGGCGCCGGGGAAGATGGGCGGCCGGGAGACTATGGCGGCGGGTCGGGGAGACTTTGGGGAGTCCTAGGGAGCTACTAGCGAAAGTAATTGAAGAATAGAGGTGCGGGCGACCGACATTGGGCTAGGGTTCGATTTTGGGAATTTCTTGGAATTACCGGCGATGGGGCGGCAATGGAGGTGTTGGGGGCGTCGGGCGGGTGGTGGAGGGTGATGGTTTCGGCTAGGGCTACTTGACCGCTTAAATAATGGCTTGGAGGCGGTTCGGCCTGGAGCTTATCCCTGGCGACGAATGTGCGTGGCGGCCGGCGGCGTTGCCACACCCTCTGGTCGGCGCAGGGCGTCAGGGCGGCAGAGGGGAGGTGTAAAGAAGAGTTTGTCCGCGCGGTGGAGGTGGCAAGATCAAGCGGCGCGGGGATGTGGTGGCGAGATCATGGGAGACGGGCGGCGGCAAAAGTTGGGGCACGGTCGCTGCGGCGGGCTGGCGTGGCCTACCACGGGGCCTGGGGCTGGTACGACGGCCGTCCACCCGAGCGGAGATGGCGGGAGAAGGCGCGGGAGCGGGCGGTCACGAAGAAGGCGTGAGCGGCGACAAAAGCAGTATGGCGGTGGAGTTTTCAGTTGTGAACAGTGCCAGCTTTTGATTCCTCAATTCCGGCCGTGATTAGGGTGATTTGGAGCGGCTTTGCTTGGTGATGAGTGCGGATTAGGCTTAGGAATTAAGAGAACAAATCAAGAACGAAAATGGAGCTCAAATTCAGGTTTTGAATGTTTTTTCCAAGGTTCGGTTTTGTTTCAGAAGGCACTATGAAAAAGAAATTATTAGACGTGTACAATAAGTAGACACCACGATTTGCAGGGAATCATACGACCACACTCCACTCCGGAACGAAAACACAAGATTTGAGAATATTCACGCGTACTCGTCCTGGCCCCTGGAGAAAAATCCATACTCGTCCTATCATGATATCATCTGTGTACGGAGAGTATGAAATACTCTCGGACAGTACTAACGCGAAACCGAATTACTGAAATCCACAGGCCACAAAGGTGAGAGATGTAATCATGGCCCTGTTTGTTTCCACTTTAGATTATTATAATCTAGCTTATAGGTGGGGGATTATATAAGCTAGATTATAGTAAGCTGGTGGAAAATAAGTTGTCAAGTGTTTGACAGCCTGGATTATCAGAGTTATGGATTGTTGTATTCGAATGTTTAAAGACTACAATATCCTTGAGAAAGAGGCAAGAGAGTTGGGGGATGGATGAATGGCAAAGGTGGGTAATATTCATAAAGTTTTATGGTCCTTAAGATAAAAGGTGGATCTATAAGCTGAAATAAGCTCCTTTTTTGAGCTTATTAGATTACAATAATCTGGGCTATTAGATTATAATAAGTTACCTTATAATTTAGGCTGTTTGTTTCCACTTATGATTATAAGCTAGATTATAATAATCTTAAGTGGAAACAAACAGGGCCCATGTAAGCGATGACGCGGCTTAAGAACCTTCCCCGGAGAGAGAGAGAGAGAGAGGAGACGAGTGCTCCCGGCCTACAGCCCAGTTTGACCTCGTTTTCCATCTCCTTTCCATTGCGCTCTCGACACCAAATTCCCCCACGTGATCCCTCTCGCAGCCACGTTGCGTCCAGCTCCCCCGCGGCAACTCGAGCGGCCCCACACGGCAGTCTCCCGTCAAACGCACACCCTCCTCGCACGACACCGCGGAATCGCTACCGGATCGAAGGCAGGCCACCGGTTTCGATATCTTTTCCGCCCCCGCCCTATAAATATCGCAGATTGCTCTGCTCCCGCGGCGACGCGGACGACACTGCGACAGCGGCAAATCACGCAAGCCATACCGAGCGAAGCCCACTCCCAAGCACCACAAACAATTCGAAACATTCGCTTGCAACAAGCGAGCGCCGAGAAAGTAATGGAGGCAGCGGTCAGCGGCAGGTGGACGCGCGTCCGCACGCTCGGCCGCGGGGCGTCCGGCGCGGTGGTGTCCCTCGCCGCGGACGACCGCTCTGGCGCGCTCTTCGCCGTCAAATCGGCGCGCGCCGCCGGGGCGGAGCAGCTCTGGCGCGAGGGGAGCATCCTGTCTGGGCTCAGCTCGCCGCACGTCCTCCCCTGCCTCGGCTTCAGCGCCGCCGCCGGGGAGTGCCAGCTGTTCCTCGAGTTCGCGCCCGGTGGCTCGCTCGCCGACGTGGTCGAGAGGAGCGGGGGCCGGCTCGAAGAGTGCGCCATCCGGGCGTACGCGGCGGACGTGGCCAGGGGGCTGGCGTACCTCCACGGGATGTCGCTCGTGCACGGGGACGTCAAGGGGAGGAACGTCGTGGTCGGCGCCGACGGCAGGGCCAAGATAGCGGACTTTGGGTGCGCGAGGACGGTAGATTCAGACCGACCGATAGGAGGCACGCCGGCGTTCATGGCACCGGAGGTGGCGCGCGGGGAGGAGCAGGGGCCGGCGGCCGACGTCTGGGCGCTCGGCTGCACCGTCATCGAGATGGCCACCGGCCGCGCCCCGTGGAGCGACATGAACGACATACTCGCGGCGGTGCACCGGATTGGGTACACGGACGCCGTGCCGGAGGTGCCCGGGTGGCTCTCTGCCGAGGCGAAGGACTTCTTGGCCCGGTGCTTTGCAAGGAACCCAAGCGACCGTTGCACGGCGCTGCAGCTCTTAGAGCACCCATTCCTGGCGTCAGCCGGCTGCGGCGTGAAGGCAGAGGAGGCGGCGGCCAAATGGGTGTCTCCCAAGAGCACGCTGGATGCGGCGCTCTGGGAGTCCGACACCGACGACGAAGACATGTCAGAGAGCCCTGCCGAGAGGATCAAGGCATTGGCAGGCCGAGCAGCCTTGCCGGACTGGGATTCCGAGGAAGGCTGGATCGACGTGCTCAACTTGCCCTGTGAAGCTTGCGATGTCGCAGCGGCCAAGGAGAACGCCGGAGAGGACGTGTGCGTTCTGATCGAAGAGTCGGAAACAGAGGCTGAGTTCTCCGATGTCGATGTGGAGGGTGCTGATCGTGAGTGTATTGTAGGATTAGCTGCTCTGTCAATTGAACAGCAGGAAGAGTGTTCTTTGGGTCTCTTCAGTGACCCACTTGTATTTCCTATTAATACCCAGGATAAAAGTGAAATAACATTATCTTTATTTCGCCCAAATTGTCTGCTTTGAACTCCTGTCTATGTTCGTTTTGTTCTGCTTGATGATTCTTTCGATTGACATCAATCTGACAAAATCTGGAACTGCCAAACCGGTGTGAATACGATGCGATGATTCCGGAAGCATTAGTCTAGAGAGGGGCATGAACCATTGATCGGTGATTGGGAGTGACTGGAAGTATTTCCTCTGATGGGGCCATGCTGAAAGTAGTGACTAGATCAAGCTAGTAAATGCTAGAGAACATCACATTCGGGACATTTGGATTCTGTAGCCTTTCTTGGCTTTGGCAGTTCTCTGTGAATTCCCGGTTAGACATGCTCGGCAGCAAGCTGATTGCGCAAATTCGTCATACTGTAATTAGCCACTACGTAGTTGATAAGAACGCAGTTCTTCTAAATGGCCTCCGAGTGGAAAAATAACAGTAGTGTCGGGTCAATTGGGGGTCTTACGACACTGGATAAGCTACTACCGAGTACTCCAAGTGAAGTCCAGGTGGCAGCATCTTACAAACTTGCAGGTGTGCTTCTCTAGCAGTGTAAACAACGTTGCCGTACACGTTTGATGTTTGCTACACGTGGTGGGAGGGATGGGAGAGAGGTCCATGAGCTTGTCCAAGTCCTCAAGATTAGCTCACCGTGACACGTGTCCAGCCCTGGAAAGCTCCTCCTTGAAACTTGTGCATGTTACTACAATATATATTACAATTAACTTATAAATTTTATTTTTATAAAGTTGAAAAATAATTTTTAGAAGCTAAAAAGAAGAGTTGTCCAAGTAGGAGTGTATATCTTTTATTCTACTATGGTTCTCTGCTTGTGTACATCCTTCAAAGCTATTTTCTCAAGAAAGGAATGTCGCAAGCAAGATTTTTGTGCCATTTCTGAATTCTGAATTGTTCTATTTTGTCATTCATTCGTGCACACTAGCTGGCACATCGTGTTGCTGTTAGAAATTTAGAATAGAATGAAATAATCATGCACAATACAAGAATTTGGTCGCCAAAACAACGTCTGAAAACTGTCAACAACCTTGCTGTGCCCCCCTTATGACAACTTTATTGCTGGTTCTTGTCAACAACCTTGCTGTGCTCCCTTATGACAACTTTATTGCTGGTTCTTTCTCCCTTTTTTTTGAAGGCATGTTGGTGCTTCTTGAAGATCAAGGGAGAGGAAAGGTGTGGTGGACTCTCTAGAACCCTAAATCGGTGTATCTTAGGAGGACAGAGGCACCCAACCGTGTTAGGTGGCGTCCAAAGTCAACGTTCCCATGGCAAAACGATCTTTCTGTTTAGCGGAGACCAAACTCCAAAGGTTTGGCTTGCATCAAGCAGTAGAGCAACAAGAATCTCGTGCGAACGCAAGCCTTGTGATCGCTACATCTCACTGATTGCGTCACTACTAGATTTCAGGTGAGACCGTGAGACTACTCCAGAATCCAAATCAAGGCATACGGCGGTAACCGGTCGGTTTACCAACGTTCCCGTTAGGCCGTCACACATTTCATCCACTGAGTCTAGCTAATTTTATCAGTATGCATCACTATTTTAAAATTACATAAATATTAAAGCATGAATGAAGAATAGATATACTTATCTCATTTTTTTACTTTAAAATTTGTACAATTTATATTAAAGGAGTGATGCACTGGTGCATAAAGCACTACTCATTTGACAGTTTGGTTTCCAAGTAGTGTGGTTCCTTTATTTTATGCGTTCTGATGAATTTTTTTTTTCGCCGCCAGATAAGCCTTTCTTTCGTCCTGGCCATTCTCAGATAGAGACCGGAGACAGAGAACCTTCCTTCCAAGCCACCCTGGGTAAGTATAACCCCATGATTAGATGCGCCTCCGAGCAATATGGGTCTGTTTGTTTGCCTGCATGAGCTGATGCAGGCTGCATGAGCGTGGCCAGGCTGAGGAGGAAAGCTCCTCAGCCACGTTTCTCCTCAGCCTGACTCCAGTTGTTTTTTTGCATCCGCTCGTGCATGCTCTCTCCTCTCCACAGCCAACCAAACACCCTCTTCCTGCATGCGCTGGTGCAAGTTATCCGCATACAGGCAACCAAACAGGTCCTATACCAATATGCAGGTGCATGCATTTGCAATTTTGCATCCCGGTAAGGATAAACTTGACTGCTGGGGTCAGGCCGGGCGAGTAAATAAAAATCTATTCTTCAGCCAGAGACCAAACGTGCGGGGCACTGTCAGGGTCACCGTGCCGTGCCGAACTGCCGCTGCGGTCACACTGCGCACTATGCTTCTCCTCCTCCTCCGAAAAAGCCAGCAAAAATAATACGGAGGAATGGAGAGAAAAAAAATCCGTGCTGTTTCTCTGAACGGATGACGATTTCAGAGTTAGATTATTCGACAGGGACACGTGCCCGGTAGTGCACCACCCGCAACGAGCTCGTGCTTTACGGACTGTGGACCAGTGCGTGCTTGGCAGGTTGGCCCGATGGTCTAGCGCTGGTCTTCTTCTGCTGTTGTTTTCGTCCCTAGTCTTTCGGTCAGTTCAGGTGCGAAACGCAAGCACGGGTGCCCGGGGACAAAAACGCAATGGTCTCGGTAAATTTTTAATAGAAATATCTAACCTCTTAAAACATCTTTCTTACTTATCTCACTTTTGTCTTGTTTCGAAAATAAGATAAAGGTCATAAACACATCATGTACTCCACTTCTCTCACTTTTGACGTACACGTATCTCTCTCACTTTTTTCTACATCTTGCACTCTCTTTCAAAAAGCTACTATTATTTATTTTTAATTAAAAATCATTAAACGTAACTAAAAGACACCAGCTACAGTCAATATATACAAGTTCACGACATGTGTAAGCAGAGTTTTCTTTTGTCCGGTTGACAAGTAATGTCTCAAGTTTTTCACAGGTGTTGCTCTCTTTCTAAAAGCTACTACTATTTATTTTTAACTAAAAGCCATTAACTATAACCAAAAGCTAACAACTGCAGCTAAGGGCATGCATAATAATTTGTCGCTTAAGGTTATCTCTAAGACTTTCACTTGACCAAAAGACAACATTAGAGATATCATCTCTAACCATAAATCAATCCTGTTACTATTTTATACTATTTTTACCATAATTTTCTGTCTTACGCACTCACTATTTACATTAGTTTACAAACGCAAGTAGCCTTTCACATAAGAGACGATATACTATCATCTTTACCTCCTCTCTCCTATATATAGGGTTTTATTTATTTAATATATCTAAGATATAGCTAAGATAACATTATTAAAGATGCTCTAATAGAAATAGGTTCACAAGCTCGTCTTTAATTTAGACCTTTTGAGTTCAGCCATGCATAGGGCTGCAGAATGGCTCAGCCTAACATGCCATAAAAAACTTAAAAGGGGTGCAGATTAAGCCCACCAAAGGATAGATCAAGCCTCATTTAAAATGGTTTTTTGCTGTGGTTGTTGGTTAAAGTAGGCACTATAGCGACTGTTAGCTTTTGACTAAAACATTTAATTAAAAGAACAAGAAGGAAAAAGAAGAAAAATAAAAATCATTATATCTCTACAGATAATGTAAAAGAAAAAAAAATAAAAACTCATGTTAAGAAAGCAACATGTTTTAAATGACTTTCAACTTTTGGAAGACAGAAGCCTAAAGCTATTTTGAATGGGACCAATTATGTAAGTGTGCATGCCAATAGAACAAAGAGATCGAGATGCAAGCGAAAGAAACTGTTTTAATTGTGGCGACCTAACAAGCTAGCTAGTCAGGCAGATCAGATATGCGATATCTCACGTCCCATGAACAGTCAGGGCCGGCCCTGAGGGGGGGCGAGAGGGGCGGCCGCCCTGGGCCCCCAAAATCTAGGGGCCCCTATATACTATGTAGTGTATATACATACTTTGAAGATTTATCTTGGGCATTTTGAAGTTAATTATTTTTTTGTTATGGTTGATATGGCAATCAATTCATTGAAAAGTAGATTTCAAGAACTCCAAACATTCGGAAGTATATTTGGATTTTGAATGAGTTCAATAACATTGAAGTCATTGGATCGAACTAAATTAAAAGAATGTTGTACAAAATTTGCAGAAACTTTCTCTCTAGATGGTTCATCTGATGTTGAGTTAAATGATCTAATTTCTGAGTTAAGTGTTATGCAATTGACTTTATCAGATAAACCAATGTCTGCTATGGAGATCTTTGAGTTTGTCAGAGAAGCGGATTGTTATCCTAATATTTCTATTGCTTATCGAATTTTATTTATTATGCTTGTGACTGTGGCATCAGCTGAAAGAAGCTTTTCAAAGTTGAAATTGTTGAAGAATCATTTAAGGTCAACAATGTCTCAAGAGAGGTTAAACAGTTTGGCAACTTTATGTATTGAGAAGAAATTGTTGGATGAGATTGATATCAATACCATCATTAATGACTTCGTATCTAGAAATGTTTGAAGAAATTTTTAAGGTAATATCTATAAACTCTTTGATATGAATTTTTCTTTAATACATAACGCATTTTAAGTGTTTGTTGGTAAAATTATATATATATATATATATATATATATATATATATATATATATATATATATATATATATATATATAGGAAAAATACTTTTTACTCCCAGGTGTAATTACTCCTACTCTCATCGCCATCCGATTGCATTTAGATTCGTGAATGCTTTAACGGGTCGGGGACGCCAAAAATTTGTTGCCCTCTGAGCTCCAGATTTTGCGACTGCCATCCCGATTTGCTTGTCTCTTGCTTGCTTTGCGAGAAGAACCACGGCACGGGAAGAGGCTTCCATTTTTCCCGCATCTTGGGCCGCCTCGCCGCCGCCCTGAGCCCTCTCTCTGGCCGGTCGTCGCCACCTCTGGTCTCTTCCCCGAGCTGCCGCCGCTTCTCCTGCCCTGAGCCACTGCGGATCTGCTGAAGGTCATCGTCGTCGTCCCGGACTCGCCATCACCATCACCATCACCGAGCTCGCAATCATCAGATCCAGCATCCTCGACCCCATCCTCTTCACCACCGGTCATCTTCTCTCATCGCCAACCTTGGATCGAGCTCGAGAGCCCCGATCTGACGTGGTCGGCTCTGAATCTAAGCTTCCTCGTCACTGCCCTCGCCCCTCGTTGGATCTAATAGTCTTCATCGCCGCCGGCTCGCCACGGTCATCCTCGTGCCATCTTCTTCACCAGATCCAGCAAAGGAGCTCTCCTGCGACCTCCCTCCTCGCATGGCAGCGGAGTGATTGTCTGATGCTGTCAGCATCACACGGATGGGTCGTTGCTGGCTGTCATCCTCGACTCCAGCGGCGTCTAAGGAAACTGGAGGCGACCAGATTAGAGTTTTGCGGAATCCTTGTATGCGGTGATGCCTGCTGCCACTACCGTGGAAGTATATTTCCTTTTTCAAGTACACATACCACTTTCCACTTCTCATGTCTAGCAATCTGAATTATGACCATGAGAGATGTATACTACTAGTCTGTAAAGAAGGCAATATACTAATCGTGCTGATATGCGGCAGTCATCCATAGTGGTCTTGTGGAGGTAGCCAATCTAGAGCACCTGACGATCTCTCATAAGAGTATAGCCCTCTCTACATATATAGAAATGAACTGCATATATCAGATCGACAGCGATAAGCCCTGTTCTACTGGGTTCTTGGGCGATATTGAAAAGTAGTAGCCATTGAAAGCAGAGGGGTGTGAAATGAGTGTATGGAGTACATAAGAAAAGTAGTAGCCATTGAAAAATATTATGGAGTATGTTAAAAAAAGTGCTGGCTTTAGAATGTAAAATTACAGACAGCAATACTGCATGGAGATAGCAAATAGTCCGTGGTGCTCAAGAACATGATGTTTGCCAATCAAAACAGGGTCGTGACTCCCTTGAGATGCACTACCTCTCCTCTATGCTGCCAACAAAATTGAACCATGTCGTGTGAAGATACTCAATTTTTCTTACGAATGGTTGCTACTAATAAAATTAAATGTATGGAAAGAGTCATTTGTAATTTTAAGTTTTCAGTATTTGACCTGAACACGTGAAATATCCGGCAGTATTGGCAACCGTCCAACAGGCTGGGAAGGAATGAGTATGTTCCGATAGTTTCGCTGCCAATCGAGAAGAATTTGGGATCCTGGTCGACCGTATAGAACAGTTCAATTTAAGTACTCGCGAAAAGGAGTATGTGGGTCTTAGGTAGTATGTAGTATGAAGCATGTACGCTCCTACATGTAGTATATTCACTTACGCGGTGTATGAAAAAGGGTAGTAACTCTATGGCCATTTGGAGTATGAAAAAGGGTAGTAATTTCACAATCACGCAAACATAACTCTGATGTATTTCAGAGCACGTGAAATTTTACATACTCCCTAAGTACATGTATGTACACGTGATATACTATGTACATACTCCCCAAAAACATGTACCAAATGGACATACACATATAATAAAGTAGTACGTACCGTCTTCAATAAAAGTAATATCTATACGTATGAAAAAGGAGTATGTATACATACGAAAAAAGGAGTATGTACAAATACACTAGGGAAAACAAGTAAAGAAGTACATACACATATAGTAAAGTACATAAAAAGGGAGCTAGTATGCACGCTTACAAAAAGGAGTTAGTATACACGTTAATATATAAAAAGGGAGTATTTATACGTAAAGAAAACAAGTATGTACATACACATATAGTAAAGTAGTATGTATTGTCTTCAATAAAAAAAGTAGTATCTATACGTATGAAAAAGGAGTATGTATACGTATGGAAAAAAGGAGTATGTACAAATGCACTAAGGAACAATATACTTCACGCTTATTCTGATACGAAGCATTCTTATGCATGACATCAACCAATCTTAGAAACTCAAAAAAAACATATACAAGTACATGATTGATTTTGAAAAAATATACTCAATAATCTAATTTAAAGTATATGTAGTCCATACTCCAAACCATACTCCCTACCAGAAGTTCTGAATAAAAACCTGGCACTACATGGTATAGTTATATACACATGACGGAAGGGAACTTACTTGTACATATACTTCATACTCCATACTCCCAAACACTATAAAGATGGGAACTTACTGTGCACATATACTTCATACTCCATCTACACTATGCTGAATAATACATGTACTACGTACTCCAAATTCAGGTACATATGTACATACACTCCATACCCCATTATAAAATCTTCCTAATTCGTTGCACTTCTACGCGTCGCGATCCCGGAATGCTGCAAACTGCCACACCAAGATCTTCCTAACTTGTTGCACGTCCATGCAGATACTTGGTACTGCCAACGCACGCGTCACAACTACCCACAGATAAATAGAACCACGCGATCCGATAATTACGCCACTAATGGCTACATCCCGGTTGGACTCTGTACACGGGTATAATACGGAATGTTAGTGTATCATCCGACCCGATAACCTAAACAACCAGATGGTATCCCGATGCAGATGGATGGTAGATATAATGGGAGTAACTACACCCGGGAGTAGAAAAGAGGCTTCCTATATATATATATATATATATATATATATATATATATATATATATATATATATATATATATATATATATGTGTGTGTGTGTAGATTTATATTTAGATATTTATATCAGGGCCTTTATTTCTAGTTTCGCCCTGGGCCCCTAAAATCTCAGGATCGGCCCTGTGAACAGTTTGGCTGTTGGTGTTCAGCTAGCCGAGGAAATCACACGCCGTGAGTGACACCACATGGGATCGATCGGGATCTAGGGACGGGATGCATGTTGCCGTCATGATCGACTCGTGAGCTAGCGCCCAACGCTGAAGCTGGCGCGCGTGATGCGACGCTTCGTGCGCCGGCACCTGCATCTGCACACGATGCGAGATTGCACGTCCTCCCTCCCTCTTTGTGTGGATCAACGAGGCTAAATCCCACGTTTGTTTCCCGTATCTGCGCCATGTCTTTGATCTCTCTGGTTGGTGAGTTTCTACGGCGTGCTAGTGGCCAGATCGGCGAGATTTCGATGTACGGTTGAGAAATGTTAGGCGAGATCCATCGTTGTAGTGCTGCACTGCTGGGACTAGCATGTACAAGACCGGCCTTGTCACACTGCATTACCTAACTTATTTGGTTTTCGGCTTGGTAAATCAAGTTTGCTCCAGTAAATGCTAGCCAAAATTCTCTGTTTTGACTCGAGGTTTTGCGTGACCAAATAACGAATTACGTGCCTCAGTTGTGGAAGTCGCCATTAGAACTCTCAGCTCCTCGAGCATCGCTGCATCAGTCGTAGAGAGATCAAAGACGAATCTGAGGATATATTTTTGAACAGCCACCTACACCCAGCCCGGCCACAGTGCCACACCATCCATCTAAAAAGGCAAAGGCAAAGGTGAAGATTTCATTGGATCGGATCTCAGTTAAAGGCATGCTCGAGTTGACATCTCGCTGATCAAGAGAAGCCCACTCTCTTCTCTTGATCAGCGACATCGAGAGAAGTGACGTCATGATGATGCACCGTATAATCACACGCGAATACGCGATTAGCCCTCTTCCAGCATTCCGTACGTGAAGGCAACTTGGATAAATGAGAAGAATGATTGCTGTTTACGAACAAATTCGGTCCTGATCGGTTGGAAGCAGGAGATAACCTCGACGTCATTCCTGCTTAGCATGATCCAATTTGGCCTCGAGCTGTCACACGATTGGTTGATGGATTTGCAACGTAAAGCATACGCACAAGAAGTGTACCGGCTGGTTGGTCGCAGGAGAGTTGAAATTTGAGCAAAAATGGATTTGATTACTCCGTTTGTGTTGCAAATACGGTTGAATTTCACTGTTCCGTTCCCGTCCGAATCAGACGGGTGCGGAATTTTATTTCTAACACTGTCTAAATACACGTGATACAAGTAGCTGTTCTGCCAAATGGAGGCATCGATCACTCCTGCATTGCGCGGGAGATCGTTACCGCCATCCGCAGGAACGACGAGTTGCTCAAACTCCGCGTCTGATTCTTCAGCCCAGACGAAGTAGTCCGCGTCGGCCGCCTCGTTGGCCGGCGGCGCGTCGGGGGCCTCGGAGCTCTCGTTGTGCACGTCGATCCAGCCTTCGTCGGAGTCCCAGTCCGGCAAGGCCGAGATGGCACACGCCAATGCCCCGATCCTGTCGGCCGGGCTCGTCGACATCTCGTCCGCCTCGTCGTCGGTGTCGGAGTCCCAGAATGCGTCGTGCAGTGTGCTATTGGGGGACGCCCATTCTTGCTTCGCCGGCTCTGTCTTGCAGTCGCGGACGGCGGCGGAGGCAACGAACGGGTGATCCAAGAGCTGCGCCACAGTGGACCGGTTGCTGGGGTGCCTCCTGAAGCACCCGTCCAAGAAGTCCTTGGCCTCCGCCGACAGCCACCCGGGCACCTCCGGCACGGAGTCCGTGTACCCGATCCGGTGGACCGCGGCAAGGATGTCGTCCATATCGCTCCACGGGGCGCGGCCGGTGGCCATCTCGATGACGGTGCAGCCCAGCGCCCAGACGTCGGCCGCCGGACCCTGCTCCTCCCTGCGCGCCACCTCTGGCGCCATGAACGCCGGCGTGCCGCCGATCGGCAGCCCGGAATCCATGGCCCTCGCGCAACCGAAGTCAGTCAGCCTCGCCCGGCCGTCGCCGCCGATCACCACGTTCCTTGCCTTGACGTCCCCGTGCACCAGCGACCTCGCGTGGAGGTACGCCAGGCCCCTCGCCACATCTCCTACGTACGCCCGGATGGCGGGCTCCGGGAGGCGGCCCCCGCTCCTGGCGGCCTCGTCGGCGAGCGACCCACCGGGCGCGAACTCGAGGAAGAGCTGGTACTCGCCTCCCGCGGCGGCGCGGCACCCGAGGCAGGGGACGATGTGCGGGGAGCAGAGCCCGGACAGCACACGCCCCTCGCGCCGCAGCAGCGCCGCGCCACCGGCGACGGCCGACTTGACGGCAAGGAGCTTCCCGGAGTCGTCGTCGGACGCGAGCCACACGACGGCCCCGGACGCGCCGCGGCCGAGCGTGCGGACCCGCCTGAGCTGCTTCACCATGGTGGCATCCATTCCCAGAGAATTTTTCGAGAGTGGATTGGTTGGACGGATGGGGATGGTGTGTGAGATGCACGCTTTTATGCGAGGGGAGTAGCGTGCGACGAGGCGAGGTGTATTTCTACGGTCCACCTGGGTGCGTGGAACACGTGCGGAAACCGAGCAGGGGAGGGGAAGGAAGGAAATCGGCAGCGTGCGTTTTGCGCGCGGATGCCTGAAAGCGTCGCGCCCCTGGCTGCGAAGGAAGGCGTAACCAACTTGAAGGTCCAATTCTGGTCGTGGTTTTTTCGGCCTTTTTCCTCGGCGTTTTTCTGCTGCCTTTTTTGTTTGATCGCTGCAGGGCAGGTGCATGAGCATGCCAATTATCTACTCTTCGATACGCACGTGCCCTTCATTGTGTTTATTTACTTTTTGCGAAGTCTTTATGATGCGATTTAGTTTAGCGAGTACATGATGCTGCTGATACTTCGGTAAGTATCTGACTGAACAGTAATCTTCCCGTCTCTACGCGCTCCAATGGATAAGGCCTGCATGATGCATCGCGTGTTGCTCTCTCTCTCTCTTCACGCTCTTTTCTTTCCTCTGTGCTTCGTGTTAACGTCCCGGTCTTGTCTTGGACATTCTTCACCTTGAGCTGCTCGCGACGTGGAGATGTTTCGGAGGAAAGGTTGCCGTAGGGGCAAGACGAGTCCATCGTCCGCAGCCATTTCGGGCAGCACGTTTTGTTCGGCAGGTGTCAAAACCACATGGGCACTCGGCGGAATATTCGACTCGGCCATATTTTTGACTGATCTTTCGACATCCATGTGCGTGGAGTTTGGCCCAAGGATTAGTTACCTCTTGTTTCTGTCGTGACACTTTTTTAGGCAAGCACATGCACAGGATAACAGCTGTCGTCCTTGATGTATACTTGAGAGGGGATTTCTGATATAGTTTACCTCAGCTGGAAAGATTTTCCCATGAAACCCCAAACTAAGTTTTTTCCGTTTTGCGTCTCCATCGCCATTGAGAAAATAGAGGATAATTGATGGCATTTCAAGGTTTCAAGCACATTAAATGGATCCGGCAATTAAGGGGCCGCTCCAAAGAGTTTAAACTTCTGACTTTGGTTGTTACCTGTTGTTTTTTTCAGAAAAATAAGAAAATAAAATTGAAAAAAATGATAAAAAAATTCCGTTATATTCTCACGAACAATACAAAACAATAAGAGAAAAACCATAAAAGCCGAAATAAGGTAAAATTAGAAGAGTTTAAATAAAGTTAGAATAAAAAAAGAGAAGATGTGTTGGTTAGGCCTTTGAGCCAATGTATCTTTCCTCATTTTGGTCCAGAAGATTGTTCGGTAGGGTTACCCAAAAAGTTGTACTGCCCTCTGTTTCTCTGCTAGTTCATTCACTTTTCTTCACACATCATCATTTACACATGCATATCTTGTTTTCTAAGTGACAGAGAAATTGGGTCAAAACATATTCACATTTATTGTTGAGAATGTATGTGGCCCATGTCCTGTCCTTCACAGGTGCACCTTGCCAATCATGCATGCACCTGTGGAAGGCTTCCAAGTCTATTTTAATATCAGTAAACCGACTGTTTGCACTTACAATTATTAACTCAAAACAACACCTTGATCTTTCCAGCACCAAACATCCCTTGCACTGAAGATTCGTTGAACATTCTGCTCTCACAGTTTGCATTATTTCTGCGCGTGTGCCTACGAAGCCTATGCTGAAGAATAAATTAAACAACATTAGACTCGAATGGCTCGACATCCAAAGACTTCCTTTGGAGTCTGGACAGCCGCCATTGAGAACACATATAACAGCCTTTTCATTTCGACTGAAAAAGTGATGTATAACTGAAATTATATTTTAATTAATTAAAATTATATTATAGTTGATGATGATTTATTTAGTATAATTAAATTAAAAAAATTAAAAATAGAAAAAAGGTTAGCTAATCATGGACAATATAAATGAATATGAGAAAAAAAACCGGCAAAAAAACTCATAAAAGCCAAAATGTTAGAAAAAGATGAAATTTAGAAATAGTGAAAAATAAGTCAGAAATCATAAGCCAGAAGATCAAATCAAAATGAACGGAGTCTAAGTCCACTGTGACATGAACCTATAGCGGCATAGCCTGTGGACCTGGAAGATGAGATTTTTATCCTGCGGTATTGCAGCTTTAAATCATCATGGTTTCTCCTGGAATACTCATAGTAATTGATTGCATGCAGTGCCAGAGCTGAACATCGAGCCACCCGGGCAATGGTCCGAGGTCTGGTCAAAATTCTTTATTATGTTATACTGTAACTAACATGCTAAAATATGATTTTCGGGCTATCTATGGAATAGGCTCGAGGCCCAGCTCCTTCCTAGCTACGCCCCTGATTGCATGCAACCGGAAGCACGTCGAACATGTTAGAATTTTTATGTGTTTTCAATATTTATAGTGGTTATTGTCTATTTTATTCAATGTTAAATTATTCATATTATTGATGCAAGTTGTAAGAAATATTTCGATGCAGAATTTAACTCGAGAAATTAATATTCGAGATGCCGAGAACGGTTGTGCTGGAATATGGTAGACATACTTATTGAGATCAAGTCTACTGGAATTTAATATACAGGCATTTGTTTAACCCGGGTACAACATACGACCGAATAGCTGGATTTGTTTTGTAGGATCGGCTCTGCAGACTGTTGACCCCACATAATTATATTGGAATTGATCTCATAAACAATCTGATCATGACGTATGACTCACACATGTATACTTGGGACTAATATATTTTAGACTCATAAAATTAGTATGTCTGATCGTGGTTAATGATATGATTCAGGAGTCACGGAATACCAGAAACAAGTAGGTCACTTTGCAAAACCTGAAAGTGGAGTCTATAAATAGGTCCCTACTCTCTAGCTTCATTATACAATTGTGAGTGACACCATAAATAAGACAGAGGAGTAGAGAGTAGATCAGAAAACCTCCACAAAATTAATACAGGTTAGAGAAAATCCAACATAACATTGTGAGGTAGAAATACAATTCTATTATCGGTTATAAATCAGAGTTAAAACCAGCCTTTGATCGGTTCACGGGAACCGACAACAGTTCCTACTCTATCCGCCCCTTGATTAGAAGATGAAATGTAAATAGCATGAACACAGAAGGCCATGAAAGGATGAAATTTTTGCAAAAACACATATAATTGCTCTTTTTTCGTTACAACGACAACCGAATTTCACATTTTCGCTGCCGTGACAGCCAGCCAGGTGCAATGATTTATCGCTACCTACATTGACACTCAAATAAATCTCGTATTCAATGAAGACATGCGCTCCTACATTTCGCATAAGATCCGCATCAACGAAACAGAGATCAATCTGAGCACCCAATGCTTCATTCAAGGACCAAAATCTGCACCGACCGTAACCGTGGTCGTCAGTGCTATCGTAAGTTCAGGTTGATTGCATCGCACGTCGATCTAGGTGGTGATCGGTTCGGCTGAAAGCTTCATGGCTTATGGCTGAAAACACTGTAGCTGGCTGAAAAAAACACTGTAGCTGACAGAGGCTTATTTACCATAATTAAATTTAAAAAAATTTAAAAATAGAAAAAACATATTAGCCCATCACGTATAATGTAAACAAATACAAGGAAAAAAAGAACCGGCAAAAAAAGTCAAAAGTTCAGAAAAAGACGAAATTTATGAATAGTGCAAAAATAAGCTGAAGTCAGAAGCTGAAGCCATATTGATCAGGACCTAACCTTCCTCGGAATCCCAGTACGACAAGGACGAGCAAGGCCTCACCAAGGAGCTGATCCTTTGGGTTGCGCTTTCTAACATTTCCTCGGCTTCATCTTCGTCATCCAACTCCCAGAATTCTGCGTTGAGTATACTCTTGGGGCACATCCAATCGTGCTTCACCGCATTAATCTCACTGTCCTTAATCTCGAGTAGCGTTTATTCATATTAAACTCATTTATAACAATATTGTGATTAATGGAAGTCATCTTCATCTCTTAAACTTTCATATCAAGAGCACCCAAAAGCTATCATGCATTCTCATACTCAGAAAACATAAGACCAACTACATGCAAATCATGGATAATCTTTAAAAGACTTGTCTATAGCTTATCCAAAAATTCACCAAGCCTTTGCTCCATCTTTGAGTACACTTTAATGAGTTGGTTCTATCTTACTTTCTTAATCGTGATAAAACCCTTATGGTAATTAATGAAGATTTTCATATCTTGTGAGTAGACCTCGAGTAAGCAACATGTTTAAATTCAGATCAACTAAACTCTTTAATCAATAAGTTATGTCTTACGGTTTGCCTCTATATTAGGAGGGATCACATGGTCATTGACCGGCACCGCATAAGGATTCTTGATTTTGAGCCAAATTGCGTGCCTTGACCCTTGATGTAAGCATATATATGAGCCTTCCAATATGAAAAATTGATTCCATCAAACATGGGTGGCTTGGTAGAATACCTGTCTGATGCCATAGCTTCTAAGGCAAATTAAGATCTATGACAAGAGCTAACCGGACTCTGATGCCACTTGTAGAACCGATATAGTAAAAGAAGGGGAAGGGGTAAATGGTGCCTTCAAAATTTTTAACCAAGTATTTTCTTAATTTTCACTCTAATAACAATGAGAATCTATAAAAATCAAAAAGCCAAAAATCCAAAAATTCTTGGTGCTATATTGATTTCAGCCCATAAATAGCGAAAACAACACTATTTTAAATCCAAAAACCATAAAAAAAATTATTCGTTGATCCAAAAGACTTGAAGTTTGAACCAAAACTAGCTCATGACCTTAAAACCTATCCTAAACAAAAACTGAAAGAACTTGAGAGAATTGAGATCGTTCAGTTCATGAAGCTCTGTTATACCAAAACCTAAAAAATATGATAACTCTAAAAAAACTCTAAATCACTTGAAATTTGATATACACCTTCTCTAGATGACAGAAATATATTCCAATTAACGATCGAAAAAAATCATTACCAAAGTTCTGACCTTTTCCTATTTGAAAGCAGATTGCACTAAAAATGGTTCAAAAGCCACAAATGGTGAATATGACTTGCTCGTAGGTGAATGATGGCTAAGATGACTCTAAATGTATTTCCATATATCCCAGTAAGCAAGAACACAGAAAAAAATCAAGGTACAAACAGCTAAATCAAGAAATCACTCGGAGAGGCCAAAAGGAGCAAAAACCGGATTTCTTCATAAACTTGTCAACCAAATGGTTAGATGGATGGATATTGAGTTCTAGAGGTTATCTCTATCTCTTGCATGTTCTTGACATATCAATAGCAAATCAATCAATACAAAAGGGATGTATAGTGATGAACAAAAAATGATGTATTTCTACTTGAGGATGAACGTTTTACAACTGCTCCACTTGGAGGATAAGAGAGTACATCACAACACTCAACTTCTCTCAAACCCTAACCTTAGAACTCATGAACACTTGGTCTCAAGAGAGAATGGTTGAATGGTAATTACAAGTCTTCATCCCAACCCCTTAAATAGATAGTTAGTTAGCCATATCTAACTCTTAGTGAAAACTATTCACTTAGCATAATGAGAGAAACCCGATAACTTTCACATATATGGATTTTAACTCACACACTACACTTATGTACGTTTTTCAAAGTGCATAAACCCAAATCCGTTAAATCATTAGCCTTGATCTTGTCAACTTCCCATTGATGACCTAAAACGCTCTCCTAACCGCTACTCAAGCGCCACGGTTTTATTTCAAGGTAGTGTCCGGTTTTGATCGAACTATCAAAATATCCTTTTTTGACCCGGCCATCACCTTCCATTGCAAACAATCGTCATACTTACCACGTGTAGGTGCACTACTAGTTTGCTATGTATCGACAAGTTTCTCTCGTTTCAATTCCACTGGACCACGTCTTATTTGGACCAACCAAACCATATAATGCAAACCCGCCGTTCAAACTTTCCTTCAATATTTCCCGTCTTTCTCGTGCTATACTTGAACTCACCACTCACCTAACATTCTTGATCATTCTGAACATCGGCTACTCCATGAGTGTAGCCCCCGATTCTCGCTGTTGACTATGGCTGACTTCAAACGACCATACACATCCAAAAACAAAGAAATCATTTTTAAGAATAAGTTTTTTATAACTTAACTCACATTAGCAACAACATGTCTTGTGCAATATATAACCACTGACTTAGGTCACCAAATTATCCCATGACTCAAACATCTCAAAATCATTTATTTCTATAATTTGTAGAAAAAAATACAAATTTGAAAGTTTCAAATTTTTACTCTAAAAATAATAATAATTCATTGTAACAAAGTTATAAATCTTCTCACGTGGTCATCCGCCCACAGCTACACTCGACCCGAGGCACGGGACGATGTGCGGCGAGCAGAGCCCCGACAGGACGCGCCGTAGCTGCTCCGAGCCACGGGCGCCTGCCGACTTGACTGTCAGCAACTCTCCGGAGGCGTCGTCCGAGGCGAGCCAGACGACGGCGCCCGACGCGCCGCGGCCGAGCGTGCGGAGCCGCTTCACGACGGTGGCATCCGTTCTTGAAGGGTTCCGAGTGTTCTAATCCCGGAGGGGATGGATCCGCTCTGCGTGGTATTCGCCTGTGAGAGGTTACTACCTGTCCGTGCGCAGCGCCCGTGAACGCCAACGGGACGGCGCAACGAACTTTGTGGCAGCAGCGCATGCTCAAATTCTAGCGCCAGGCGCGCGGCAGATAGGATTCCTCCCTCCTTCTCCGACAAAGTTCGATTTCGAGTGATGTTTCCTTGCTGCATGACGGATCGGAGGATAAATCCTGTTGATTTGCGCATATTCTTCGCATGATCTGGGCCGGTGAGGGTGACTTACCAAATCTAGCCTGAGCTCTGAGCTAAATCGTGTGACTCTACTATGAAGACGTACTAATCTAAACGGAGCTGTCGAACAAACTGCACGTTCCAAATTAAAAAATTAACTGCACGTTAATCATGTTGATAAAGTCTTAAAGAGTCCTTTTTTTTTCTCAATACGGGATATATATAGTGCTGGCTCTGCACTCTAGCTGATTCTTCTTATCTTGACCGGTCTATTACCATTTACAAAACCTTGTTGCACACCACTTACGCTCGAGATTCATTGGATATTTTGTGTTGATACTTTCGTAGACTCACCTTTCTTCCTTCGTTATAAAAAACACTAGTCTGCGTCGAAGAGTCACAATGCACTTCTTCCGTCTGTATGAAACACGCCTGTTGGAAGGGCGGAAGTTGAATCTTTGACCTGTATGGAGGGCGAGAGGTTTGTGAGCATTAAGGAAAACAGAGACATTTTACCGCGTAAGGCCCAAAATTGAATAAGGTCTATGAGATTCAGCATTGTATTTGTACTAAGCTCAAAGGATGCATCAAGAACTGCCTAATTCTACCCTGTTGAATTGAAAGATACTAAAAGACATTTTCTTACCACGTTGTGAATTTCTACTTTTCTGCAGCTTGACTGTGCATTCTAGCCACGTAACACCCACGAGACCTGAGGAAGTGTCAAAACCAGAATGCGCACCAGTCTGAAACATCTGGGGGGTATTGTTCTAAATTCGGATCTCACTTCTGAATTCCGATGAATCTTAGCGGCCAACTATCCGTGCATTCTTGTCGTTCAGCCTCCGAAAAAGTTACGCATCGGATACCCCAGATCGAACTAAAGCTTAAAAAGTTAAAATAGAATGCACAAGGAACAATCGTACCCAGTGGCGAAGCCAGAAATGAAATTAAGGGTGTGTTGAACTATTTATAGGTCTAAACTAAGTTGACACAAAATTAGTCTTTTACTCTTATAAAATTTCAAATTCATATAGAAATTATAAATTGGATAGAGACAAATAATGAAAAATAGAGAAATAGAAAGTAGATACCTCGATAAAAGAAAACGTCATAAGTGGTCCCCCACACTGCCCTCGCCAGGACCGGTGGTAGTGGCGGCAAAAGGCCGATGAGCTGAAACGTCAGCGCCGCATCGGCGCAACCAACTGATGAAAGCGGCGGTGGCATTGCGTTGCCGGACGGCCGAGAAGAGAGGAGGCAGTGTGGCGCCCGCTGCGGCGGGGGGCTCGGCAGCGGCGGTGCCTTCGGGGCACGTGTAGGACCACATCATCGCGGAGCGGCGGCGGAGGGAGAAGATCAACCAGAGATTCATCAAACTCTCCACCGTCATCCCCGGACGCAAGAAGGTTCATATATATTTCACTTTCTTTCTTGTTTCTTTCTTTGATTGATTATCTCTTCTTTAATTTTATGATTTTCACTCCTGCCCCTCCTCTTCTTCTTTAATTTTATGATTTACATACATTATTTCCCTTTCTTTCTTTGATTGATTAATTAGCTCTTCTTTAATTTTATGATTTTCACTTTTTCTCCTCCTCCTCGTCGTCTTCTTTAATTTCATACTTGTTGTTAACATTCTCATCAAGGAGAGCTAGCTTCTCTTTGGGTTTATTAATCTCTCTCTCTCTTTCTTTATTTTTACTATGTACAAAGTTGCTACCGAAGGAGGTGAGGCTTAAGCCTTACCAAGCTACCCTGGTAGCTACGCCCCTGATCATACCTACTTACAAACATTTAAAATGGTTAATTTAATTAACATATATACCTACTTACGAACATTTAAAATGGTTAATTTAATTAACATATAGACCTAACAGTCAACTTTAGTAATTTAACGGAAGTCTAAGCCTAAAACTTAACTTACATTCAGAATATCCAAAGAATATTTCCACAAGAATGCTTGAGTGCGACCGTAGCCCTAACACGTAACTTGACATATCCTTTTTTTCTTCTGGTATTTGTTGTGGTGGGAAATATAGCAAACTAAATACAACAAACCATACTCAATAAGTCATATAGGAAAAACTATATAACTACTTGCAATGATTTCCAAAAGATGGATTATATTGTTCGTATCAATATTTTATGGATGCAATTTTATTTGTAAACATTTTAGAGAATAAAATCATAAACTTCTTAAGAAATTGGGGTTTCAATATCTTGATTACCAAGTTACGACAAATTCCAAATGTACTTATGCTTTGTTATTGGAATCACCCATTAAACATAACTTTTTTTTTCCGAAAACACGGCGTATTCGAGATACCATTGTGATGACTCCGTAGAGTTGTCTAACATTATTCACAAGATTTCTTAACTCTTATGACTAAGTTAAGAAAATAAGTTTGTTTCACTGCTCATCTCTTGATATAGCCTCTGGCCGGTAGATTACCAACTTAGACCCGGATATCCACTGGCCAGATCGGAATATTTCCACCCATCCTGAGTGGAACCTACCGTTGTTCAATATGGTTTTACCATTTCTATACCAATGCTCCTTCACTACTGTAGAGATTCAATTAATTTGAGCAACTACTAGACCAGGTTTGACGAATTAAAACTTGTGGTTGAGTGATCACTATGTTATTTACTCAGCATAAAGTTCTTGTCCTTACTTTTCTTCGAAGCTTTGTCCTTTTCTTGAGACATTTTCCATCTCTAAACCCATATCCCAATGCTCAACAACAGTGCTACCCAACCATCTCGTGGTTTCCCATGATGTTCTTTTTCCTAGAATCACTTTTGCAATACTACCGTAAAGTGCTATGTCGTTTAATAGTATAAAACAATTGATTTCCTAATCTACTATGAATACTTAGATAATAGTTTTAGTATTACTAGGTTTTATCAAGGTGAATATGGCTACCAAATTAAACTGGGGTTTTTCAGGTGGTAGGATATAACTAAATATCTTGTCATTCTAAATATTTATTATTAATAGTGCATAAATAAGATAATGAAAATATTGATAATTAAATAATTAAAAAATATAGATTCAATATGATAAAAAACATGTGACTTGCCTCTTTGTCCATAGTCTCTATCTATTTAACTGTAGTCTTCAGGTTGGGTACTTACTTCTTGTGGCTCCTCTGTCAACCAACTCGTTAGATCTGAGTACTAGCGTGGAAAATGAATGCAAACAAGTTACTGCTTTGCAGAATGCAAGTTGGTAACAAAACACAATAAAATAATTGAAAAGACAAAGAAAATAGGTTTGGGTGGATACAATTTAGGCGATACTTGGTTTGGCTGGGTTAGGATGAAAATAGATTAAACAGGCTTGAGATGGATGGAGTGAGATTATAGATGGGTTATGTGAATAGTGATAAGTCTAGGATAGTACCAGTCTCAGGATTGAGATAATGTCGACTCGAGTTGGGAATAGGGTTAGGTTACCATAATAATCTTGGCTTGGTTTAGGTTTCATTGTTTATTTTGGCGAAGTGGAACTAAAATGGCGAAGACGGGTTTGAAGTTGTTCATAGGGCATATTCGCATTAAATGGTCTTTGGTAAAGGAGATTGGCCGGAAGGGTAACTTGCAGGGTTAGGCTTGTTCAAAATATTATTTGGATTATTGGGGTTCATCAGAATCTCTTTTAGTCTTGACAGGTTTGAGAGTAGGCTCTATGGGGTTAAAACGGTTCAAACGGGTATATGTATAATAGATTTCGGTAAACGGTCTTGGTTTGAATAGTATCTGGTTTAGGTTTAAAAATGATGCTTAGGTTGATTTGAGATTTTATTGGTATTGCTTTAGGCTAAACAGAGTTACAAAATAGCTTCACAAGATCGAATTGGTCAAAATGAATATATTTTATAGTTGGTGTAAACAGTAACGAGTGGTACTATCCATCACGGGCTGGACTGCTATAGTATCGGGTCAGGTACTATTCCTTAGTGGATCAGTTGCTATAGTGATGGAACAGTAATGAACAGTGGGCTTTTTACTATGAGGCACATGGCCGAAATAAACAGTGATGCATCTCTAACCTTCGGCAATCACTATAGCGCTGAATACAGGGGAGAATTGGTAGCCAAATTGCGACCGGTAGGGTAGTTCCGAGGATGGCAGAGGGCATGGATGGGTTGCTAAGGTCGAGTAGGTTCTATTTTAGGGCTTGGCCGTGATCGAGGGGTGCTGTGGATGACCGACGGCAGGGTGGTTCTCTTGGTACAAAAGCATGGCACACAAGCAACGGGATGGCTAGAACCACAAAAGCATGGTGGCATGAGCATGCTTGGGGTGAGGGAAAGCTAGTGGTAGGGTTGGTTCGTGTTCTGGGTCGCCGTGGTGAGCTGCCCACGGTGGGGTATTTTCGGCCGGCGGAGGGAGTTGGCGTTGGCGGCCTAGGGCATCGGAGAGGCTGAGGTAAGCTAGTGGTGAGGTTGGTTGGTGCTCAAGGGTGCTACAGACGAGAGTAATTGAAGAATAGCAGTGGCATTAGCAAGAATAAAAAATGGAGCTTACAGACGGGTGAAGTGGAGCGGCAGTGGGATCGGTTGGTGCTAGGGGTGAGAGGCCTTGGGAGAGAAAGTATGGGAGGAGGTCATGGGCTTTTATAGCCTTCAAGAGGTGGTGGAAACAGTGAGTGCACGGCTCGGATGAAGGCGCGTGGCCGACGAGGGAGGGTGCGGGATGGTTCGGGGAGGCACGGCATGGTTCGATCGTGGTGGCGGGGAGGTCGCAAGTGAGCTGGTGTCTCAGGCTCTGCATTCTTCAGGCGATGGATTGTGGCCTTCAGGTGTGCAGTGCATTGTCAGGTCAGCCAAGAGAGAGCAGAGCGTGGAGAGAACGGCGAAGGGTGAAGCGGCCCCAGCGCGCGGCCACATGGGGTGGCAAGCATTTAAGAGGGTGCCTGGGCGAGGTACGAAGACTGGCAGTGCTGGCAGGTGGTGTCAGAGGCTCCAAAAGCAAGGTGTAATGACTGAAGGTTGTGGTGGTGAACTGCGTCTGCTGTTTTGTTAGGTCGAGAATAGTAACTACGGCGGTTGTGGGTTTTCTCAAATGGCTAGAGGAGACGGCGTCCAAGAAAGAAGTGCAAATGGCTGGAGAAGACTCCAGATTGGGTGAATTTTTGAATGAAACTGAAATTCAGAGAATTACAAACTTGCTTTGAATTTTCGGGATGTTTCAATATGTGGATATGCACTAGTGTTAACATGGACACACTTTTGAATCCTTTTGCAGTTGTGGCACCCAGCACTGAATACAGTGGACTAAAATATACATTATGGTCTACGGTTGCTTTGTATCTGTGGCTCTCATGCTCTAACACATACAAGAGGAAACATGATGGAAGAAACAACGTTGTAATTAATTGGCTTAGGAACACTCTAAAAAGATTTACCTGGGAACAATATCTGAGTTCTGACTTTCTGCCACTGCTTGTTGTGCTTGACTTGGGGGAAAACATATGAGAAAATTGGTTATAGACCATCAAAATGTATCTAGTTTTGGTATATACCATAACAAAATTTGAATTCACTTTAATACCATCAAAATATTTGAATCTTTGTGAATATACCACTCCATTCACTTTCACATTAGCTCCGTCATCTTATTCATCTCTTTCTTCTTTTCGACGCACTCGCGTCTCTCTTGCCTTTTTCCTCAATCTAGCCCACATTAGCGTTGCAGAGCGGGCAGTGGCCGTAGCCAACGAGCAGTTCATGGGCACAGGTGTGGCAGAAGGAGTGGCCGCATGGGATGTAGGCCGCGCCCTTGGCCCGCGCCATGCACATACAGCAGCATCCACCGCCCGCCACTCCTTTACCCACCTTCGGCTTCGCTTTTGCTTTTGCCCCAATGCCTGTGCCACCACCAACTCCTACCTGCGCACCATCGCGTCGGTGCCAGTGCGACACTACCTCTCTGCTTGCTCCAGCAGCGCCATTAGGGACACCCTCTCCCCCTGCTCCTTGTCCATCGGCACCTGACTAGGTAGCGCCTCTAGAGGAGGTGACGTGGCCTCAATGGCAGTCAACGCGGGTTGGGAGGTTGCTCATGGTAATGGTAGGGAAACCATGAGATGGATGAGGGAGTCACCAATGCTGGCTCCCACTGCGGCGGTGGCGGATGAGGTTGGAGGCTAGTCGTCGTGGATGATGTCGAGGAGTGTATGCGTTGGCACCGCCATAGCAGCGGCAGAGGTCGATGACTAGGGTGACCACCACCCGGTGCTCGACAACGAGGTCATCCTCATCACGTAGCTTGAGCAGATCATGGAGATTGCATGACTCTGTAGGACCCACCGCAGAGGCAGCCCCCATCATGGTGAGCTGGTCAGCCAGCGTCACACTACACCAGATCATCCTTCCCTCCATTTCCCCACCACCACCTTCCCGTTGATCCAACCAAACCTACCTCGCCGCCTGTGTTCAGACAAGGCAAGCAGATGGGATGGAAAGGAAGAAGATGGCTTGTAGGAGCAGGTTTGTTAAGCCAAAACATGGTTAGGTTGAACCACATTTAGGGCAATTTAGTAAATTCAACACTAGTAGTAATGGAGGGGTGATGGAATGTAATATCACCGAAGATGGGGATTTTTTGGAGGTATTAAAGTGAACCTATATTTTTTGTGGTGTATACCAAGACCAGGGATATCATGGTTGTACATAACCAATTTCCTCAAAAAATATATGTGAGACTATTTTAATAAGCCATGCATCTACGACTCTGCGTACTGATGTGCCCTGATTTGTTGTTTCTAGGGTCTTATTTTTCCATTTGTTGTGCCCTGATCATGAAATAGTCATCTCAAATTGATGTACCCGTTTGTCCATCTTTAAGTATTTGTTATTTCCTAATGTCTTACGACATCGAATAACATAGATTAAGAGAAAAGCTCATCACTCAGCTAAAAAGCAGAACGGACAAGGGCATGTCTAGTGTAAGATATTGTTTTGCTATACCTATATCTTTCATATCACTTAAAAATAACTATCCTTTATATTACTTAATAATAACTGTACATATAACTCCTTCAATACTAGTGCCTATCAAGAGACCCAATTAATAAATTTACACATTCTCCTACTTTTCTCTCTCCTTTCTCTTTCTTCACCCATGTCACAGATTTAATTAGGTAGACATAACCATCCTTCTCGACACATGTTTTAATTATGTCTCTCTTACTAGTTTATATGCTCAAACAATATCTCATGCAAGATATTGATTTTTTTCTTTAACTCTTTGTCACACTATCTCTCATCCTATGTAGATAACTAATCATTAGCTATGGATATTGTATAACATGGAGCATTGCATTGAGAGTGGCATAGTGAAACTCAAAACCACAGACGACGTGTGCGACGATACAGTGGTAATTTGTTGGATCGGATGGCAACAGAGAGTAGGGGGTGAATGGTGCCAACTTGAATTCTCCCCCAAATATTCAAGATTCTATTCTCACACAACTACAGAGTTGCAGAAAATAGAGTTTTCATCTAAAAATTCAAGACAAATGGCTCAAGAACACAAAACCTTAAAGCAACTACTTCCCGGCAGTCTAACTGGCATAAAAATGGTGGTCTGGCTAGTCCTGGGAGGTCTGACCGCTACTTTAATGGTGGTTTGACCGATGCTACAGTAAAATAAGGTAAATGAATAGTATTTTCAACCCGATTCAAAACCAAAATCGAGAGATCTTTTGATCCGTAGATCCAAATGATATGCAATTTTGCAGGGATCTTCTCTAGGGTATAGTGAACCTATTCCAACAAATAATCATTAAAAACATAGCCAAACTTGAGACTTTTTTCAGTTTGAAGGAGAGGTGCACCAAAACTGAGCCAAAACCCCAAACGATGAATACAGCTTGCTCGTAGGTAGATAATGGCCAAGTAGGGTCTAGACCACAAAAACCAAGCCAAAAATCATCGAATCAAAAGATAGACCAAAGAGGCCAAAGTCAAGCAAAACAGGATTTTCTCATGAATCTAGCTATCAAAGTGCCTAGAAGGGTGGAGATATATTTCCAAGGGTTATCTCCATCTCTTACATGTCCTTGACACATCAAGATCACAAGAAGTAAAGAAGAGAGATCAAAACCAACCAAAAGTCAAGCACATTAATCAAAAATAAAAGGGACTCAATAGTTGCACAAAGATTGATGTATTACTTACTTAAGAAGATAGGTTTTACAGCTACTCCACCTTGGAGGACAAAGAGCACCCAAGGTACTCACTCTCAAACCCTAACCCTAAACCTAGAGAAGAGAGCACAAGAGATGGGTTCGATGGTTAACCACATGTCTCCATCCCAGCCGCCTACACACCTTAATAGATCCTATCCACTATTACAATAGGGGAAACCCGATAATGCCACACACGGGTTTTGCTCTCACAAGTTCATTTATGCACGCTTTTCAAAGCGCAAAGTGTGCATCCGCTAAATCCTTAGCCTTGATCTAACTGGCTTCACCTTGACCTAAACCACTCTCCAACGCATCACCCATGCACCACAATTTTGATCTAAGTTGGTTTTTGGTATTTTGGTTAAACTACCAAAATACCCTTCCTTCACCCAGTCATTACCAACCATTACAAGCAATCACTAATGCTTGTCACGTGCAGGTGCACCATTAGCTTACCACTCGTCGCCAAGTCCATCCTGTCCTATTCCATCGAACCATGTCTCACTTGGCCCATGCAAGCCATATGGCACCATCCCGACATTCGAACTCGCATTCAAGATTTTCCATCTTTCTCGTGCCATGCTTGAGCTCACCATCTCACCAGGCATCCTCGATCGTTATGGGCCTCAACTCCTTCATGGCCCTAGCCCCGATCATCATTGTTGACCACGGTTGACTCCAAACAATCCTGCACATTCAAAGACAAAAAAATTGCTTACAGGTACAAGTTTTTCACAACCTGACCTATATTAGCCAAGATATGCATCATGCAACCTTAATCCAATGACCTAGGTCATTCCAACTCAATCCATGACTCAAATCACAAAACCCTGTTTTTCTTGGAAGATCGGTACTACCGCACTTAACATGCCAGTACTCTGAAGAAACCTGAAAACCAAGTCCTCGACGATGCCTAAAACCAAGCGACTCTAAAGAACTACCTACAACTCTAGACCTCATGTTGATCTTAGGAGCACTTTGAGTTTGGGGCTAACCCTGAATACCCCTAAGAGCGCGAACACGGTCTCTACTTGTGATCTTGGCATGCTTGAAGCAGAACTCAACCACATGTACATCCTTCTGACAGGAAGTGCAATGGTACTTCGCCTTCTGAGAGGTTTCATCACGCCTACTGCTATAGCTCTAACAATAGCAGGTGGATGTTTCGTCACATCCTCTAATAAATCATATCCTAAATCTTGATTAAACATGCAAGTCATAGATTTGTCAAGGATAAGATCAAGCCTTTTCTTGCCTCCAATAAATTTTTTAAGAGTGTTCATGAGGTACTCACACTCCCAAAAAAAGAAAGCACAAGAAGAACAAGGAGAAGGGGAGGATGAGGAACCAGAAGGAGAGGAAGGAGAACCAGAAAGAGAAGATCGAATAGCACGTGCATATATCTCCCTATGCATGGCTACCTCAACCTTGAGGGCTTCGCAAGACACACGTGGGGCAGACCTAATTCTAGCCATCTGGGCCTCGTAACTCTTCCCAACTTCAACATAGAACAAGCAATTAGATTACATGGTCCTTAGCTTCTCCATATCTCCAAGCATGAAAGACCATACATCATAGTCGTCATGGGAGGAAGCAGATCTAAGTAAAGTAACTCCTATGACAAGCTCTCTACCCCTTCTCTAACTCACCACACCTAGTGCTAGACCTAGCATAAAACTTTCCTAACTTGAGAAAAGTATTATTGAGTTTGTCGTAGAAGGGACATACCTCATCGGAGTAGCTGTAGAGATCGTCATCGTTGATGCTATTCTTGTCAGTCATGAAGCATATGCCAGTGAAGTCGTCACCATCCTTGAATTGGTGTCCTTTTGTGGATCATCCTTGTCGTAGGGGTGGCCCCACCTGAGCCCAGCAGGCCTGTTGGGAGGTTATAAGAACCAGAATAACATGTGTAAGGACATAAGTGCCCCTAATGGGGATGTATGGATGTAAGGGCATAACTGTAAAAGTATACCCCATGTGAATATATATATCAAGATGAGGGGGAGGGTGAGACAGAACACTCCCACCTCTCCACTACCATCTCTCTCTGTTTGGTCTGTAGCCACAACAGTTGGCGCCGTCCGTGGGGAGGACAGGAGCAAGCCTGAAGACCGAAGAAGAAGGATGGCACCGAAAAAAGCTTCGTCAGCGGCGACGAAGGGAAAGAAGACGGCTGGGTCGGAGCGGCGCGTGAATACCAGGGCTTCGGCATCGGCCGCCGAAGGAGCTGGCGGCGGCGTAGGCGCGGTGGTCGCAGGCGTCGATGCTCGCGCTACAACGACCGACCCCGCCAGCGCCGCTACAACGACATCCAACCCCGTCGCTGGCGCTGCAACGATAGCCCCCGCCGCCCTCGCCGGCAGCGCGGATCCGACGGCCGGGGGTACCCGCAACGAAGCATCCGGCGGATCCGGGGATCGTGCGGCAAGGGTCCCCGCACCGACCCGTCCGCTGGGTGTTCCGGTGGCCCCGACAGCACCTGCGGTGGAAGGCGCCCTACTAGCAGCCCTCGACGCGTTCCAGCGGGAACTAGGGGACCTTCGCGGAGCCGTTCGGGATATACAAGTGGCTCAGAGCCAGCAGGCCGCGCCACTAATCGCGCCCGAGCCCACGCCGGAGGGGACGCACAGTCGCGAAGCCCCCGCGTCTAGCCGCGTGCCGCCGAGACGCGTAGATCCGGAGTCCCCGCTTTCGGCGGGGCTGCAGCAGGCGGCGTGGCCCGAAGACTTCAAGTTCCCTAGCGTCGCCAATTCGTACAAAGGCGACACGGATCCTCACGAGTTCGTGCGTGTGTACGAAACCGCAATCGAGGCCGCGGGCGGAGACGACACCACGAAGGCGAAGGGACTCCCCCTCGCGCTGCAAGGAGTGGCGCTCTCTTGGTTTTTTACCATAGAGCCGGGCTCCATCTACGCGTGGGAGCAGCTCCGCGACCGCCTTCACAACAGCTTCCAAGGACACTATGTCGAGCGAGTCGATGCGGACCAACTCTTCGCCGTGAAGCAAAGACCCTCGGAGAAGCTCCAGGACTACTTCAAGCGCTTCGCCAAGATCCGATGCCAAGTAAAAGACGTTAATGAAACCACCGTCGTTAATGCAGCCATACAGGGCCTTCGTCCGGGCCCGATGGCCGAGTACAACGCGCGGAGGCCAATCAAGACAGTCGCCAAGCTCTTCGACAAAATGAACGAGTATGCGCGGGCGGAGGAAGATGCGCGAAGACGCAGCACTACCGCCCTCGGCCTCGCCCATGAGGAGCGCCCCCCGTGCGAGGGGGGTGGGTGGTCCCTCGAAGCAGGGCCGCAGCCGAGAGCCCCGGGGAGGCCCTCCCCGAGGCAGCGCTACCGGGGTACAGGAAGGCTCTTCAAGGAGCGGGCACAAGCCTCGGCGCCGCCAGCGCAGGTCACAGGCGGCCCATCATGTCCTCAACACCGAGAGCACGCGCCAAGGACCCGACCCCGCCTCATGGAGGGGAGACCAGGGATCGGAAGGCAAACCTGATTACGGCGGCCAACCCCACGCAGAACAAGAGCTCCTACACTATGGCAAGTGGTGCGAGGTACACGGCTACGACGATCATTACACAAGAGCATGCGCCGCAGTTATGGAGCTGCGGAGGGTGATGGCCGGGTCTCGGGCTCTGCCTCCTCGGCCCCTCGCTGGAGCCCACGTGGGGCACCCAAGGGGTAGCCCCATACGAGCCACCGCAACGGAGGGCGCGCAGCATCGCACCGTCAGCGTCATCACCGGAGGCTCCTCCTCAAAAGCCCCCGGGGAGCAGCCGCAACTGTGGATGCCGCCCCGCAACATCACCTTCGACTTGAACGACGCCAGGGGTGTGGAGTACCCTCACCAAGACCCTCTAGTCATCCAGGCCCACATAGCACGCTGTGACGTCAGGCGCGTCCTTGTCGACGGGGGAAGCTCCGCGAATATCTTGTTCGCAGAGGCCCTCGACCGTATGGGGATCCCCCGAAGCCGGCTGGAGCAGCCAGGAGCTCCACTTCAAGGCTTCGGGGGTCAACCGCTGCAGGCCTTGGGGCACGTGTCCCTTCCGGTCACTTTCCGTCAGGAGGGCAACAAGGGTAACATCCGGACCGAGCATGTCATCTTCGACGTCGTCGATCTCCCACATCCCTACAACGCCATACTGGGTCGACCCGCCATCAACTCTTTCGAGGCGATCCCACACTACGCGTTTTTGTGTGTGAAGCTCCCGGGCCCAGAGGGTGTTATCACCGTCTTTGGCGATCAGGACCTGGCCAGACGGGCCTAGGTCGGCAGCCGCGTTCCGCATCGCCCGCTGCATGCCCTCTCCGGCACGCTCGGCGACGGGCCCTCGGCCCCCGGATGGATGCCCAAGCCTTGGCCCGAGGGCGGAGTCAAGAAGGTGCCCCTCTAGGCGGAGGGGCAGTTTGTGTCCATCGGCGAGGGGCTCCCACCGGGGGTCGAACGGGATCTGCTCCGAGTGCTTCAGAACAACGTCGATATTTTCGCATGGTCCCCGGAGGACATCAAGGGCGTAGACCGAGCAGTAATCGAGCATCGCTTGGCGGTCCGCCCCGACGCCAAGCCGGTCAAGCAAAGGCTTCGGCGTATGTCGATGGATCGGCAGCAGGCGGCCAAAACAGAGGTGGCGAAGCTTCTTCACGCCGGGGTCATCCGCGAGGTCCACCATCCAGAGTGGCTCGCTAACCCGGTGCTAGTCAAAAAGGCCAGCGGGGCCTGGCGTATGTGCATCGACTTCACGGCACTCAACAAGGCGTGCCCGAAGGACAATTACCCCTTGCCGCGCATCGATCAGCTGGTCGACGCCACTGCTGGGTGCGAACTCATGAGTTTCCTGGACGCCTATTCCGGCTACCACCAGGTGTACATGGCCGAAGACGACGAGGAGAAGACCAGTTTCATCACACCACTTGGGACATTCTGCTTCGTCAGAATGCCCTTTGGCTTGAAGAACGCAGGCGCTACCTTCACCCGTCTCGTCGCCATTGCCCTGGCCGCCCAGCTCGGGAGGAATGTCGAAGCTTACGTCGATGACGTGGTGGTCAAAAACCCGGCAGCTTGCGCTGCATGGCCGGGACCTCCAGGAGACCTTCGACAATCTCCGGAAGGCGGGCATCAAGCTCAACCCCGACAAATGTGTCTTCGGGGTGCAGGCGGGCAAACTCCTAGGTTTCCTCGTGTCCGGACGGGGCATCCAGGCGAACCCCGACAAAGTAGACGCCATCCTGGGTATGGAGCCGCCCAAGACAACGAGGGAGGTCTAGAGGCTGGCGGGCCGCATGGCAGCATTAAGCCGCTTCCTATCTAGGGCGGCGGAGCGGGGCCTGCCATTTTTCAAGACACTCCGCGGGTGCGATGGATTTCGTTGGGACGGAGATTGCGCGAAGGCCTTCAACGAGCTCAAGCAGCACCTGGCAAGCCTCCCCACTCTGGTCGCCCCAGCACCAGAGGCTCCCCTCCTGCTCTATCTGGCCGCGTCAGCCACCGCGGTCAGCGCCGTCCTCGTCTTAGAGGAAGGCGCCAGGCAGCGGCCCGTCTACTTTGTCTCCGAAGCCCTCCAAGGCGCCAAGACAAGATACACGGAGCTTGAGAAGCTCGCCTACGCGCTGGTCATGGCCTCCAGGAAGCTTCGGCATTATTTTCTGGCCCACTCGATCATAGTGCCTTCCTCATTCCCCCTGGCAGAGATGCTACATAACAAGGAGTCCACAGGGCGCATCGGCAAATGGGCTGCCGAGCTCGCTCCCTTCTCCTTGACGTATGCTTCGCGAACGGCAATCAAATCCCAAGTCCTTGCGGATTTTCTCGCCGAATGGACCCCGCCGGCCCAACCCGTCCAGACGCACGATGATCCCGTCTGGACGCTTACAATCGACGGAGCTTACGGCATCGCCGGCGCGGGCGTAGGTGCGGTGATCGTCACGCCCGAAGGACAGCGTTTACTATACTCGGCACGCCTTGCCTTCCTCGCCACCAACAACACGGCTGAATACGAGGCACTGCTCTTTGGCCTGGCGAAGCTCAAGGCAGTCGGCGCGAGACGGGTGCTAGTCCGCACCGACTCGCGCTTGGTGGCTAGTCATGTAGACAAGTCATATCAAGCCAAGGACCCTGAGTTGGCCAAGTACCTCGCGGCGGTGAGGGCGAGGGAAAGGCACTTTTTGGGTGTCACCGTCACGGCCATCCCCCGCGCGGAGAACGAGCAGGCCGACGCCCTCGCCAAGGCGGCCAGCCAGCAACTGCCCCCCCCTGAGGGGGCGTTTTACGAGATATTAGCGCAGGCGGCCATCGCGCAGGACAACCGGGACGCGGCACTCGTCCACCGCATTGACCGGCCAGGAGATTGGCGAGAGCCCATCTTCAATTTTTGCAAGGCATCGCCGAGCCGGAGGACCCCGCCGAGCTTCGGCGCTTGCAGCACCGCGCAAGGTCCTTCCAGGTGTTCGAAGGGATACTCTACAAGAGAGGGGTTTGCGCACCGCTCCTGCGCTGCCTCTCGACTGAGGGGGGGGGGGAAGGAGCTCCTGGCGGAGATCCACGCGGGCGTGTGCGTATCCCACCTGGCACCGAGGTCATTAGTCGGCAAGGCGTTCAGGCAAGGCTTCTACTGGCCAACTGCCATCACCGACGCCCAGGACCTCGTCCGTCGGTGCCAAGGGTGCCAGTGGATGGCGCGCATCATCCGCAGGCCCCAGACGAGCCTCAACCCCATTCCCCCGGTGTGGCCACTGGCACGCTGGGGCCTTGACATAGTAGGACCACTTGCCCGAGCTCCAGGGGACCTCCGGTTCGTGGTAGTCGCGCTGGAGTATTTCTCCAGATGGCCGGAAGCGGTCGCCCTGGCCTAAGTAACTTCTGCGGCCATACAGCGCTTCCTATGGCAAAACATCATATGTCGCTTCGGCGTGCCCCGGGAGCTCACGGTTGACAATGGCCTGCAGTTCGACGCCACCCTCTTCAAAGACTATTGTGACAGCATGGGCATCACCCTCCGATTCGCCTCGGTAGGGCATCCCCAGTCCAACGGGGCGGTCGAACGGGCGAATGGCGCCATCTCCGCCGCCATCAAAAAGCGCCTGGTCGGATTGCCGAAGGGCAAGTGGCCAAGCGAGCTTCACAGCGTTCTTTGGTCGCTTCGCACAACGGTAACGCGCCCGACGGGATTCACGCCGTTCAAGCTCCTTTTCGGTGACGAAGCGGTGACGCCCGAGGAAATCAAGGCCGGCTCGCGGAGGGTCCTCGTTCAAGCACCTGAAGCGGAGCGCCGTGTGTCCTTGGACCTCCTCGATGGGATACGGGCAGATGCAGCCCACCATGTCGAGAAGTATGCGCGGCAGACAATGCGTACTCGAGACCGCTCTATATGCCCGCGGGGGTTCAAGCCTGGGGATCTCTTCCTCAGAGTGGCGCTCCAGGCGGAGACCGTTGGCAAGCTGGAGTCCAAGTGGGAAGGCCCGTACATCGTGATGGAGGCATTGCCAAAGGGGGCGTACCGCCTCGCCACGCTCGAAGGACAAGCCCTCCGGCACACATGGAACGCGGACAGGTTGCGGCGGTACTACGCCTAGAAGCAGGACAGCAAGCGTAGAGCCACCAGCCCTTTGTTATGCGATGCTCGCCCGCGCAAACGGGAGTTCAATAAAGGTTGCTGTTCCCAGCGCATCCCCTGTCCGCGCTGAGCATAACAAAGTCCACGGACTTTAAATAAGACGTAGCGTCGAGGTCTGCCTCCGCACGCACCAGTCCACGGACTTTAAATAAGACGTAGCGTCGAGGTCTGCCTCCGCACGCGCGAGTCTCTGAACTATAAAGCAAGTCGTAGCGTCGAGGTCCGCCTCCGCACGCACCAGTCTACGGACTTTAAATAAGACGTAGCGTCGAGGTCCGCCTCCGCACGCACTAGTCCACGGACTTTAAATAAGACGTAGTGTCGAGGTCCGCCTCCGCACGCACTAGTCCACGGACTTTAAATAAGACGTAGCGTCGAGGTCCGCCTCCGCACGCACTAGTCTACGGACTTTAAATAAGACGTAGCGTCGAGGTCCGTCTCCGCACGCACCAGTCCACGGACTTTAAATAAGACGTAGCGTCGAGGTCCGCCTCCGCACGCACTAGTCTACGGACTTTAAATAAGACGTAGCGTCGAGGTCCGCCTCCGCACGCACTAGTCTACGGACTTTAAATAAGACGTAGCGTCGAGGTCCGCCTCCGCACGCGCGAGTCTCCGGACTATAAAGGAAGTCGTAGCGTCGAGGTCCGCCTCCGCACGCGCTAGTCTACGGACTTTAAACAAGACGTAGCGTTGAGGTCCGCCTCCGCACGCGCGAGTCTCCGGACTATAAAGGAAGTCGTAGCGTCGAGGTCCGCCTCCGCACGCGCTAGTTTACGGACTTTAAACAAGACGTAGCGTTGAGGTCCGCCTCCGCACGCGCGAGTCTCCGGACTATAAAGGAAGTCGTAGCGTCGAGGTCCGCCTCCGCACGCGCTAGTCTACGGACTTTAAACAAGACATAGCGTTGAGGTCCGCCTCCGCACGCGCGAGTCTCCGGACTATAAAGAAAGTCGTAGCGTCGAGGTTCACCTCCGCACCGCGCCAGTCCATGGACTTTGAATAAGACACGGATGCCCTCCCTGCGCGCTCTACGGAGTATAAACAAGGTGTGGAGGTCTTCTTCCCTTCGCGTTCGGCGGCAGGTAACACCAAGAATAAGGTACTACTTGGTTTCATTGCAAAAGCAAAGGGGTTACATGGTTATAAGCGTAAGAACCAGTACATCATCCCCCTGCCCTACCCGACCAACCGCTCAGCCTTGGCGCGGTGCGGACGAACTCGTGCCGTCGTCGCCGTGACGCTGAAGGACCGTTTCGAGCCACTGGAGGAGGTCCCCCTCCCCATGCAGCGTCTGCTGCACGGCGACCCTCGCTGCATCTTCCCCGAAGCGGCCCCAGATCCGTTGATGGAAGTTCTGCAGGCTAGGCCCGATGGAGCGGATGGCGTCCGACATGACCTCTGGTCGACCGGGAGGATCCAGTTGAGGATTCGCTTGCTCATGGGTATGTCTACACCCACGAGTGTGAAGCAGGGCGAGGGCGAAGCACGCACCAAGATAGCCGCAGTGCTCGCCAAACGTTCTGGCGCCGCGAAGAGCAACGCCGGCCCCCTCCTCGATCAACCCGAGCGTCTCCGACAGGGCCTCCGGCCCGTGCGTAGTGTCCGGCACTCTGACGCACAGATCTCGGAGGGCCTGGTTCAGAGACTCCATGGCCCGCCACGTCGACATGGACGCATTTTCCAAGACGAGGCTATTCTCGGCAGCAGACTCCGCCAGCTGGGCGTTCTCCCCTTCTAGGACGGCGATCTGCTGCACGAAGGCGGCGCGCTCCTCAGCCGCGGCGCACTTGGCTTCCATGGCCTCGAGTTGTGCGGCCGCCATGGCGCCCTCCAGCGCGCGAAGTTCTTCATCCTTCGCGGCGAGAGCATTGTTTGCTTCGCGAAGGCTGGCTTCCAGAGCCTTCCGCTCCCGAACTCGGGCCTCGTCAAAGGACCGGCTGAGGGCAAGCGTCTGGCAAAAACAACAAATCAGCAGGCGTCCAGCAGTACCTTACAAGCTGAAGCGCACATATTTACCCTCATCTCGGAGGCCTGCAGCGCGAGCGCTAGGAGTTCCCCCTCGCATGACGACAACATCCCTCGGTTGAGGCCGTTGTCGGCACGCTCTGCGGCTGCAGTGAGGTCGAAAAATATCTCCGGGCGAGGGAGGAAGTCCGAGCGAGCGAGCCCCGGCCCCAACGCGCCAGGATTTACCGAGGCCACCGCCACGTCAACAGCAGCGGACACCTGCGGGGCACCCTGCACAAGGCTTCGGACTTCGCGCATACCTCCGCTGCTCGATCCTTCGCCACGTCCGGGAGACGTCGTCTCGCCTGATGTTGGCAGAATGAGCGAGCAGATCGGAGAGAGTCTCATGAAGTCAGGTGAAGAAAGGGACTCACGCCTACCTCCTGCACGCCCCTCGTCGCGGTAGGAAGTGGCGCCGGTTCGACTGCCAAGGGGGAGGCGGGTGCCTCGGTGGTCGGTGAGGAAGTCTTCTCGGCCACGCCAGACGCCGTAATCCCGCGGCAACGGCGTATCGACCCCTCGATGGCGGCGGGGACTGAGTCCGAGGGCGTTTCGCCTGCGGCGGCACAGGCGATTCTTCCGCGGTAACACCAGCTACGGTTACCGTCGCCCCCACAGTTTCCTCTGTAGGGGGCGCGCCCTCGTCGGCCGCTGCGGTTGATAACGCACCATCAACCGTAGTTTTTTCGCCAGGAACGACGCCACCCCCCGGGTTGGCGAGTTCCAGCTCAACGATGGCCGCGAGCACGGGCTCGTGGGCGTCGGCAGAAGGTGCCGGGGGATCCGAGGCGGCGCGCTCCTCCGAAGCAGTGTGGCCAGGCCCACCGCCGGTCGCACGCCCCGTCTCAGCTGTGCTAGCCGCCGAGGGGGCTGCCGGGTCGCATACGGCAGCCGGGGAACGGGCCCGGCGTCGCGAAGATAACACCCCCGCAGGGCTATCACCGTCCTGAGCACCCGGAGTCCCGACGGGAAGCTCCACCGGCACCGCGCGCTCGGGCACAGTAATGCCCAGAGCCTCGCATGTGCGGTTTACCCGCCCTTGCTTAGCCGCCTTGACTGCGGCCTCGCGAGCCTGGTGCTCCTTAAGCGTGTACGGGCCGAGGAGCGCCGCCACCGCGCGCTCCGCATCTTCTAGCCGAGCCACTGCGCAGGAGATCACGTCCGTCAGGCGGAGACCCAGCAGATACAATGGCACGCGTAAAACGTGCTGGGCGACTTACAAGGAGCGGAGGGCGGAAGCAGGCGAGATACGGATGGGCTGAACCCGTCCTCGCGGGGGCCGTTCTGTCCAACATACTTCGTCCGGGAGGAGAGTGGCGCCGCCCCATACATTGTGAACTCCTCGGCTAGGTCACGCAGGCTCATTCGACGGGCGACACCGACAAGGCTCTGCAGCTTTTGCGTGTCGTCAATCTCCGCCTTCAGACTCGGCGTACTGTTAAACGAGATCGGCCCACCTCGGCATTGCATCCCGCTCTTGTCGGTCACGGTGTAGTAGAACCACTGCCGAGTCCAGCCGGACTCCCATTGCCTCGGCGAGGCTGGAGCGGGGAACAACGTCGCGCACGACGCCCGGAGCACGAAGTCCACGCCGCCGAAGTTGGACTCCGCCCCGTCAACCTTTCTGGGTCGACAGCGTGCGTCGTGCAGTATGGCGAATAAGCTCGCGCTGGGACGCCACCCCTCTGTCCGGATCGCCCACGTAAAGACAGCTAGGCGGAGTATGGCGTGGGGCGTCAATTGGGCTAGCTCCAACTTGTAGGCCCGCAGGACTTCGCCCACGAACAACGTGGAGGGCATTCGAAGGCCGGCATCGAAGAACGCCACGAAAACAATCGCCTCCATTGCCCGGGGCTTCGGCTCCGTCTCGTCTCGACGGGGTAGGCGAGCCCCATCGCGATCCACGATCTTCCCCTCATCCATGAGTCGCTGCAGCGCCCCTTCGGTCATGCGGCTCTTCCCCAGCACACGGGAACAGTAGCCTCCCGAGTGCTCCATGGCGTCCCACCACTTGTTGGCGCGCGAGCTCCCCCGCGGCACCAACTCGTATTCCCTGGAAGGATGCGACGCCTCGCCCTGCCTAGGCAAGGAACCACTGCGGGGATGGTAGGTGGCGTCGTCATGGCTAGCCATCGCTCTTCGCGACCAGGGAGGAAGAAGCAGGGAAAGGAGCAATTGGCGTTACAATTAGCACGGGCGGAAGCAAAGCGGCAGATCAAAAAGCAAAGCAAGAAAGGGTGCCTCCGCCTCAACACTAGCATCTTATAAAGGCCGCTCGCCTCTCATATGGCTCGAAGCACAGACAGATCAAACTCGCAGCAATTCGGCTGCCCAAGATTTGGAAAGACGAACCGCCGGGGCCTAGAGGCCCGTGCCCGATAGGTGACCAGGCAGCACACAACGCCTACACGCCTTCAACACGCGTCCAAATTCCCTGGGGAAGAGGCGAACGGCCGCGGTCACGCAACCGCTCACATCCCACGACGCACCAGTCGTGAGTCGCCACGTGTCCCACCTCCAGAATAGCAGGCTGCACGACGCGACAGCCTGACTTCTTCCAGGCCAGGCGTCGGCGTGATTTCAGCCACCATTAAAAGCGCACTACCAGGCTGCAAGGTCGCAACAGCTCCGAAGCGCAACAATGTCAGCACCAAGCTCCAATCTTAGCGCGGAGACGGAGCGCGCGCGCGTCTACTTCGACTTAGGCGCCAGCCTCCGCTGCCACCCGTTCGAAGGGTAGGGGACGGAGCGAGCGCGCGTCTACTTCGAGCTAGGCGCCAGCCTCCGCTGCCACCCGTTCGAAGGGTAGAGGACGGAGCGCGCGCGCCTCGGCTTCGACTTAGGCGCCAGCCTCCGCTGCCACCCGTTCGAAGGGTAGGGGACGGAGCGCGCGTGCGTCTACTTCGACTTAGGCGTTAGCCTCCGCTGCCACCCGTTCAAAGGGTAGGAGACGGAGCGCGCGCGCCTCGGCTTCGACTTAGGCGCCAGCCTCCGCTGCCACCCGTTCGAAGGGTAGGGGACGGAGCGCGCGCGCGTCTACTTCGAGCTAGGCGCCAGCCTCCGCTGCCACCCGTTCGAAGGGTAGGGGACGGAGCGCGCGCGCGTCTACTTCGACTTAGGTGCCAGCTTCCGCTGCCACCCGTTCGAAGGGTAGGGGACGGAGCGCGCGCGCCTCGGCTTCGACTTAGGCGCCAGCCTCCGCTGCCACCCATTCGAAGGGTAGGGGACGGAGCGCGCGCGTCTACTTCGAGCTAGGCGCCAGCCTCCGCTGCCACCCGTTCGAAGGGCAGGGGACGGAGCGCGCGCGCCTCGGCTTCGACTTAGGCGCCAGCCTCCGCTGCCACCCGTTCGAAGGGCAGGAAACGGAGCGCGCGCGCCTCGGCTTCGACTTAGGCGCCAGCCTTCGCGGCCACCCGTTCGAAGGTCAGGGGACAGAGCGCGCGCGTGTCTGCTGCAACAAGGCACCTTCCATCCCAGACCTCAGGCTCCCCAACCATAAGCTTGGAGAAATTCACAGGCCACAGGGGACAAAGGGGGCCAAAGGACTCGGCGACATGGCTTCGGCCCTGTGAAGCCCTTCACCATGAGAGGCTCCTGTCGTAGGGGTGGCCCCCACCTGAGCCCAGCAGGCCTGTTGGGAGGTTATAAGAACCAGAATAACATGTGTAAGGACATAAGTGCCCCTAATGGGGATGTATGGATGTAAGGGCATAACTGTAAAAGTATACCCCATGTGAATATATATATATCAAGATGAGGGGGAGGGTGAGACAGAACACTCCCACCTCTCCACTACCATCTCTCTCTGTTTGGTCTGTAGCCACAACAATCCTCCTTATCATCGTCACTCCAGCCCTTCATGTCACCGAAGTTGAAGTTGTCGAAGGCAGTGAGGACACAGTGTAATAGCTTCTTGGCCATGCTAAGGTTGCGGTACTTCTTGTCCTTGCCTTGATCACGAGCTGGGGGCTTCTTGGTGCGGTTCTTGCTGATTTAGTCATTCTTGTTCATACTACCATAGTTATTCTTACCTTTCTCCAGCTTGGGGCAGTTTACTCGAATGTGGTTGGGGCCACCACACTCGAAGAAAATCACCGAATCTCCTCTCTTCCTATCTCTAACCCTCTTGTATGCATGAGAGAATTTTCTGGCTAAGAAGGCTAACCCGCTCTCTGGAAATTGCTCAAATTGGTCCTCGCTCATGTCGCACAGAGCAGCTAGAGAGAAACCAGAAATACCATCAGAAGATACTTCGAAAGCAGATGTGGGATCGGTGACCAAGACCATCGACTGCAATTTCGTCTTGCAAGAGACGATGTTGATCTAATGAGTCTTGAGGCGTGAGTACAATACGTCAAGATTCAAGGTCGATAAATCAATCGTGTCCTTGATGGTGGTCACTTTTATTTTCCAAACTCTAAGGTCCAAGGCAGAGAGCATTTGACAAGCATTGTCAAGTCTGAGTATGTAAGACCAACAACTTGGAGGTTGCTCAGAATCTTGTGAAATCGGTCAAAGCACTCATCCAGAGACTCACCAGCATACATCTCGAATTTTTTGTACTCTCGCTTGTACTGGTCCTATCGAACAGTCTTGATGTAGGTGGTACCCTCATTTTATGCATCGAGGGTCACTCAGATGTCAAATACCGACGTGAGATGAGAGATGCGATCAAACTTGCTTCGACTCAGATCATGAATGATTATGTTTCTTACTTTAGCATTTGACTCCACATTTGGCATATTCACGGCCGTGATGTGCTCATCGACAGGAACAACAAACCGAGTCTTAAAGTTTCTCCAAATTGCATAGCCTTAAACCTGATGTAAAATTCCATCATACTCTTCCAAAAGGGATAGTCAACCCCATTGAAGAGAGGCAGCTTGGTTGAATATTTGTCTGTCGCCATAGCTCTAAAGACCGGTTAAGATCTATAGGAAGAGCTAACCGGGCTCTGATACCACTTGTTGGACTGAATGACAACAGACGGGGTGAATGGTGCCAACTCGAATTTTTCCTTAAGTATTCAAGATTTTATTCTCACACAACCACAGAGTTGCAGAAAATAGAGTTTTCATAAAAAAAAAACTCAAGATAAATGTCTCAAGAACACAAAACCTTGAATCAACCACTTCCTGACGATTTAACTGGCATAGAAATGGCGGTCTGACTGGTCCTGGGCGGTTTGACCACTACTTCAATGGCGGTCTGACCACTACTACTGTAAAATCAGGCAAATAAATAGTGTTTCAACCTAATTTCAAAAACCAAAATCGAGAGAACTTTTGATCTGTAGATCCAATTATATGAAATTTTGCAGAGATCTTGTCTAGCGGATTGTAAACCTATTCCAATAAATGATCATGAAAAACATGGCTAAAGTTAAGACCTTTTCAGTTTGAAGGAGAGGTGCACCAAAACCGAACCACGGCTCACTTGATCAATGCAAGCCATATGGCGTCATCCCGCCGTTCGAACTTGCCTTCAATATTTCTCGCCTTTCTCGTGCCATGCTTGAGCTCATTATCTCATCCGGTATTCTCGATCATTCTGGACCTCAACTCCTCCATGAGTCTAGCCCTGATCATCGCCATTGACCACATTTGACTCCAAGCGACCCTGCACATTCGAAGACAAAGAAATCATTTTTAGGCACAAGTTTTTTACAACTTGACCTACATTAGCCAAGACATGCGTCATGCAACCTTAATCTAATGATCCAGGTCATCCCAACTCAATCTATGACTCAAATCCCAAAACCCTATTTTCTGGGAAGATCGATAGTATCGCACTTAACATGCCGGTACTACTGCACTACGATACTATCTTTTTCCAAAGCGGTACTTCCGCACCTTGTAAACCCGAACTGCACTTCTCTGGAAAAAAAACGTTCTGCTGCTCAGACAGAAACTACCGTTCGAGCGAAAGGACCGGGTTTACAACATCGGTACTACCGCTCAACGATACTATCGCATAAACACTTGCCGTATTTCCTATTTTCCTGACATTTCCAGAAAACAGTCCAACCAACATACGATCTTTGTGAAAAAAATATTTATCCACTCTATAAACATTATAATAGTTTATCATAATAGTATCCTATAGTCCATAATTAACTAGCAGATTTCTTCCCGTGCTTGCAGTCCATCACCCCTACTGGACATCGATAAGTTGCCACGCTTGCCAGTTCAATAGCACTGCCGTTTCGAATTTGGAAAGATTAGTTCGCCTCTCTTTCGAACGAAGCAGCCCCACAAAAAGTGACTGATATGTCAGTGGCCGGGACCGAAAGCAGCAAAAGGTCCGGCAGTCCACACCTGCACTCAAATCTGACAAAATGAACGCTTAATTTATCTTTTTCCCCCCTTTCAATCGAACCGAAGGAATAACTTTGATTTATTAGATACGAAAGTAATTGCCAGGTAAGACGATTGAATTAGCCAGCAGCAATGCTTATGCTCTGATGCAATTATAAACTAGCGCGAGTGGAAGAACAGCCAATGCTTTTCACCTGGGTTATGCGTATCTTACACCACCCGGATTTGCTGCGCGCCTGCGCTCACACGTACGCAGGCTGCAGGTAGTTGGGTAAAATGCTCTCATGCAATTATAAACAGGCAGGCCGTGTTCATCCATCCTTTGATCCGAACAACCATCCATTTTGTGATCTGACGGCCCCAAACCATGGTATCCTCCCCTGAATGTATCTATGTTTTGGCATCTGCCAGACGTGTCGTCACGCAGCATCACGCAATCTAAACACCTCGCAAACATTCACTGATTCGCTGGCCAAAGCTGCGTTCTTCGGTTGCCAAGGAATAAAGCGCGAGAGCTGAACTGAACTGAACTGAAAGGATGCATGTCTGGCACGAAAAGGCGGTGCTTGTCCAGCTCCGAGCCCCTCCAGCAGCTAGCTGGCCTGCCGTCATCTTAACCTCCAGACGGACGGAATCTCCTGCCTTAAGCATCACGTTTGTCACAAACTTAACGAAAGCCCTACAAGCAATTGGCTGTTCATGCAGCCAGTGGAAGCAAGGAACAAAGCTTGCCAGCTACAGGCATACCGCGCGTCTCGTCAGTAAATAGCATTTGCGTTGTCCATTGATCGTGCGTCTGTAGTATATATTAAGGTGCAGCTGCAGCTGCTATGTGTGTGCCGCCGGAAACTAGCAGAAATAGTACGGGCAGCTAGCACTGCACAGCACGTACGTACGTAGCTTACTGCAAGCCTGTGAAGAGTTCATCAGGAGCACATGGCGAACGCGGCGCTGAAGCCGGTGGCCGCCCTTCTCCTGGTGCTCAACTTCTGCATGTACGTCATCGTGGCGGCGATCGGGGGCTGGGCCATCAATCACGCCATCGACTACGGCTTCTTCATAGGTACGCACTACTGACCCGTCATCGAGATGCATGTGTATATATGCTTGACGTATCCGCTGTCAGTAATTTAAAAGTTAGTAGAACAGAAGAGTATAGCTACTTAATTTGTAACAACCGGCCTGTACTGCCTTAATTTACTATAATTTCTTTTGAGCGTATGCACGCACCTGCAGGGTCCGGGCTGGAGCTGCCGGCGCACTTCTCGCCGATCTACTTCCCGATGGGGAACGCGGCGACCGGGTTCTTCGTCATCTTTGCGGTGATCGCCGGGGTAGTTGGCGTTGCGGCGGCGCTTGCAGGGTTCCACCACCTCCGGGCGTGGAGCCACGAGAGCTTGCCGGCGGCAGCCTCCTCCGGGTTCACGGCCTGGGCGCTCACCGCGCTTGCCATGGGGTATGTACGGCACGACTTTTATTTGACCCGTCCCATGCATACGACTTCTTGCTACTAATTTGCTTTTCGAGTTCTGTACATGTATCATTAATTTTTTTTCTAACCATTTTTTTTGTCGCGTAACTTCTTATGCTCCAGATTGGCCTTCAAGGAGATTGACCTGCACGGCAGGAATGCCAGATTGGTAAGATCGACAAACAAACACTCCATCATACGTACCTACGGATCGAGTTGTAACTACGGCTGTGGCACGTTGTGAATTGTGCGTTATGGTCTTGATGTTTTCTTTTCTGTAGATAACCATGGAGGCATTCACCATCGTACTCACGGCGACGCAGCTCTTCTACCTGCTCGCGATTCACGCAGGGAGGTGAAGGGCCTGATCCGATTGGCGAGCGCGCACCGTTCTAAGCGTGATGATGCATGGGTTCACGGCCGGGTTGTATACACCTTTGACGTCATCGTTAATTTGTGTCGTGGTTAATTTCCAAGATGGAGAGGCGCATGCAGTTTATCTGAAATCGGATAGGATAAGAGTTTAGAACCGTCTATCACGACGCTCTATATGGCGGTGCGTGTGTGACCAATTAATCGTGTGTTGGGTTTCCGTGTGATTTGTTGATTATTTGGTTGTGTTAATGATATATTGTATTGCTTGGAAAGTATAGGAGGGTGTTGATTTGATTATGTGATGACCTGATTTTTTTAAAAAAAAACTGATTATTGATTTAGCATGCTATCTCAACATAAGAACCTGGTTATCTAATTATCTAGCCCCACTACTACAAAAGAGGCTATACTGGACGGCTACATCACAGACGGTTCATACGGAACCGTCTGTGATTAAACTGTCACAGACGGTTTATACTGGCAACCGTCTGCGATATTTTCACAGATGGTTATTAACACAAACCGTCTGTGATAATTGAGACATCACAGACGGTTCGTATTAAGAACCGTCTGTGAACTTTCACAGACGGTTCTTAATACGAACCGTATGTGATAATCTGGACAACACAAACCGTCCGTGTTAATAACCGTCTGTGAAACTATCACAGACGGTTCTTAATACGAACCGTCTGTGGTAAACCTGACAGACCGTTGTCATATGAACTACAGAAGCTAAACTGAGACGAGAGTCAAATTCAAGTCAATTTATTACAAAAGTGCAAAAAAAAGGGATTCCCAAATTTGAATCTTCTGGGCTTCATATGCTTCTTCGTCGACTTCTGGAGTTGGAGGATCAGCCGCTGTGTTCTCGAATGCCGTCAAGATTGTCCTTGCCCTCTCCACTTCCTCCTCAAGTCTGGACAAATCATTAGCATGTTCCATAATCTCAAATAGGATGCCATGATAAGCTTCCTCAGAATCGGTCGATTCTGCTTGATCGGCAAGGTTATCCATGTGTGTCTGCACTGCCGCATGATCTTCCTCCGTTTTGCGCACATTGTAGAGAAGAACGAGGCTGAGGGCGGTTTCCCTATCCTGAGCGGCAACGAGACACCTCCGTCGACGGCAGATGATGAGGTCCAGCTGACGGATGGAAGTGAGTCGAGGAAGGAGAGCAGGGCGTGAGCAGAGGAGCTGCTCCAGACGTAAATTGTTGTCCACCTGTGTAAGGTTGCGTCCGAACAACTCATGATGGATAGATGAGAGGAAGGAGATCAAAAGAATTTTAGATGTCATTATTGAGAAAAATGGTGATGAAGAAAATGAGCAGAGGACGTACAGTGTGTAGAAAAGCAGGATTAGGGCGCGCATATTTAAGCATTAACACAGACGATTCGTATTCCAAACCATCTCTGATATTAATATCACAGACGGTTCGTATTCCAAACCGTCTCTAATCTATCACAGACGGTTGGTATTACAAACCGTCTGTGATATTATGGACATCACTGACGGTTCGTGTTAATAACCGTCTGTGATGATTACATGTCACCGATAATTGGCATATACCCAGGATTCAATCTCACCTGTCCATTCTCTCAACATCGAATGGCAGGCAGCAGTTCCTCCCATGGCTCGGCCTTATTAATAACCCCATCTACCTTTCCACCGGTACTAGTCACGCGTGAGTTCATCCAATAGCTAGCTTCCTTCATGCATCTCCCCTCCGCTATGAGCTAGTGCCTCCGTCGCGGCACGGCGGGTGGCTAGACAACACACTCTTGCCGTAAGTGTCGTAAGTGTGTCTTGTTCAGCCGCACCGTCGTGCCATGAAGGGTTCGTTAGCTTGTTATCCTATAATAGATCTGAATGTGTTGTTGTGCTTGCCTCTGTATTTGTTTGTTCCTCCACAACGCCGACTACTGCCGTGAGCTAGCCCCTCCGTTGTGGCACGGCAAGAAGCTAGACAACACAATTTTGCTGTAAGTGTCGTAAGGGTGTCTTGTTTAGCCTCAATGTCATGCCACGAAGGGCTCGTTAGCTGTAATAGATCTAAATATGTTGTTGTGCTTGCGTCTGTATTTGCTTGTTTTCAAAGACCATGGGACATTATTTAATTTCTTGAGGCTAGCCAAAATAATTGAAAAAATTATCAACAACACATTGCGTATAGAGTGATCTATCACAGACGGTTTGTGGTATAAACCGTCTGTGAAGGTCTATCACAGACGGTTCTATATACGAACCATCTGTGATAAGCACAATCACAGACGGTTAGTATTACAAACCGTCTGTGATATTATGGACATCACAGATAGTTCGTGTTAATAACCGTCTGTCATAATCAAATGTTACCAATAATTGGCGTATACCCAAGATTTCGATCTCACCCGTCCATTCTCTCCACATCGAATGGCAGGCAGCAGTTCCTCCCACGGCTCGGCTCTTATTAATAACTCCATCTACCTTTCCACCGGTACTATTTACGCGTGAGTTAATCCACTACCTAGCTAGCTTCCTACATGCATCTCCCCTCCGCTGTGAGCTAGCGCTTCCGTAAGTGTCGTAAGTGTGTCTTGTTCAACGTCACCGTCGTGCCATGAAGGGTTCGTTAGCTTGTTATCCTGTAATATATCTGAATGTGTTGTTGTGCTTGCCTCTGCATTTGCTTGTTCCTCCACAATGCCGACTACTGCCGTGAGCTAGCACTTCCGTTGTAATAGATCTGAATGTGTTGTTTTGCTTGCATCTCTATTTGCTTGTTTTGGAAGGCCATGGGTACATTATTTAATTTCTTGAGGCTAGACAAAAAATGGAAAAAATTGAAGTTATCGAGTGAACTATTACAGACGGTTTGTAGTATGAACCGTCTGTGAAGGGCTATCACAGACGCTTCTATATAGGAACCGTCTGTGATATGCACCAATCATAGGCGGTTGGTATTACAAACCGTCTGTGATATTATGGACATCACAGACGGTTCGTGTTAATAACCGTCTGTGATAATATAGGACTATCACAGACGGTTATTAATACGAACCGTCTGTGATACGCATAAATCACAGATGGTTGCTATTACAAACCGTCTGTGATATTGTGGACATCACAGACGGTTCGTATTTGTAACCGTCTGTGATAATTCACAGAGGGTTATTAACACGAACCGTCTATGATATATTGGTTTCACAGACCGTTTGTGGTTAAAATCGTCTATGATATTCTGCACTATTAATTACTGGGCGTACTTGCTCGATATCGACCTAGATCTGTCTTCATTCATTCATTGCGCTGCATCGATGGAGCAAGGCGGCCGGCTTTAGGGAGTTCGGGGTGAAAACATATTGCCGTCTTCTTAGTGATCTGATAAAAGGTTAGTACTCAATTACTTTTAATAACTTATATGCATGCATGTTTTTGTAATTGAAGGCCGGAGATGATAGCTAGATTTAATAATCATTTTTACACCCATTTGTTACTTGTGTAGCGTAGATGGACCGAAGCTGGATGTACATTGAAAACCGTGTGAGTGAAGAATACATTAATGGCGTGTCTGCTTTTAGAAGGGCGGCCGAGCTAGATATGTTGAAGAAGGGGATGAAATATATATATTGTCTATGCATTGATTGTGATAATCTCAAGATATTTAGCAACTCAACGCAGATCGAAGCTCACTTGATTCGAAGGAGTTTCAGAAAAGGGTACGAATGTTGGACCAGTCACGGTGAAGAGAAGAGTACACAAGAAGGTAGTTATGACATAGTCGAGGGAGACAACGATATGCCAGTTGTGGACTGTTCTTTCGATCATGAAGATAGGTCGCAGGATGACAATCTGGATCAGATGTTATGTGATGCAGAAGGGAACTATAGTGAGAGAGAGAGTTTGGTAAATTCGAGGGCTTGATGGAGGACTCGGAGAAACCTTTGTTCCCGGGCTGCAAGCCGTAATACACGAGGTTGTCATCAGTTCTAGAACTATTGAAATTGAAGGCAAGCAATGGTTGATCTGACAAGAGTTTCACGGCATTGTTAGATCTCCTAGCGGACATGCTTCCAACGGGAAATGTGTTGCCGAGAACCACCTACCAAGCCAAGGAGAATCTTTGTCCATTAGGAATGGAAGTAGAAAGAATACATGCATGTCCGAATGATTGTATCCTGTACCGTAAAGAGTATGCTAGCTTACATGTTTGTCCGGTGTGCAAAGCATCTCGATACAAGCGTAAAACTGACTCTGATGATGGGAAGGGCATCGAGGTGAAGCAAGGACCTCCTGCTAAGGTGATGTGGTATCTTCCTGTAATCCCCTGTTTGAAGTGTTTATTTGCAAACCGCAAGGATGCAAGATCTTGCAATACTGTGGAACGAAGGGGTACATGTATGAGATGCGGACAAACGAGAGAACTTCACTCTACGCGCCATGTTGTTCTGCACCATTAATGATTTTCCTGCCCTTGGTAACCTGTCAGGGTTGAGTACAAAAGGAGCCAAAGCGTGTTCGCACTGCTTAGATTATATCGAGAGTGTGTTGTTGAACAACTCGCGCAAAACTGTGTACATGCGTCACCGTAGGTTCCTTCCAAAGTATCACCCATACCGCAAGATGAAGAAACAATTTGACGGGAAAAAAAGAGGATGACTCAGTACCAAGACCTTTTAGCGGGAAAGAGGTGTATGATATGGTCAAGGATATAAATGTTGTGCTTAGAAAGGGAAGTAAATTGAGGAAGAACATGTAAAAAAGAGGTCAATATTTTGGGACTTACCTTATTGGGAGCACTAAGAAGTTCGCAATTGCATCGATGTCATGCATATAGAGAAGAATGTATGTGACAGTTTGATTAGTCTCTTATTGAACATTCCTGATAAAACAAAGGATGGTGTTAATGCAAGGCGTGACTTGGTCGATATGAACATCAGTATCGAGTTAGCACCGATAGAGACCGATAAAGGCCGGACGTACCTTCCCCCCAGCTTGCTACACTCTGTCTAAGTCCGAGAGAACTAAATTGTGCCAGTCCTTACATGGCGTGAAAGTTCCATCCGGTCACTCTACCAGCATGAAGAAACTTGTTTCCACAGAACATTTGAAATTAATTGGCATGAAGTCTCACGACTGTCATGTGCTAATGACACAAATGCTACCTGTTGCAATTAGAAGTATTTTGCCGAACAAAGTTCGAGTGACAATCATAAGGCTATGTTATTTTTTCAACGCAATTGCTCAGAAGGTCATTGATCCCGATGGACTAGATGCTCTGCAAACCGAGGTGGTGACAACTCTATGTCATCTAGAGATGTATTTGCCTCCATTATTTTTTGATATCATGGTCCATCTCATTGTCCACCTTGTGAAAGAGATAAAAATATGCGACCCCGTATTTCTACGTCATATGTACCCTTTCGAGAGGTACATGGGAATTCTAAAGTCCTATGTACGCAATCGATCTTGACCGGAGGGTAGCATCATCGAAGGTTATACAACAGAAGAGGTCATTGAATTCTGCATCGGCTACATGGCTCAGGTCGAGCCGATAGATGTACCTCTATCTCGTCACGAGGGGAGGCTAGAGAGTATCGGGACTATCGGAAGGAAAGCAATAACTCCGGATCAAAATACGTATGCTCAAGCCCATTTCATGGTTTTACAACACATGACTGAAGTGACCCCATATATTGAAGAGCACAAGGACATGCTACGTCAGGAGAATGCAGGCCAGTCAGAAGTTTGGATCACGAGACAACACAACCGTCAGTTCAACGAATGGTTGAAGGCGCAATTGACTAGGAGGTCGTCAAGTGAAACACTACAATGGTTGGCAAAAGGGCCAAAATTTACAATTGTGACATGGCAAGGATACGACATTAATGGCTACACATTTTATACAACAGATCAGGATAAAAAGAGCACAGTGCAGAACTCAGGTGTCCGCATAGATGCCTATGATGCGCACGTCAGTACCGCTGGCCGAAGCTCGTACTACGGGCTTGTAGAGGAGATTTGGGAGCTTGACTACGTAATTTTCAAGATTCCTCTATTTCGGTGCCGTTGGGTCCAACTCCCACGGGGTGTAAAGGTCGACAAGTACGGCGTCACTACCGTGGACCTCGAATGTGTAGGATACAAAGACGAACCATTCGTACTCGCAAGGCAAGTTGTTCAAGTATTTTATGTAACCGACCTGGCAAATAAGAAGTGCCATGTAGTTCTTCAGGGAAAAAGAAGGATTGTCGGGGTTGAGAATGTTGTGGATGACAAAGAGTACAATCAATTTGATGATTTGCCTCCATTCGGTGACGGCATCAGGCTCGAGGAAGAACAAGGCGATGAAGTAAGCTATATGCGTGTCGATCATCGTGAAGGGCTTTATTTAAAATAAAATAGCTAGCCAAATGTAATAAATGTAACTATGAAATAGTTATATTTATGGTTATGCTCGTGTTTTTCATAAATGTATCTATGTTCCATTGTAATTGTAAAATGACATAGGAAGCTAGCTAGCTGCTGGTATTATATTGAACTATCACAGACGGTTTATTGAAAGAAACCGTCTGTGATAATATGATATCACAGACGGTTATATAAATATAACCATCTGTGATAATTTGAATATCACAGACGGTTCTATAAATAGAACCGTCTGTGATAATTGATATATGCTTGACATGTTAGCTTTATGATATATGCTTCACATGTATTTTATGATATATATTTGCGTTTTAGCTTTATGATATATGCTTCACATGTATTTTATGTTATATGTTTCACATGTATTTTATGTTATATGCTTCACATGTATTTTATGATATATGCTGCACTTGTTTAGCTAACTGCAGTGATGCAGTCACTTCAGTTAGTCAATCGTTAGAACTTTGTCAAAGGGCATGAAGCAAGTGACACACTCCAGTTCAATGAACTTGATACACTGGTTTGTGTCGTTTGCTTCATAGAACTTTGTTTAGGCCCATACCTCACTGCGTACACACAGTCGTCCAAAATTTTTTAATATATGCCACATAGACCTTCAAAGGGCATGAAGCAAGTAACACATTCCAAAGTATCCGGTTCAATGAACTGGATACTCTGGTTTGTATTATTTGCTACAAAGTCTATTTCGAAGGCCATAGCTCACTGCAGTTAGTTTTTTCTTAGAAGAGAGATGGCGTCCACACAGTCTTCGTCGTCGTCATCTGGGTCTCACGCTCCCAAGATTGCGAAAACTAAGTGTGGCCGAGGAGTATCGAAAAGGTCAGAGGGCCGAATGACCATCACGGTGGTCTCTCCGAATGGGGTCCCTCTGGAACCGACGAAAGCAGCGTCATCATTTCGGACTACCTGCGGGATAATAGGAAAGCAACGGGTCCCCATCACCATAGCAAGCTGGAAAGATTTGACAAAGGATCACAAAAATCAGATATAGGAGAAAATTACAAATTCGTTCGAGATCCCAGCTGAAGTACAGGGACTCGTGCAACGGCAGGCGCTCCTCGCAATGGGAAAAGCACAGAAGAATTTTAAGAGCAATCTTGTGACACATTACGTGGCCAAGGATGTCACGCCCTTCACGAAGTATCCTTTCGTGTCACCAGAAACATGGGAGGCCTTTGTGCAGATGAAAACAACGACCGAATTTCAAGAACAAAGTGCGGCGCACAAGGCTCTCCTGTCACAAAACACTCACCCTCACAGGCTCGGCACCGCTGGGTACGCGGGTAAAATCCTGTAGTGGAGGAGGCAGGACGAGGTCGCAATCCGATCGAAGGCCTCCCCACCATTTGCCGGGATCGCAAATGAGCGCGCTCGAAACTGGTTGAGAGCGAGGTCATCAACCACATCTTCGGGTGTCTCTTTCAAAAACCCCGCGGATGAGGAAGTGTCCCAACGCCTGGTAAATATGTTAAACTACATAGTTGTTAACACCTCTTGAACTTCATGGATTAAAAAATAACATGATTAATTGCCTCTTGCAGCAATCATTGACTACCGAATCTTCTCGTGGCTCATTTGAAGAATACAGGGAGAGAGATTTGCTATCACAGGCCTTGGGAAACAAAGAGCACCCAGGTCGCACACGAGGCATGGGGGTTTATGTATCTTGGAGGCACGGATTTCCAGATTACTCCAAGACATATAGAAGTAGGAAGAGATCCAAGGCGTATCGCAACGAACAAATAAAACAGGAGCTTCATGCTCAACTTGAGGAACAACTATCTGCTTCACTTCAAGAGCAGATTGCCTCACTTCGAGGAGAGATAGATTCATTGAGGGAAGAACTGAGATAAGTCCGCAACAAATCGTAACCCACCCCCACTACTGTGGTACCCAGTCCCCCTCAACGTTGTAGTAGCTGCGCGTCCACACCAATTACTGAACATAGCGACGCCCGCTTACCTATCGATGACATTCAGGTAATGTACCTCTTTAGAATGGTACATAGATCTCTCTGGTGGACGCCTTAACTCATCTTGTGTCGTTATGTAGGAGCCCATGCCTTGCATCCTCAGAGTCAGGCTTGTTGGCTCTATTCCCGTTGACGCTGGGCGCGGCATGGCGTATCCATTGCTGCCAGGGACGCTGGTGCACAGTGTACAAGTAGACACCGGTTTCATAAAGGTCCAAGTGGACATGATTAATGATATTTTTAAGACCGTCCCTCTTGAGAAGCCCCCAAACGAAGAGATTAAGACATTAAGAGATGCCGTCCACACATTCATTCAGTGGCCCAAGAGGGACATCGCCCTCGACTTGTCCGTGCCACAATCTCCACATCCAGTGGCCCAAGAGAGACGTCGCCCTGGACCTATCACATCGGCTCTGGTGGCTCCACCTCCACATCCAAATCCAGTGAAGTCTGTTGCATCGGCTCCCGCCGAGACGCCACCAAAAACGTATCATAAGCGGGGCTCTAAGGCCTCCAAGGCTCATGCAAAGAAAATTAAGCCGCGTCCCAGGCCATGGAAGTTCATTCTAGGAGTATCGTTGGTGCCCGATTCACAATTACCCCGGCTTGGTTTGATTTGTAATACATTGCATGCCTGGTACATGGAGAAGTCCAATATGAAGCCAAACCGACAGAGTGCATTCACTCTGAAATATAAGGAGACGTATTTCCTCCACGACTCGGGCTACATCGTCGTGACATTCGAAGACTTATTCTTACTATTCAATCTCGACAAACTCGACGCCTCACTTCTACGATGCTGGACACTGTAAGTGTACTGTACAATGAAGTTCTACATTCATGTTATACAGATAAATATCATTACTCTTTCTTTATGTATAGATATATGATCCAACAAGTTCGGCGATCACGACAGCCGGTGCGTTTCCTCGACCCTCACTTGGTCTCCGAGCAATCTATCAACCAAGATGCATCCTTCGTGCAAGGTTACATAACGAGGGGATTGATTGCTCACAGCGACAAGGAGTACGTCATGGTACCCTTCAACCAAGGGTAAGTACTTCACTAGTTGCCACACATATGTTTTATTTGTACTTTACATGCAGCATGAACTTAGGATTAATTACTATGGCGACACACATGACTAGGCATCACTGGATTTTGATTGTGATTGTACCAAAGTGGAGCAAGGTAATATACCTTGATTTCCTACTTAGAAACAACCACGACTTCAGTCGTGTGCAAGAAGTAATTAACAGGTAAACTCATTTCCTCCATACATAACTCTATTGTAATATTTCCTTCGTTTGCAACGGCCTTGGCTAACTTTTTTGAATCACGTAGATCGTTTGCCGCTTATGTTGCCCTAGGAGGAAGACACGACAAATCCAGTGACACGCTGCGACACAACACGCGATTTCCGGTACCCGCTACGACACAACAATCCTATATCACACTTTGTTATAATGCCTTTAGAATTGACAATACCTATGTATGTAATTATATTTTTGCAGTGCCACCAGCAGCTAAAGGGTAACGTATGTGGATTCTACGTTTGCCACCATATGAAGGAAATCATGGATACTAAGATTAATGATCCAGAGGTTTGTCAGGTCTTTCCAATAATTATTATTTTCTGATTATATATATGTATATATATTTATACACACATACTAATTAATGACTTAACATTGCTCCTAGCGACAGCGGGTGGAGTTCAACGAAAGTACATATGATCTTGACCAACTCATAAAAATTCGTGGAAATCTCTCCGAATTCTTAGTAGCAGAGGTCATAAACAAGGCTGGAGAGTTCTACCCCAGCAATGGTGATAATTAGATGTTGAAACATTGGATTCAATTGTACAAGTCAAACAATTCCTTCAATTTAATTCATTTGTCAGATCTGTATAACGATTTTTATTCTATATATGTATGTGATTTGCTGGCCGTTTGTTACATTCATCTGTGTAGTGAATTTTGTTGCAATTTAATTTGAGTTGCAATAAACTTATCTATCATTTATCTGTAATATGCTTACTTGCTTGCTTTCAGAGGGCATGGCTAGCATATCCTGAGGCTAGCCAAAAAACGGCAAATAAAATGGCTGATGCACTTGCTATCACAGACGGTTCGTTGTTAAAAACCGTCTGTGATAATATCACAGACGGCCTTTGTTACTAACCGTCTGTGATATACACAATATCACAGACGGTTTTTATTCCGAACCGTCTGTGATATTATTATATCACAGACGGTTAGTAACAAAAACCGTCTGTGATATTGTGTATATCAAAGACGGTTTTTTTAATAAAAAAACCGTTTGTAATGTGAGTTATCACAGATGGCTTGGGAGTCGCCTGTGATAACCACCTATTATTACTGACACCTAAACACTGACGGTTCAGGAACCGTCTGTGATGACGGTTTCGAACCGTCTGTGATAGGTCTGTCTGTAGTAGTGTTCAGACCTAGCTAATTCGGTTAAGCTGGGCCAACTAGGCGAATAATCCTGCCAGAAGAGAGCTCGCAGCGCTTCATGTCCGACGAAATTGATACGCTGCGAAATGAAGCTAACGGGAGATTTTGCTCCATTTCGTTTTACATTGATTTGTCGTATGTTTGTTTGTTTTTCCATGTAATGTTAATTACGGATCGTTCAGCACGAGTGGAGTAGGACTAGTACATGTTCAGCAATTAAGGAACTCCTCTAACGCCAGGCACTCAGGCGGCATGTAAGTGCCTACACCTCTCGGATTAAACGGCAAAGAGTAGTGTTTAAAAAATGAAACGTTGTGGGCCATGCATTGAAATGGAAATTCATTGCAAACAAGCACTCTAGTCGCAAATATGTATCGTTTTAAATATTAACATAATCTTCTAAACATAACTTTTATCGCTAATTTTTATAATATATTTATAAAAACTTAATAAAATTATAATATTATGGAAACCCTTTTCAAAATATATCTACACATACGATTTTTATGTATCTAATTTTAACATTCTAAAAAATATTAATAGTCAAAGATTTAAAATTTTAACTACAACTATGGTCATGTTTTTTTCAGCTTTTGGCTTTTATACAATAATTAGCTTTTAAATGGAGTGTCTTTTCAAGATAGGGTCTACTAGTTAATTGTAGTACATACTGTATCGACTTCATTTATAACAATAAAAACCCTATGTGAGTTTTCGTTACTATGTAATCTCTCGCACGAACAACCCAAAAGTCATAAGCCGTAACTAAAAGTTATAAATCTCAACTAAAAAGAACAAACCATATATTTAAAATAATATGCATTTGTGACCAGAGGCACTCCTAGTATAACTAGTAGTACTACCAGTTCAAGTGCATTTGAACTGCCAAATGCGTCCCGGCAACCAATCGACACTGTTCGCTCAGCCCTGAGACATACTCCGTTCTGATTTTTGAACAAACAAAAATAACTGACATTAAATGGGTAAATGGCTGATCCTTAAATGTGAGGTCTCGTTGGATTCATGCCCATAGTTACGCCACTAGTAACTTAACTACTTTAGCCTATAGAACAAGATTTTTTTTCTTTCTTAATAATGATTTGTATAGTTTTTAAAACAGAATAAATGATTGATAGATGTTATTTATCTCTTTATTTATTTTGAAATTAGTGTTACTTTTGTTAAAGAGAAAAACATTAAAACACTGCTCTTAAACTTATTCAGTCAAATTCCTACATAATTCCTGTAAAATTGATATGTGCCAAATGTAAACCCAACGCATGCACTAGCAGGAAACATGTATAACTGGAGCAACCTCTTGAGTGCAAAGTGGCGACAACGAGGAGCAGTAGAAATTGTTGTCCGGTGAAGAAAAGAACATATTTGCGTTCTCTTTTTTTAATGGTCTTATTTTTTTGACTTTTAGCAATTTTTTATTTCTCTTAGAAATTATTATTTCTTAGACTAACAAACTACAGCTAAAAACTATAAATCATAGTCTAAAAAATAGACCTCGGTTCGGCTGAAAAGTTTATGGCTTATGGCTGAAAACACTGTAGCTGACTGAAAAAAGCACTATAGCTGACAGAGACTTATTTAGCATAATTAAATTTAAAAATATTTAAAAAAAATAAAAAATATGTTAGCCCATTACGTATAATACAAATAAATACGGGAAAAAAAAGAACCGGCAAAAAAACTCAACAAAAAGCCAAAAGTTCAGGAAAAGACGAAACTTATAAATAGTGAAAAATAAGCCAGAAGTCAGAAGCCGAAGCCGAGTTGATCAGGACAAGATCTATACCGGCTATGCACATCTTGATCATGATCCTGATGCTTGTGCTAGGATGCTTTCTTGCTTTAGGATAAAGTGCCTTCTCAAAAACCATAGCTAATTATTTCTGAGAAAGCCACATGTAGTTAATTATGCTAATGGAATGTTTGATTTTACTACATTATGTTGCTATGAATCCCTTTATGACATTCTCATGATTATTTATTGTAGGTCCGATCTGATCCATTCATGATGTGCAAACATGGAGCCATAGACTGTTGAGCAGAAGATACACGCTGCCAACGCTTGCCTATCATTTTCTAGGGGGCATCTTGAACGCTTTTCTTCCCCATACATTATTACGTGCTCCAAGGGAGAGCACGCCAATCTGAAAATTGTTAAGTGTTATTTATTTCCTGTCTTTGTACTACCATGCATCCACATGCATTGAAACATTGTAGAAAACAAACTTATTAAGCATCACCTGAACACACAGCATACACTACTCTCGTAGATCACTAGCTCTCGAATCGGTACAAAAACAGAATCAGGTTTTAAAAAATCGAAGGAATATCGTACTCCGATTGTGATAATATTGTTGTAAAATAATGTCATGTTTGAAAACTCAGGTCTTTTGATTGGCAAGTTGTTCTCTCGTTTTTTTGGCCTGATAAGCAAATTGATTTTTTTAGATTATAACGGAGGACGCACACCACATATCATATACCACAGGTATACATGTGTGTGTCCTACTAAAACACACGTTAGAATTTAAGCAAAGGTCGCACGGATAAATCTTAGATTTATTTAGTACCTCATAAAAGTGGGCACACACTTTTTCCACTAAACGCGGGCACATGTCGTGGCGTGTGTTCTCACGAGTCTTTACATCAATTTCAGCGTGGCGCATCGCAAGTACCTTTTCCGTAATTGTGCCCGCGTCCTTCACTCTGTTGCCATCGCCTGCTATTCCCTACCTCCTCCCTGGCTCCTCGCCCTCACTTCCTCCCCTGCCGTAGCTGCCACCACCCTTCCCTCCTCCCCACCTTCCATGTTGGCCGCCACGACCTCCCCTTCACCCGCGTCGCACCCCCCGCCCCTTCCTCCAATTTGCTCCTACCGCCTTCCACCTCTTTGGCCGCGTCAACCCCATCGCCGTACGTCACCTCCTCTCCCTCCTGTTCTCTCACGGGTCGTGCTCACTTCCTCCTCTGTCATAGTTGCAATCACCGTTCCCTCCTCCCCACCTTCCATACTGGCCACCTAGTTGGGTTCTAGGGTTCTTGCTTTTTTGGTTGGGTTCTCGATTTGTGTTCTCAGCCCGCTTGTTCGACCGTTGATTTCTCTCCGTCCTCAATTCGATTTAACCTGCTCTTGGTTCTTGCGCTATTCTTTTGGTGAAAGATTCCCCTTTTTACAATTTGGGTTATTACAAAGAATCTGTTACAAACTTATCTGATACATCGTTGACCTCGACCACAGCGCCCTTCAACCATGGCCTCGATTTCGACCACGAACCATGGCCTCGACTTCGACCACGGACCATGGCCCCGGCGTCGACCATCAACTACAACCCCTTTCGACCATGGCCTCAACTTCGACCACTGCTTCAACTTCGACCGCGGCGCCCTTCGACCACAGCGTTGACCTTAACCATAGCCCCCTTTGATCGCGACCTCGACCGTGACCCCCTTCATCTGTGCCCACAACCTTGACCACGGCCCCCCTTTGTTTCCACTTGACTTCCACTTGGACCACGGCTTCGACTTCGACCCGGTCCTTCAACCACGGCATCGACGTCGACCACGGCTCTTCAACCATGGTGCCGACTTCAACCACAATGCCCTTCAATCACGGCTTCAGCGTCGACCATCGACCATGACATCCTTCGACCATGGCCTCGACTTCGACCACCGCGTGGACTTCAACCGCGGCCTCTACCTCGACAACAGCCCCTTCGATCGTGCCCTTGACCTCGACCATGGCCCCTGCGGCCATGCCCTCTACCTCGACCATGGCCCCGTTCGACCACACCCTCCACCTCGACCATTGCCCTCTTCGACCGCACCCTCCACCTCGACCATGACCCTTTTGACCACGACCTCTACATGGACCACGGCATCGACTTTGACCTAGTCCTTCGACCATGGCACTTCGACATGGCCATGGCATGGCATTGACTTTGACCATGGCCCTTTCAACACGACCATGGCCTTGACCTCGCCCACGGCTTTGACTTTGCCCATGTCGACCACGGCGTCGACGTCGACCACCACACCCTTCGACCACGCTCTCGACGTCGACCATTGACCATAGCCCCCTTTAACCACGGCCTCGACTTTGACCACAGCGTAGACCTTGACCACAACACCCTTCGACCATGGCTTGGACGTCAACCACGACGTCGACTACGAACAGGACACCCTTCGACCACGCCCTCCATCATGACCCCCTTCGACCATGGCCCTTTCGACCCCGACTTCCACTTGGACCACTGCGTCGACTTCAACGTGGTCCTTTGATCATGGCCCTTCGACCATGGCCTCGACCTCACCATGGCATCGACTATGACCATGGCATTGACCTCTAACATGGCTTCAACTTCGCCCACATCGACGTCGACTACGGCCTTAACATTGACCATAGCACCACCCTCAGCCTTGACCACGACCCTTCAACTATGGCCTCGAGCTCAATCATGGCATCAACGTCGACCGTGGAATCGAGTTCAACCATGACCATGACCCTTCGACTATGGCCTTGAGTTCGACCACATCATCAACATCGACGACACCCACGGCTTTGACATTGCCCACGTCGACGTCAACGACGGCCTTGCCTTTGACCATGGACCACATCCCCCTTCGAGCACGGTCTCGACTTCGATTGCGTCAAGTCCGACCACGGCGTGGACCTCGACCTCGGCGCTCTTCGACCATGGCCTTGACTTCGACTATGGCTTTGACTTTGACCATGATGTCGACCCCGATCATGGCCCTTTCGAACACGACTTCCACTTGGACCATGGCTTCGACTTTGACCCGATCCTTTGAACACGACCCTTCGACTACGACATCGACATCGACCATGGCATCGACATTGACCACAGCTTCAACCTATCAATGTCTATCACGGCGTCGATTTCGACCATAGTGCCCTTCGACAGTGCCCTCGACCACAGCCCTTTCCACCACGACTTCCACTTTGACCATGGCTTCAACTTCAATCTAATCCTTTGACCATGGCCCTTTGATTACGGCATCAATTTCGACCACAACATTAACATCGACCATAGTCCTTCAACGACGACCTCAACCTCGACCACGGTGTCAACGTCACCCACGTCGACTTCAACCACGACATTGACCTCGACCACAGTGCTCTTCGACCACGGCCTCAATTTTGACCACGGACCATGGCTCTTTGACCACGACCATGGACCACAGCCCTTTGATCATGACCATGGCCTCGACCACTGCCTCGACCTCGAACACGGCCTCGACCTCGACCACGGACCACAACCTTTTGACCAAAACCACGGCCTGGACCTCAAACATGTCCTCGACTTCGACCACGATGTTACTTCGGCAACGGTGTTGATGCTATCCAATGGGCCAGATTTTGGCTTGCCGGCCTACAGCCTATCACTATTGGCCCAGCCCAAGCATGGCCAAGCATGGCACAACTCATCTAGCTCGTGGGTCGTGCAGGCACATCCTAATGGACCGTGTTGTGCCTGGGCCGAGGGGGCGGCACGACACGACACGTGAAAAATAGCTGTTTTTGTATTGTTGGGGTAAAAAAAGAAAAAATAGCAAAAAGTCAAAGAATATTGAGTTTTTTCTCTATAAATAGGGGGTCATCCGGCCTCCATTCTCCACGCATCAAACCTCACTCTCATCTCTCTGTTTAGCTATGAAAAATCTGGTTATGATTACGCAAATTTGGCAAAATTAGTGAGAAATTCACGCGAAATTCAGAAATTTTGAAGAATTTTTAGAGAGCTTCAGAAGAGGTAATAGACTAATAGTGCTACATTATTTCATTTTTTGCTATTATTTGTTGATTCAATAGTAAGTTAATTGTACTTTACTATATGAACTTACAGTTGATTCAAATGAGAATTTCGATTTCCAACTCTTCAAATTCGGCCTCACGGCAGAAGATATGCAATCCTTTCAAGAGGCACATCTACCACGGAAGGTGGACATCCACAACAAACTGTATAACTAGAAGAAGCACCGTAGGGTCCATCTTGTGCTGGCTCAACGAGTGCATCCATAACCCAGAGCACGGGTGCAAAAAGAATAAGAGCTACTACATCGAGAGTCTGGAATGATTTTGACAAAAAGTTCAAGACTGACGATGATTGGGAATTCAGTAAGGTATGATATTTGTAAAATTTGTGGTAACGAATTGTCTGCAAAATCTTCAGGTGGGACGAGTCGCCTGCAACGGCACACTGCAAGCTGCAAAAGAAGGCAAGGAATACAAATGCGCTAGACGCAGCTGCAGTACAACCCTGACGGTTCGGTACGTACTTGGGAGTACAACATGGAGGTAGTCCAGAAATCTTTTTGTAGATTAATTGCTTCTCAAGATTTACATTTAAATTTTGGTGAGTCTGATGCTTTTCAAAAATATATTAGGACTGTTCATAACCCTAGATTTTGTGTTGTATCTAGGCAAACTACAACTAGAGATTTAATTAAATATTATAACAACTACCGTGAAGAATTGAAATAAATGTTTCATACTTGTATATTATCTATTGCTTTGACATCAGACATATGGAGTGGTAGGGCTTGGGAGGATTATATTAGTGTTGTTGCTCATTATATTAATGATGACTGGGTAATAGAAAAAAGAATTATAAGATTTAAATTAATTAATGTTGCACATACTGCTGAAAATATCACAAAATGGATTATTAAAGTTGTAAAAGATTTTGGCCTCACGGATAAGATTTTTTCTATAACTTTAGATAATGCAGCTGCAAATACTAAGGCTATAAAAATTCTTACTCCTTTATTCAATACTTATGCACAATCTTTCTTACTGTATCAACGTTGTGCTTACCATATTATTAATCTTCTTGTTAAATCTAGTTTGAAAAGATTAAATGCTTGTCTTATTTTTTTAGAGATGCATTTTTATATATTAATCATTCTAACCAACGAATAGCCTCATATAAGAACTTTTGCGTAGTAATGAATGTCTGTCCTATAAAATTTGGCTTAGATATGCCTGTTAGATGGAACTCTACTTACCTTATGCTTAAACACATATTGTCATATAAGAGCACCTTATCTGTCTTCCTTCACAACCAAGTTCATCAATCTCGTAGCCCCCTCTAGTAGAACCCAAGTTAGAGACCCCGAACTTACTGAGGTCGATTGGGTTGTTGGTGAAAAAATATTTTTTAGAACTTTTCTTAAAGCTACACTTTGTCTTTCTGTACTATACTACCCTACCTCTCCTGTAATTGTTCATACCATTCTTGAAATTGTCACTCACCTAAAGGCTTTTGAAAATGATCCTATACTACGAGATGTTGTAGTTGCCATGAAAACTAAGTTTTTAAAATATTGGAGAAAAAAATTCCTATTTTATATGCATTCGCCTTTATTTTAGATCCTAGGGCCAAGCTCTAAGGGTTTACAAATGTATTATAACTTTTAAGTGATGCAACTAGTTTAGATTATTGTACATACTATAAAGTAGTTAAGGATAAAGTATATGAAGTATACGAGAAATACAAAAATAGTTTGGGTCCGTGCATTTGGAAAGATCCCCGGTAGCCCCTAGCACCTCTGTGGGGACTATGCAATGGGGCATGATTTTTAGTTCTTCTTCTAGAGATTCTCGTGCAGGTACACATCAGTCAGAGGAGGAAGGCGGCAAAGCACCAGAGACCTATCAAGTTATCTCAACAGTGATAGTGTCAACTTCGAGCAAGAGTTGAACATCCTCTCATGGTAGCAAACTTAGAAAGTAACATATCTAATGCTATCCATATTAACACAGGATGTGTTGATTGTTCCTGTCTCCACGGTCTCCTCGAAGTCAGCATTTAGTCTATCTGGAAGAATAATCGAGGAGCGGTGAACAAGTCTCTCGAACGAGATGGTCAAAATCCTTCTAACCGTCAAAGACTGAAACAAGCTGAATCAAGACTCCAATATATTACAGAGAATAGGGACTTAAAAAAATCTTTTGAGAATTTGTATCTAGAGAGTAATGAATAGGATTTTCAAAATTTTTTCTTCATATGTAGTCATTAATGAGCTTTATAGGCTGTACTCTTTTTTCTTTACCAAGCTTTTCTCAATTTGAGTTTTACTTGGTAAAGTTTTTAACGAGGAGCCATGCCATGTAATTTAATAAGTTAATAAAATTTATTATATCATTAAAAATAATTATCTTGATGATTAACAATGTCTACAATTTTCTATAATTTTTTTTGTAATTTTCTACAATTTGTTCTTAATTTTCTGATTTTTTTCTTTTTCCTGACTTAACGGGCTAACGTGCCACCACGACCCATTAAGGCCTAACCGTGCCCATGTCGGCATAGTATAATCATGGGCTGTGCCTGGGCTCAGACCTTGGCCCGTGGGCCGCACGACACGTCTCGTTTATTTACAGTGTCTAAACGGCCCGTGCATAGACTGGGCCTGTGCCGTGCCGGCGACAGCACTAAACGGCGTCGACTTCGGCCACAACCTCGACTTTGGCCACGGACCACGTTGTTTCATCCACGTTATTTCAATCACGATATTTCGACTAAACCCTCCAATTTTTCAAAACTACATACAAACTCTTCTAAATTACATATAGATTCTCATTTTTTTAAAAAAAACCATCCTTCACGGAATAAAACTACACTTTTCATAAAACACCTTTTTTTGTAATTAAGCCTTAATTTTTACTGAAAATCCCTCTTACGAATTGTCCGTTTTCTCTTTGGTTCATGTAATAGCTAGCGTGACGTACCGCCCCGCTTCCGCATCTAATAAATTGAAGCTGGGATGAATTAGAAGAGAAAATTGATATTATGCCACTCCTTTAGAGTGGCTTCGATAAAATGCCACTCTCTAGATGGCAATTGTTAAAATGTCATCCAATACATGATTAGCTCTATGATTTGCCATTTTTAGGGTTTTAGCCATTTCTTTTTCAGTTTTTATTTTTTCCCCCCAAAATTGCATAGGAAATATCCATAATACCCTCCAGTCAGTTGAAATCAGGTTGACTATACGAGAGCTTTTGGATCCAAAGGTATAATCATGAGGCTCCTGGCAGTTGACGGAGATCGGGATCTTGTCAAGTGTTCCATCTCTATCAAGAACTGTCTTGAGATTTTCAAGGATTTGAACTATTTGCCAAAACTCAGGCCTCTTCTCTGGTTGAGAGGACCAACATTGCTCAATCAAATGTTGTAATGGTGCCGGGCAGCTCAAAGGAATAACCGGTCTCAAGTTCTGAAATGAGAATTTAGGTTTGTCATTTTCGTTTCCAAACAGTTCGCCAACATAAGAGAAGTACGGATAATATACACTTACTAAAAGTTAGCCATCAATTCATGTACAAATTGCTAAGTGCGTAAACTGAATGTTTCTGGAGGAACCCTCCTCTCTATGAATGAAACAAATTGCTAGCTCCTATATAGGGAAGATAAGGGGATGAAAAGAGCAAATACCTTATTAACAACTGCAAAAGCTACTTGGATCGGAGTCATCTCTTCATAAGGGATCGAGCCACTAACCAATTCCCACAAGAGAAGGCCAAAACTATAAACATCAACCTTCGGACCATCCGGCTTGCGCTTATACCTTTGCACAAAATTCTCCATCAAATAAAATGTTCTCAGGTTTCACATCACGGTGGATTACTCCTTGCGAATGAATGTATTCCATACCAGGAGGGTATAGTCAACCTGATTCCAACCGCCAGAGGGTATTATGGATATTTCTTATGCAATTTTGAGGGAAAAAAATAAAAACTGAAAAAGAAATAGCTAAAACCTCAAAAATGGCAAATCATAGAACTAATCATGTATTGGATGACATTTTAACAATTGCCATCTAGAGAGTGGCATTTTATCGAAACCACTCCAAAGGAGTGGCATAATATCAATTTTCTCGAATTAGAACGCCACGCTTCCAAAACTTCGTGCACAAGACCTCACGTGTGCTAGCCGAGGAAAAAACTTGCGAAAAACTGTAGAGTATCACTCACCCGTTCATTTATTTATCGTTAAAATATTTTTTATAAATATTATAATTTTATTAGTATATGTTAATATAAGATTATAAAAAGTAACGATCAAATTCATATATCAAAAACGGTAAACATAAAAAATTAAGTAAAAAAAGAAAAGAAGTACTATTTAGAATTTACCTTCCATAATCACTCACAGCGAAAAAAATAACCCTTTCCAGTTCGATCCATCTTCTGGGTTAACTAACAGAAAAAAAATGGGGAAATTGCACATACACCCCATAGTTAGTAGGCACTTGTAAATTTACCCCACACTTGAATGGCCTTGTAATTTTGCCCCATACTTGACATGCCCCCTTATTATTTTGCCCCATTGCCCATTTAGTTGCTATTTTAAAATCGTTTTTCATTTTTTGGGGCAGCAAATGACATTAAAAAAATATTTTACTGCATTTTCTAAACCTTTTTGTGCATCTGTACACACAGCTAAGAGAGGAGGTTCACCAATTAAAGGATTTTACTGTCATTTCCTGCCCCAAAAAATGAAAAACGAAATTAAAATAGCATCTAAATGGGCAATGGAGCAAAATAATAAGGAGTCATGTCAAGTATGGGGCAAAATTACAAGGCCACTCAAGTGTAGGGCAAACTTACAAGTGCCTACTAACTATGAGGTATATGTGCAATTTTCCGGAAAAAAAAATGGGCTGATCCCCTCCCTTCACAACGAAACAAATCAATCTCCTTCCCCTCTTCCTCTTCCCCTCCTCTCCACTCCTCTACCCCCTTCCATCGCTCGCTCCCCCGCCGCGCCGCACCCTCAGATTCCGCCATGCCGAAGGGCGCCAAGAAGCGTGCCAAGCTCAAGAAGCAGCAGCAGGGGGGCCACCCCGCCGGCTCCGACGACGGCGCCAACAACGACAACAACGGCAGCAATAACTCCAGCCGCCGCGGCGCCGCCAGCGACGGCAACCACCTGCCGATCCCACCGAACATTCATCCCGGTACGGATGGTATCTAACCTTCCTCCCCCTCCCCCCCTCTTTTAAGCCGCGGCAGATCTGCTGCGCCACGCCGCTTTCGGCACCAGCGGGGAGGCAAGAATCGCTTTTTCCACCGTGCGGCGAGGGTGGCATTCCCGTGCCCTTCGCTGGCGTCGGCCACCCCTTCCCCCACGTCCCCACCGGCCGCTTTATGAGCTGTTCGCCTTGTTTCCTTGCTTCCTTTCTTGCGCTATAATACGATGGATGCGTGTGTGTTTTCTGAGGCTCTGACGCGGGGCTGTGTTGTGTGGCGGTGGTGGGCGCAGTGGATGTGAGCGAGGACTCGATGGAGAGCTCCGAGGAGATGGTGACGCCGAGGGCTGCCGCGTCCGAGGCGGACGAGGAGGAGAAGAAGGCCGCCGCGTCGTCGGTGCCCGTGGAAGAGGTGGTCGAGGAGGATGGTGCAGGAGGCGAGGCCGGGGAGGAGGTCATGGTGGATGCGTTGCCGCCCGAAGCCGGTAAGCAGGAACAAGAGGCTAAGGTGGATGCCAAGGCGGAGGCGCATGCCGTGGTGCAGGAACCAGAGGTGCATGATGTGGTGGTGTCCGAGGCACCTGCGGTGCAGGAACCGGAGGTGAAGGCCGAGGAGGTGGTGGTCCGGGAGGTGGCCAAGGTGCATCCGGTTCATGAACCAGAGCCGAAGGGCGAGGAGGTGGTGCTCAGGCAGACGGCCACGGCACCTGTGGTGCAGGAACCGGAGGCAAAGGGTGATGGTGTGGTGATCAGGGATGTGGCTGAGGTGTCACGGTCTTGTGAGGCAGCTGGTGCACATACTATAGAGGTAAATAATGTTTGTGCTTGTGTGCCAGCCATCCCCCCGTTTTGAAGCTGTGAGGTCTCACTGCGTGGGTTGTTTTTGCTGCAGGTGGTGCGGGGACCTGCAGTGGCGGTGGCTGCTACGGGGCATCGGGCAACATGGTGGAATTGCTGCGGGCTTTTTGATGCATTTGCTGGTTCAGAGAGATAGATGGATCATGGAGGTGAGATGGTTCTGCGTCCCATGATTGTGTTTCTGACAATGCTTTGGTGAATTGAAATGACATTCAATGTATAATCTCTATGAATTCTGTAAATTTGCTAAGAAAATGCGGGATTTGGGAATAGCTGGTGAATTTTTATTTGGGTGAACCTTTGAAACATGGGATGTAGATTTGTATTCCCTTTAGACAGCTTATTATGTGAGATCATTAACATTACTGTTAGATGTCACTAGTGAACTTAGAAATCAAATGCCCTCTACTTAACTTCTGGTTTGTTCTGCTCACTTTCTGTACCCCTTGCTGATAAATCGTTATGCTTCTAGTTTGACATTTATTAATACAAGCATGTCTTGAATTCCTTTTAGTTACAGTTATTCACAGCAAGGCAATTATATGTGTCTACGATGGAAGACACATTTTACTCAGAGCAAATGATGTCATACTGAACAAATTGTCCAGAACAGCTTTTTCGCGTGGCCGTTTTTTTAATCTTTCAAATTCCATTATGACTGCTGGGTTTGCCAGTAGATTTGTTCTCGTTCATAAGTATTCTTGCAATCATTGGACAGTTAAGGGAGCAATGTCTTTCCTATCAATTCGGAGGGTTTCAGTGGTTCCCTTTCCTTACCAAGACCTATTTGCGTAAAAGATAGAAACAAGATTCTTTCTTGGCATAGTAAACTTGGTGCTTGTAAAAATTACTTGGAAGATATCAAAGAGTTCTGTGATTAAGTGTGATATGATACAATTATACATGAACAGAATTTTGATTGTGTTGCATATTTAAGATGCTGACGTGCATGTCAAATCATAAGGATTGTTCTTTATATGTGAGTGGTGATTTCTTTGGCAGAGAATCTATTAAAAGTTTGAGAAAACTTAATACTCACTATAGTTGTTTCATAAGAAGTATCTTTGCTATGCTGATACATAACTCAGGAAAGGAAGCTTATACTATATACCTGTATGGTGTACTGGTGTAGTAGCATTAGAACTGATACAGAACTCGTGAAAGGAAGCTTATACTGTATTGCCTGTATGGTGTAGTGTTAGAACACTATTAGTCAGGAGTTACGATACTGATCATGAGTTCATGACAACACACCATTGATTTGACTTACAATGAAATATTGATCTTATGTATATGAATCCCCAAAGTTTACATTTCAGTGGAGAATAATCATGTGATGTGCTCCCTTTGTCCCACAATACAAGTCCAAGCCCATCATACGCACAGAACAAGGAAACTCTAAATCTAAAAAAAAAATTTGATGTCATTGGACCATCCATACCTTTACTAAGTGCTATACTATAACTACTTAACCATTTTTTCTGTATTAAAATAGGGTTATAGAGTGGAAATATTGCAATGGCTATACTTTGATTCCCTCATTGGACGTATATTGTGGGACGCCACTTCCCAAGAATAAGGACTTGTATTGCAAGACAAAGGGAGTATATGAAATGATTTCCCAAATGACATATGTTTTTATTTTATTTTTCTGTTGATTTGGTTATAATAACTCATGAATTCCCAAATAGCTGGAGATTGTTTTATAGATACAGTGTTCTGTTTGCAATTAAATATGGCAGCCAAGATATTGGCAGATGTTACTTTAGACTTACTGTAAAAAGTAGCTGGGTTACCTTGCTTTCAGTGATACGATGGAACCTGCTACGTGAGGAGTGAGCCTAGTAGTAGTAGGCACCCTTTTCTTTGTGCTATCTTCTGTGCCCGTTTTCTTTATCTTAAAAATAGGTAGCTCTGTAGCTGATAACTTAGTATATGGTACTCAGTTAAGTAGGATAGTCGGCTGATTTCATTTTAGACATGCATTTGCAATCTATCTTTGATGCATTTTTCTAATTTACTAATGTTTGGTATGCATGAAATTGTGGATAATGAACTTATCAAATCAGTATTGCGTCAATGCGGACTTAAATAACAATACCTTGAGAAATGAGTATAGTAAATCTTGGACTGAGATAATTCATCATTTCATCTGCTATGCATGAGGGAGCACTGCTGTTTGATACTAATTAATCAAACAATGGCTAGTTGGCTACTGGTGCTCCACAGTAGACATTTATTTCTGAGGATAAGATGTTTGAGATACTTGCATAGTTTTATGTTCTTACTTCCATTGACACTAAATACTGTTTAAGTAGTTGCCTTAAAAGTTTTCTTGTTTTCCCCCAGGTACAGGCTTGAAACTTGGAAGCCAAGAAGACAGAAGATGTGAAGTTGTTCAAAGCTGATGGGTAATTGTAACTAGACTGGTTGAATGGTCACATGAATGATGATGGTGAAGGATTTTGAATTACATCGAGCTGATGTTTCCCGCTGGCCCGTGTTTTTGTGTCTTGCTGTGCAAAGTTACATCCTCTTGGTTGTTAATATTCTTGTTTGCTTGTTAATCTGAACACTACCCTTGTCTAGTATCGTCTAGGTTCTGTTCTTGTAGCATATGAGTTGAATTGAGTCTACAGTGAAATTTTTTGCTCTTTCTTTTTTTATACTTATTTTTTGTGGTGTCATTTGGTATGTCCCTTTTCATGGTTTTGTCATTTTAAAAGGAGTAATGGTCAAACAATTTGAGATGTTCTTTGTAGTCTTGGTCCGAGATAGATTGCAGAATATCAGACTGCTCATGATCAAATCCTGAGATATGTGGATTACACTAGTCGATGTTGCTTGTCCGGCATTGCTTGAGTTAGTTAGGACCACATTACTCGCTAATTGTGCCGTCGGACTGATTTTTCCCCCCCAATTTTGGAAATGGAGCACAACTTCTTTATGTACTGTGTTAAAAACTTGTGGTACCTTATTTCTTTGCCTGGCGTCACATGGTGTGTGCTGTGTGTTTGGTTGGTAAACATGCTCACCTTGCGCCGTGAATGAGGCACGGAAAGGAACCTTGATATTATGATCACTATTTTCTACTCTGCTCGGTCTGGCACCTACTATGTCTACCTGTAAGTGCATGTAAACTGGGAACCGAGCATAGGTGGCGCCGTCGTGCAGGCCACTGCCCTGAGTTCGAGCCCAGTGCGTTCTATTTTGGGGTATTGTTCAGTGAATAGTACCATCTTTGAGTATCCGTGCATGTGGCTAGAGGTCTCTATTTTGTATTAGCGTGTGTATTGGATGTGTCTCCATTTTGTATTAGTGTGTGCGTTGGATGCACCAATGTGGGTGTATGCATAGGGTGTGTAGTGTCACATGTGTCCTTATTGTACTCTTAAAGTGTATGTAATATTGTTCTATCGAACCGAATTTTTTCTATGTAAGCCTTTTTTAAAAAAAATATTCACATTTAGACATCTGGTAATTTTAATTCCGTTTTTGGACCCAGGGGGTCGGCGCCGTGACCCACGGCGCCGAGGTAATACGTCTCGGCGCCGTGATCCACGGCGCCGAGGTCCATGGATTATGCCCACTGCAACAGATAACCTGTCTGCATGTGCGGGCCTGGGACCTCGGAGCCGTGGATCACGGCGCCGAGGCGTATTACCTCGGTGCCGTGGGTCACGGCGCCGACCCCCTGGGTCCAAAAACGGAATTAAAACTATCAGGGGTCTAAATGTGAATATTTTTCAAAAAAAATGCTAAAATAGAAAAAATTCGGTTCTACCGAACATATTAGACATTAGTCCTATTCTTTTTATCTTTTTTTTTTGTAACATTTGATTTCGGCTTCTTTGGAAGTCGAAACAAACGAGATGGCTTCTTCAAACGTTTTCTTAAAGCTGTTTCTTCAAATGGCTTTCTGAATCTAAAATTATGTATGTCGTCTCTATTGGTGTCTTCGCTAACCATTATCGTCTCAAAAAACATACAAAAAAAGGCCAAAAAAAACTATTAGCTGTTGCTAAAAAATGTTAGCAGGCGAGTAGTAGAGGGAGGTGGCATTGGGAGGCAGCAGTGGTTGGAGCCCAAGGGTGACGGCTAGGATTGGGCCCAGAGTGGCCGGCAATGGGGAAATCAGGAGGTGACTTGGGTACTGGGCAAGAGGTGACTTGGGTACTGGGCAAGTAGTAGAGGGAGGTGGCGCCAGGAGGCAATAGCAGCCAGAGCCCAAGGGCGACAGCCAGGGTTGGGCTCACAGTGGCCAGTGGTGGGAAAATTAGGAGGTGACCGAGGGGAGGCACATAGGCAACCGAGGAGCCGGGCGAGTAGCAGAGGCAGATGGCGTCAGGAGTTAGCAGCGGTTGGGGCCCAAGGATGACAACCGGGGTAGGCCTGGAGTGGCCGGCGGTGGGAAAATTGGGAGGTGAGCGAGGGGAGGTGCTCAGGCGACCGGGGAGTTGGGCGAGTAGCAGAGGAAGGTGGCGCTGGGAGGCACCAGCGGCCGAAGCCCAAAGGTGGCAGCCAAGGTCGGGCCCCGAAGTGGCCAGTGGTGAGGAAATCAGGAGATGACCGAGGGGAGGTGCGCAGGTGACTAGGAATGGTGAGGGGAGGCTCGGCCAGATGAGGAAAACAATGAGGGAGGAATTAGGGGAGGAGAGGGGAAAGGTTAGGAGAAAAGTTAAACACGATCAATTAAATTCACGCAATATCATTAAATCATCCTCATGCAGGATCAAATACCCTATTAATCTGGTTAATTGTATTTAAATAATAGAAATCCATAAATATTGCTCAAGTTTATTATAATAAATTTAGTGCTGTCAGTAGATTAAAGCTAAACGCATATAGATTGAAATTCATGTAATGTCATTTAGACCACTCCATGACACATTTAAATACCCAAGTATTTTTTGTTAATTCCATTTGAAAAGTAGAAAACCATTAAATAATCATTCATAATGAAGAGATTGCTACCAAAAAGGAAAAAAAGAAGAAGAAAACACAAGGGAGACAAATTAAGTGCTTGGAACAAATTAAGAGCATCAAGCCTGAATAGTATGTGTGTTAGCACTTATGCTATGTTCTTATAATTGTTCAAATTGCTATCGTGTGGATTCTATGAATTGCACGTTGTTGGTGCTTATGCTATGTACCGATCGATTATCGAGTATATTTTTATTATGAATAAAAATACTTATTCTTGTTTAGATTTCATGAATGTGTTGACAAGATAAACTATTTATATGTTTTCATTGATTTTGAATGTATAGTTTAAGGGGTTTTCATGTTCCAATAAATATTCGTGACTGTATTCGTTTTGATTCGTATTCGCTCTATATCTGTATTTGATATTATTTGTATTTGTATTCATATCTGAAGTATCTGTATTCATATCCATATCCAAGAGAAAAAAAATGAAAACAAATATAGTAAAGTCATTACCCATCTGTATTTAATCTGTTGGCATCCCTAGTTGCAAGAAGCATGTTATTTTGTTGCAAACTGTCATTGTCCAAATTATTTTGTTGCAAGTGTTCTCCCCAATTGTTTCATGAACATTTCCAAAGTGCTGCAATAGTTGTAATGTCATAGATATATTTTGCTTCCAACTTTTTGTTTGCTAGTTCTTAAAGGCATCCTCATATTAGGATGCGATATGTAATTTAAAGTAAATTTTTGATGAGAACATCATTATCAAATAGGCTTCATCTACATAATCATCACATCTATCATCGAATTCAAGTAACAATGACAATGACAAGATAAGTAGCAATCACTCGAGCTAGAGTAAGGGAACTCACTAAACAAGTGAATCTGATCTTAAGTTCTTTTGATTTCACTACTAAGGATAGCTTGCTACCTAATGCTTCCACTTTGTGTATTCTCAGGTTATTAGATGAGCAAGAACTTGGTGCTTCCAAGCGGAAAGTTAGGGAGGTTGGCGCACCAAGAGAAGATCCAAAAGAAGGAGACGATGATACTTCACTTATATTAGTGAGAAAAGCCACCAAGATGCTGGAATCAAGAGCAAGGAAAGTTGGGCCGTTGTCAAGGGAGTTGTATGCCACCCTCATGGGCTAGCCACCACGTGGGGCCCATCTCATAGGCGCACAAACCAAGGCAACCAGTCAGCCACTTCTTATTACTTTCGGTTTAAATTAGGTGAGTTATCTAAATTAGGAATTAGAATATAATTCGAGTTGTTTTTCCTTGTGTGAGTTCGGCTAGGCTTGTACGAGGGTATAAAGCCTTGGTCACCGTCCCATGTACTCTTGAATCTTAATTTTGAGTCAAAGTAATTGTTTTCTCTTTGGTTTATGTTGTGCGCTACCATGAGAGTTGGGAAACTAACTAGTTAAATTACCGGTCACTAGTGTTCTTGTTGTTCCTTATGGACCAATAAAGTCGTCTATCTTGGTGTGGTGAGAAGACGGAGATCTAGAGCGTGTTGCTAGTTGAATTCCGGTACATGAAAGTCTGTAATCGAGATAGACAATTGTGTGCTTCTACTCATCAGAATTTATGGGATTTTAGATTAGCCACATATCTTGAGCTGTGCAACGGTAATATAATAGAATGTTTCCACGAGCGCCTGGTCTGGGTGTAGACCAGGGAGCGAACCAAACAGCTACAGGCTGCTCCAAGGGAACCTCCCGGTCAGCCGAATTGCTCCCAGGGCTCGATCCAAAACAAGCCCTTGGTACTTGGGGAATTAGAACATTTTTCCGTCTTTGCCTTGCGTCTTTTGCACGACTAGCATTGAGCCTGCAAGTTGCAGGAGAAATTTCATTCTTTTTAATTACGAGGATTTTATACTGGATAGCCCTTGTCGCGAGAGATAAATTAAGAATAAATGTTCTATACTTCTATATGCATCATGTATTGTTTGGTTGACAAATGAAATACATAATGTAAGTACCGTTAGGTTCTAGAATATTAATTTTTCTTTTGAAGATTGTTGTCATTTTCTAGGTTTTTCTATCGTGGATTGTAGTGCTTTCCTATATGAAGGGGCATAGCCAGCCCGAGGCCTCGTCTCGGGCCGAGCCCACCGCAAAACAATATCAAGGTATTTACTATTAAAAGCTACAATAAAATATATGAGCTTTCTCAACTGGGCCTCGGGGCAGGCAAGGATACACTGGGATGATGCGGCACTCGCATATGTCATTGTCTGTATTAGGCTTTAATATAGATAAATATTTGTTATCACAAATGCATTTGACGTCAACCTTTTAGGTCTGAAAATTGGGGGGGGGGGGGGGGGTGGATCCATTCACGTGATACACTGATACTGATACCTCAAATTTGATCTGCATCATGGGGCTGGGTTTAGGTGAGTAGGAAGGGGTGGTTTAGATCTTTATGGTAAGATTGGACAGCTGTGAAGAGATGAGGGGACAACATATTATCACTAACTGATTTTTTTTTTAAATAATAGAGATGCATAGCTTATCAATATGGTAGATTAGAGAGAACTCAGTATGAATTAAATTTGCAGGCCTTTGAAAGAGCTGACACAACGGTAGCTTTTTTGGTACAGTGGAAAGCAATGAGTGGGTATTTCCCTTGCCTTTTGTATTAGGAATTCTACCAGCACAAAGTAGAAATCGAGATACAATTTGATTGATATGACCCGGTGGAGTTCGGCTCATGAAGACATGAATTGACCTGAACGCTGTTATGACTGAGCTTAGGCATTATAACAGTTTTAGTCGAATTGATTTATGTGGATGTCAAGAGTAGTCGAGGATAAAATCCAGATCAAATAAGGACAAACTCTTGGCATTTGAATACACTTGTTAATTTGGCTTCCATTCTTCCAATCCTATCAGTTAAGTACACATGAAATCTGTTACCGGTTACTCAATACCGAATACCACAACAACAGAAACAGAGTCAAGCCTTAAACTGTCACGGCTCACAAGGCTCGAGTCACAACCTCGTCAGGACCACCCCTATCTGGACGCTCTTGACCTCCTCCCTCTCCATGGACGCGGTGACGAGCTCCGTGTACTTGTGGAAGAGCGCGTCGACGATGTCCGGCCCGAAGTGGTGGCTCAGCATGGACTCCTGGATGGCCCTGATCGCCATCGACACCGTCCTGCCGTCCTCCTTGGCGTCACCGCTGCTGCTCAGGTTGATCTCGGACGTCTGCACGTAGTCCAGGCTGAACGACCCCTCCCGCCGCACCTCCTCCTCGATCTCCTGTATCGACGGCGCGTAGAACGGCACGTTGTACGCGTCCACCTTGTCCTGCTCAACCAGCCCCTGCACATTGCCACTCGTGTGTCAGATTCAGACTTCAGAAGCGTATATAGGGCTACTCGTGAGTTCTGAACTTTGAAGACCTGATGAAGTGACCGAGAAGTGTGTGGTGTGAGCTCACCTGTGACACCAGTGAGGCGAATGACTCGGAGAGGAGCTCCCAGAGGAAGGTTGTCCTCCTGTCGATGTAGCCCTCGGTTTGCCTACCGAGCATGGCAAGAACCATCCGGCCGCCGAAGACGACCTCGGCGGCGCGCGACTTGAGGAACAGGCTGAAGTCTCTCTGGAACTGCCTCAGGTAGGCCGCCGGCGCGGCAGGAGGGCTCGTGCTTGATATGTACATCTTCCCCTTGTTTATCGGCGCGTTCATCTCATCAAAAAGCCCAGGAGGCACCTGAAAATGTAGTGCCAAAACCCCCTAATTAGCCTCTAAAATACAGGCCTTTGATTAATTCTTTCTCTCAAGGTTAAAATTTTGCGGTACATGCACATGCGTTTCTCTTGCCATGAACAATGTAACAGTGTCAGACAGGTACCTGAGAGAGCCAGTGCAAACTGGAGCAGGAGCAGATGAAGTGCACGCTCTTCCTCGGGAACAGCCTCCCGTAGAAGGACCCAGGAACGCCGGACAGGAACACCATCGGCCGGCTCCACTCGTCGGACTTGGCCGCGGCCTTGAGCCTGTCGGTGAACTCCGGCAGGCTGAAGAAGATGGTGTTGAAGTCGTTTGTCGGGAGGTCGTTGAGGAGCACCGAGAACTCCGGCGGCGGCTGCAACGACCGGCAGCAGATCTTGCCGATGCTCCCGACGATGTCTTCCACCAGGCACAGAGCGTTCGGGCCAGATGAGCACCCGAGGTCGGCGACGGTGAACCTCTCCGGCATCTGTGAAATATACACGTCCGTTGCAGAGTTGGTGATCAGGCTCTTCAGTGTGTCCATGCCCCTCTTCTGCAAGAATGGTGGCCGCGTGTTCAGAATGCATCTCTGAAACTACATACTAATAATGGAAAATGTCCATGATTTGTAAGGTGAATTGCTCACCTGTAGCGAAGAGTTCTGCGCGTAGCTGGCCTCGCCGAGGCCTTCTTTCATGTGGAGGATGGTCTCCACGTTTATGAACGAGAGTTTGTCGGAGCAGAGCAATGAGGAAGCCATTGCCGGTCACTAGTGCCTTCTTCCTGCGGCCATGTAATGCAACACGTACATGTTCAGGTTGATTTTGTACATCATTTGGCACAAAACAAAAATACTATCTGGTAGGGGCGGAGCTTAATGAAGGCCAATATGGCCCATGCTCCCCCTGCGTATCTAGCTTAACGAAGTCTTTGGACAAGATAATGGATTTCAAGGCTAGCAAGTGCTTGAGCATGAAAATGATCTTCTCTTTTTTTTTTATGAAATTCGTTCACTTTTGAGTGTTGGCCCCTATTTGATTTATGGCCACTTTTAAGTGTTGGCCCCTGCTTGATTTGTGGCCAAGCTCCGCCCCTCCGTATGCTGCTACTACTGTCTACTGGCAGTTGTTACACTTATACGCTAGGTGTAAAAAAAAATTTACGCTAGGTGTAAAAAAAATATTCTGGAGACATCCCTTTAGGCCGCTTTATGCAAAACAGATCTCTTTTTGGCTCAGATTGGTGTGACTGACTGAGAATCCAGATTCAGATAAAGTACAATATTGTAAGCCTTTATGGACATGGTCTCGGATTCTATATTGGGTGGGGTTTCTTTATATTATGGCTTAATTTTTTATAGTTACTAGATTTTAAATAAAGTATTATTTAAAAATATAATCTATAAGGTAATTATAGTAGATATTATTCTGACTTTATCTATATCAGATAAATCAAACGTGAGTATCTCTCTTAAGATAGGATCTACAAGTCGATTGTAGTAGATATTGTCCTAATTTCATCTATATCGGGTAGAATCACAAGCAAGTATTTCTCTATACACTCTCTTACGAATAGCTAAAATTTAAATTAAAAGTTATAAATCACAACTCAAAAAACCCATCTATTATGGTATCACGTAAGCGCCATATTTGACTCTCAGGAGAATCAAAGTGAAAGTGCGAGAGAATGCTAGGGAATAAACGGTGCAGCAGGTACTATTGGTGCAAACTCTTTCCTGCCATTTCTTCCTTTCAAACAAAAAAAAGAAAAGAAAGTATTTTAGCTGCCATGTTCCCTCGCTAAACAAGTGGCTGAAAACCTGAGTCAACAAACACCTATTGCGCCTATAATTGTTACCCTGTCTACTACGACTCCCAAACATAATTACAACACACTTTCCACTTTGTTAAGAGACATTTCCATGCTTAAATAGGCAAAATGGATGCAGTTCTTGAAAACCTTTCTACTTTGTTAAGAGACATTTTCGTGTTTAAATAGGCAAAATGGATGCAGCTCTTGAAAACCTTTCTACTTTGTTAAGAGACATTTCCGTGTTTAACCAGGCCAAATGGATGCAGTTCTGGAAAGCCCTCTGCCCTTTCTCGACTTTCCAGTGCTTCCTTTCAGAAACGGAAGGTTCTTGATGCAACCAACAGATGCAATGGAAGTGGACAAACACAAACTGGCTAAACGAATGCAGAGCAGTGCCCATCCTCTAGCAGCACAAACTCATGGGGACAAGACAATGCTATTCGTATCACCTATACGGTATGCACATGCGAGCAACCATTTTCAGAGCCAAATTCAGCAACCTTTGAGGAACTCACCTTGGTATGTCAGACAGTATCTGCCGGTCCCTCCCCTCCAAGCTGCTTTGCTTGGTTAGCGGAGTAGCTTAGCTGCCTTGGCATCTGCAGTGCTCGCCCCTCGGGTATTTATAGGCAGGCAGATGGAATCAGAATAGTCCAGTTGTGACTCGGCCCGCACTTGCGCCAAACTGTACCCATAATGCGGCCACCATGCTCCACAGCGTTGGCTACCTTATGGAGAGAAATATCGGCTTGTCCCACTGCCTGCTGCTATGATTTGTGAATATTATTAGTATGATATGCATATATTATTAGTATGATATGCATGCGTGATAGAGAGATACGATACGCTGCACGCACAGCTGGTGTCACTATATATGTACGGCCCGCTCTAAACATTTTAGTTTTTGATTTATTTTGGTTTCTAGCTTTTTTTAAGTAGAAATCACTTGGGACATATCAACTTTTTAGCTTTTGTTTTGTTTTTTTTTGACTTTTTAGCTTTTCTTTCGGTTTTTTCTTTTACTTTTGTATTGTCTATGTAGATATAATGGTGTTTTTATTTTTTTTCTCATTTTTCTTTAATTGAATGACTAAGAAAAAGCTAACAGAGCTGCTTCAAATGGTTTTTAAACCATGGCTTTTGGTTGTGACTGTTGCCTTTTGATTGAAAGTGCATTATAGCGGCAAAATAAGAAAATAAATAAAACATATCATTACAGACAATGCAAAAAAAAATAAAGAGGAAAAAGTTAAAAAAAACTAAAAATTCAAAAATTGATACGTTCTGACTGGTTTATGGTTTCTAGAAATCAGAAAATGGAATCCAAAGTTATTTGGAGCATGGACGCATTCGTTCGTCTTGTGTTTGTGGACCAGACAAAGAAAGATTCAGCAATCTTGCTGTTAGTTAATGAGAAAAAAAAAATTCCAAAAGGCTGCTTTTTCTCGGCTGTTCCTTACTGAATCCTGCAGTGGAGGAGGTGATGGAAACGTTGTCAATATTCGAGGCCCACGGGTTCGTGGCGTATCACGGCGGGACAGGTAGGCGATGCTGGTAGAAAATAGAGCTCGCAGTGCCAGTGGAGCGAGCCCTCGATCGCTGTTTTTCTTGGCTTTTCTGTGCTGAATCCTGCAGTGGAAGAGGTGATGGAAACGTTGTCAATATTTTAATTTTAAATATTAATATGAGAGATATATTATAAAATACTAGTGAAGCAAAACTTATAACTAATAGTAGCATATAAATTATATTGTATTTTAAATATACACAAGAACAGAATTATATCAGAGTCGATTAATTACACGGACAACTTACAGGAAGGTTTTACAAAGGACTAGGTGCCAAGGCCCAAGGCTCAGAGATAGCAATGGCAATCACAAAGCTAGAAATATAAGTGCGAAAAGTAGAGGAAAAAATAACCATGAGATGACTTGAGAAGTTTTTCCCGTGGTATCAAAGACTTACTGGTCTTCAATAGTCCACGTTGAGAAAAGCCTAAGTATCTTAGACCGGCTCCATGATTTAAGCCTCACTCCTCAATCCACTAATAGTTGCTCTTTCTCCGCTCCGGAGATGATGAGCACTGAACCACTCACAAGTGGAAGCGGGCCTCTTCACAAATTTCTTGAAGATGTCACCTCGCAATCTTCTGCCAAGGCCGTCTAGGTGCCGGTAAGTACCAAGAGTAATAAACCAAAGCTTTGCTTGATGGCGATCAAGTGACAAAGGATCAATCTAAGATAATTGCACTTGATTTCGGCTCAACCACCTCAAATGAATGGAACAAGAGTAAATGAGGTGCAGAGTGAATGCTCTATGCTCAAGGATATTGCAATGAAGTGTCTGACTCTATACTTGAGCAGGTGGGGAGGAATTTATACCCCCACCAACCAAATCTAGCTATTACACAGCAATTCCTAAAAAATTCAGGATGATCGGAAGTACCGCAGTACAAAGACCGGTACTACTGCACCTATTCTGACACGACAATAATGACTATTTTAGAGCTTCTGAACTAGCCATTGAAATGCGGCGCAGTATTACTGCCATTGTAATTGCAGTAGTTTCGATTTCTAGCGCGGTACTTCCGATTGTCTCAGGGGCCAAAACTTGTCACTCTTTGGAAAACATACCATCTAGATTTTTAGAGCTTTTGAGGTCCGATAGTACCACTTAGGAGGTACAGTCATACCGCTCTGTGGCAATTTTGCTGTGTAAATTCCGGTCCTACCGTTTTCTAGAAAAATAAATATGCTTGAAAAGGTGCTCTCTAGAAAAATGTTCCACTATCTTGTTGGTAGTTCTGGGTTCCAGTAGTACCGCTCAGGAGGTGTCGTAATACCGCTCTATGGTAGTTCCACCGTTTAAACTCCGGTACTACTGATTTTTTCTAACAATGCACAGTTGGCTATCAATTTTAATTTTAGGTGCATGTATGATCTTAAATTGATCCAAATAGCACAAGAATATACTATTAAGTTAATAGCTTTGATCCTTCTTAATAGTATGGTATTTATTCTATAATCCGGTCTTCCATCCTTTCTCCTAAAACCGTAAAAATCAAGAAAGGGATCTTAGACTACTTATACCTTTGACTTAAGCCATATTGATTTTTATGTTGACCCTTAGCATGCATCTCACATTCGTTATCGAAACTAAACCTTTCAAACTCTCAATAAACATGATATTCCCATATTCACATAATGTCATTAATTACCAAAACTATTTTTAGGGGTCTAGATGCTTTCAACCGTGCAAACACCAAGAATAGAATCATGTGACCCATTACCCATTAGAATGGAGGATGCCCTTGGTGCCTAATAAGAAGAAAATAAGAAAACATCATAACATACGTGGACATTAGGACGGGTATCAACTCCCTAATCAATGGATTACCAGCTGAAAAGAAAATAGGTGAATTATCATACCCTCCTGAAGTCGAGCCATCGTCTATGATTACATTGATAGCCTTCTTCTTTAGCTGTTCACCAACCCTGCTCTTGCGGAAGCGATAGTCTTTTGCCATATGACCTTCTTTTCCACATACGAACCAAGTGATGTCTCTCAAGTCATTTTTCTCAAATTTCTTCTTCTTTAAACTAGTTATCTTGTTCAATTTGTACTTCTTTGTGGTGTTATTTTTTCTCTATAAAGTTTGCATTGTTCTGACCAGAAGTATTGAGTGTATTTTTTGCTCTTGGCTTTTCTTCCACATTGAGGGAAACAATGTGATCCTCAACAGAAGTATCTTCTTTTTTGTGTTTCAAGCTAGTGGAAAAATCCTGCCAAGAAGCAGAAAATTTGGCGACAATACCCGTAGCCAAAAACCTAGGAGGCAACACACAACCCAGGTCGTAATCTCACCAACTAGTAGCAAGAAGTCACGAGCTTGTCCAACTATGGACTTAGCCTAATCTATGCTAAAGTCAAAGAATTGCTCACACATGTAGAGTTAGCGATCTGCCTCTACTTTTGTATATTTATGCTATAGTGCATCTCACAACTTTGTGATGGACTTGTAGTCTATATACACATCATAGAGCTGATATGCTAGAATGGTCAGAATACAGCCAAATGCGGTGTTATTCGTATTATCGAACTGCATGTACTGATCAATTGTAAATGGATGTTGCAGGTGGATAACCCACCACAACACCAAAGACATAAGCCAAAATTTGACCCTAGTTTGCCATCTACAAAAATTTTGACCAGAAAATCTCTCAGGTTTCATTGCATCTGAAGCATCAGTCATTGCTTAATTGCAACAATGTTCGCAATGAGGTTTTTGGATAGTGTACATCTGCACGGCCGCTTCGTTGTTTCATCTACGTTCTACACTGCATCGAGTCTATGTTACTTCTCTGTTCTCCATCAAGCCCAATTATAAGTCGTTCGTGCGATCGATTAACTTTATTATAATAATTTTCTTGTGTATTTTTTGAAGTATAATGAGTTACCTATTGTTAGATCCATTAATTATATCATTAGTTTTTTTGCTATATTTATCTCCTAATAAAATTTCAAGTTAAAATATTACCCACGTATCCAATAGGAGTGGGATCCTTCCTCTCCGAACAGCCGATGCTTTTCTTTCTCTTGCCTTTTCTTCAACTGGCTGGTCACACGAGAGCAGAGTAGGGATTACAATTTCACCCAAAATTTCGTGAAAATCCCTAAAATTTGGTTTTTCGGCCCACCCTGAAAAAAGCCCAACTCAGTCAAAAAATTTGGCCCTTTTTGAAAATTTTCGGCCCAACCAAGTAACTCTCCACGGGACTACGATCAGGTGTAGGGAAAACAACGGCCGAGCAGCCCAACCCACCAACTCCCATCTCTCCATCCACTTGAGCGCAAGGAAAACAAGCGGCCGAGTCTCCCATCTCTCTGAGATAACCCACCTACTCTCCATCAAATCAATTTGCGAGGTGAGAGTGAGGACAGTGCATGGAAGGCGATAGCGGCCGCCGTTTAGCTCACAGCCAATGGCCTTGCGCTGTTGCGGAAGGCAAAGGTGGTGATGATGTGGGAGGGGGACGGCGCCGCCTACAGGAGGGGGAGATAGTGCAGATGCAGGTGGCGCCAACAATGAACAGGGAGGCGGCGCAAATGCGACTGCCAGGGATGGGAAGGCGGCGCCACCAATTTCAACCGAAATTGTATATATTTCTTGAATTCAAATGGTATTTTTGAATATTTTTACCGAATTTTTCTGATTTTTTTTGAATTTTTTGAATTTTAGATTTCGTAGATGGGTCAAAAAAAAATTTTTAAGCCAAAACTATTTTTCCTGGAGCAGAGCACCCGAAGGACGAGACATTTTCGCCAAAGCGCAGGTTCGTGCACATGGTGCAGGCCCATGTGAGATCTCAGTACATGCCCCAACTAGCAGCTAACTTGCCTGTCAAGCTTGGAATGTGCGTCAAAACTGTGAGGCTCAGGTTACTTGCTCCTCAAATCTCGAGCGTTAGATGCAGTTACAAAACCAAATTCTTTTTTTTTTTGTGTTTCTCTTTCCATTCTATTGTTGCTTTGCTTGTTCCAAGAAAAATCTGAATTGCCGTATTTTTCTTGTCAAAACGTGCTTAACTGAGAGTACTCATGAGTTAAACGGGTGCCATACTTGCAGTCATTTTCAGGCCGGAATTACCTTTAACTGAGGCATGAACTTTATTCACGAAGAAGCAAAGTAATGCACACACAAGAAAGGCTAAACCCTTTATATTATTCACACAGTGCCAATCTACGGACTAACATCATATCAGAAAAACAAATTCTACGAACCAACAAGAATCCTGTCTGCCCTTAGGAAAATCAGACACAAACAATGCGAAATTATGTAACTTACCTAGCTAGCTTTTACAGTTGAAGCTTATGCAACGGCATTTGCACACGTACTGATAAAGACTAGACATGCTATTGTGGCCACATCCATTACTGCGAATGTCTAATGCCCTTTGACAACACATTTTAAATTCTAGATATGGTAGTATGGTACTGATATATTCCACATTTTCTCTCTAGATACAATATTTAAGGTATCTGTGCACAACACTTTGTCCATTCAGTAACTGTAATGACCTCTGAAAGTTGAAAACTACAAATTAACAAAATTGAGAACAGTACTTGTTTATTCTTTCAAAAAAGAAAAAAAAGCACTGGTTCAGTATGCATTGTAGCATATAAGAGATGCGCTTGCAGTATCACACTGCCATATAATCAGACTCAAAACATAGAAATCATTAAAGATGCTTTCAAGAAAAAAAATATCATTCAAGATCTTGCTGGATAAATTCCCTGTGCTAGCAAATTCGAACATAAATAATCACACTAAGCCAAACGACAATTTGGTCCCCAGTCCAAACCTTAGATGCCTGCCTCCTTGCGTCGTCTCTAAGGCTTTGTGTACCTGTTCGCATTTCTCTTCTCAGCAGTGCAAAGATGCGCAGTTCTCCTAGGTGTTCTAGAGAGAAAAAAGAGAGACTACAACTGGTAGGCAGAATGTATGTCATTGTAAACGATGCGGCCGACTAAACGGGAACCGGTTCTGTGCCAATTATATGCTCTATGTTAACACCAACTTGCAACGCATACAGACACAGTAAAGCAGATACTAAAATGGTAGGAGCGTATGAAAAGCATATGCTTGCGTTGGTGCAAGTTAGAGGTGGTGTTCTTTCGCGATTCCCTTAGAGCCGCCTTTCCCCAGTGGTGGTGCCTGGTAGGGCTCGGATTAATTGGGGGTTGTTTATATTGTTCACCGGTTGCAAAGCTTTTCTCCCAAGGCACTGTACGCGTATTAAGTGTTAGGCTCAGTACTAGCAGTTTCTGTTTCTGTTTTCTATTTAGAAAAGCTAAAAATCAATATGAATATCTGGTTTTTAAAGTGGCTTCTTCACTCCTCTTGCTGCTGTCTCGCTCTGAGAATAAGACAGAGGGTTACAGGTGTATCACGCATTTCACTCCTCTTGCTTCCATCACGTACATGCAACTCTCCCTTACTTTTTCCATCACTCGCCCCCTCCTTCTAAACGTCATTTTTTTAGTCATTATGTTTATTTTTAGTCAAAAATTATAAGTTATAACTAAAAGCTATAAGCAAAAGCTAATAAAATGCCCCGTTACACTCTGATTCCCATTGAAAAGCAACCATGCATATATTCATAGGCACTTCCTGCCTCCATTCTATCTCCCTTTTTGACCCCGTGTATAGCGACCATTCGAGCTTGCCGTTCTTGCATGAATCTGTTGACTAGTAGTCCCCGGCCCTAGTTTTCTGGTTTCCACACATTCTGTTGGCTCACAATTATAGAGAATATTACGACTTTATGCCTATGTACAGTATGATATATTTGTAGGTTGTAGGGCATTAGATATCTTTTACAGTTGTCGATGTAATGGACGAATACATTCTGTTACAGGGAATAAGGTACATCGAGGAAATTCTGAGAATAAAGTGTGAACTAGCTTGTGAGTGTTAATTAAGAAATCTAGATTCTAGAGGGTGACGGTATTTGATTCAATGTTCAAGAAGACGCTAGGCGCTAGGCAGACGGTGAGGTGGGGCCTAGTGCCTAGGGAGTCTAGGCTGGGCTTAGACGACTGAATTAAAAATAAGGACGACAGACGGAAGATAAGTATATATTTGATGTTTAGATAAAAATTAGTCAGATTTTAGACCGTTCGATGGAGATCCAACATTCCAGATTGAGTCATCAAATCATATAACCAATGTTCAAGAAACTTAGTCAGACTTTAGACCGTCCGATGAAGATCTAATGTCCCAGATCGAGTCATCAAATTCTATAACTAATATTCAAAAAAAATAGTCAAACTTTAGACCATCCGATGAAGATCCAACGTCCCAGATCGAGTCATCAAGTCCTTGTATAAATCTAACCCTAAACATCCATCCGCCTCCCCCGTAGATCCCCGCTGCCTGCCTCCCCATCTCTCCTCCCTAGCCACCGCCTCCCCTGCAAATCTTCTCCACCTCCAGCTGCCTCCCCCACAGATCTCGCTCTTCCCTAGCTGCCGCCTGCCCCGAAGATCTCGGGCCCTCAGTTCTCCCCTTCGTTGTCGCCCTCCTCCGCTTGCCATCCCTCGCCGCCTCGCCTACCACTGACCTTCCCCGCAGATCTGTCGAGCGGAGGGGAGTGGGGCCGTGAGGCCGGCAGAGTTGTCAGCGGAGGGGAGACGGTGGAGGGCACAGCGGTGGGGAGGCGGAGGAGATGGTGGAGGGGAGACGACGAAGGGGATAGGAGGTGGAGGTAGAAAGGAACCTCGGTGTTGGCATGGCTGATTCTGGCAAGACAGAAGGGAACTCTTGGTAAGCCCTCAATCCCTCTTCCTCTTCCCCTGCTCTTGGTCGTCGTCTCGTATACCCAGGCGTTGCACGGCCGCCACACCCGCCTGACAGACCACCAAACTGAGGCCGCCTCACCCCACCTTGGTCCCGCCTTGGACCGCCTCGTTGCCCAGCCACCTGACTAGGTGCTAAGGCGCAGTGGCACCCTACCACCCAACGCCTACATGGCGCCTAGGCGGTCGCCTAGGCCGCCTTCTTGATCACTGATTTGATTTAGTATATTAAGGAAAAAGAATTCAGGGGAAAACTAATAGAAGAAAAATATATGACCACTTATGCAGAAAAGATTTCTCCTGTAGAAACTTTTCAACCATGCAGTTAGGGAACTCTGTACAAAATTTTTGAAGAAGCCAGAGAAGCTAGGGGGAGTAGCTTTTGGCTTCTTTATTTGAGGTAGATTTTGTCCAGGTTCTAGCTCCTAGCCTCTCAGTAGAAGCTGGAACCAGCGGGCCAAACATCCTAACACTTCAGGCTCTACAAATGTTCAATGTTTGAAGCCAGAGTCGGAGATGCTAGATGTGTACTTGTATAGAAAAATCAGAGCAACATTTGGGCAACTTCACTTGCTTCTAGTTTTTTTTAAACCAAAGATAGGAGCTCTACCATTCACTTCAGAAGAAGAGAATATAGCATTGATCCCCAGAGAGAAAACACCATGAATACCAACACCGGCCCAAAAAAAAAGGGACACACCAACATTGGGTAAGGAGGCCCAAACCTGGAGATCCTACAAAGGCACCAACTACACCAACCAGATCAGCACCTTATTGAACAACGACAATAGATGACTCTCACTCAGCAAACAAACAACAAAGCTAAGAGCTAGGTAGCAATAAGGAGCTGCACAAATTGAAGAACCACATTTCTAGTATGGCCTTGAAGTGTTGCCACCAACACCAAGGTGCACACCATGCAGCAACCACACCGCGACTCACCACACCACGGCACACCCAATATTTGTGCCAACATTAGCACCAACACCACAAATGGACAACAAACACCAACACCACCAGCCACAACAATAACACGGAGAACAACAGCAAGCACAAGCCACTAGAGGACAGCCAACAAATAGCTTCAAGAAGAAGAGGGTGAGGAGGTGACTCCTTTGCTCTCACTGCGAGAAGAGGATAGTGCACAGAAAAACCGACAGCACCAACTCCTCCCCCCTCTCCCACAGGCTCACCGACGATGCCTTGCCTGCTCGAAGGACCCTAACCAACTGCTACTCAAGGGGCCTCCACAACGGTCGGCCTGCACCACAGGGGTCATGATCCACATCGAGAGCCCAGACTATGGGCCTCCTACTACACTCAGAGCATCGATCAACAACACAAGCCCGTAGGCTGGTGAACACGAAGGAGGATAGAACGAGGCGATGGAGTCAAGCATCTTCGGGCCATGAGCCACACTGGAGTGTGTCTGCTCTATGGCAACATACCGCAATGATGCTTGAACCCACAAGTAGGAGTGACGGACTGCACCACCGTGACACTATAGTCGCTAAGGTCTAGCATCGCCGCGACGCCGCATCGTCTCCATGACAGAACTAACGTTGACCTAACACCGACTACCGGATCTAATGAAGAGAGACCGCCGACGGCCTGGCGCACATGCAAGCCCCAAGGGCGGGGCCCGCGGTGAGGTAGATGGTGGTTACGCCGTGGAGAAGCACGGCGGTGAGCTGCATCGATGACCAAGCGCAAGAGCACCACAGTTGGATCTGGAATTGAGGGAGGGAGCCAACATTAGAGCTAAACTGAGAGAAGAGAGGAGGAGATGGAGAAGGCCTTGCCGCCGCCGCATTTGGCAGCGACAACGACAAGAGGGGAGGTACGGAGGGTGGGGGCTCTAGGAAGGGAGGCACATCGCCTCCCGGGTCACCCAGAGAGCAACACGGGAGTCAAGCTTCCCAAGTAGTGTCTGTTTCTTTTGCTTCTAACTTTTACTAAAGATAGATCTTTCTAAAGTTAGCTTCAAACTTTTAGACTCTAATTTGGAGTTGGAGCTCGGCTAAACAGGGCCATAGCTTCTCCAAAGCCAAGTGGAGAAACCTGACCAAACTCCCTATATTGTACCACTTCATCGTATTGTACTAATATATACTTATGTCCAAGGTTGTCTTGCAGATTTTTCAAGTACAATTCAATTCCACCTTTTCTTTATTTGTGACCTCAGGAAACCTACAAGTATCCCTTTGCATCCTACAGGCTACTACAGGCCTTTGCAACTTTTTTTTTTTGAGGGGCCTTTGCCACTTATGAAGCATCAGAATATATATATAGCTTCAATTCTTTTTGCGAGTATTGGTTCAGTTAAGTTGGACCATCAACAGAGCCTGACATTACAACCACCGAATGTACAACGTCACGCGCTCCATCAAATCCACGTACATGATATCTGTGAGTAAGACATGCATGTTGTCTGGTGCGAATGCAGGTGTCAGAATCTGAATCTAGGGGCGACACTTATGATTCAGCTTTGACAGCTCGGTCGGTATCACGAATGAATATGCAATGTCCGTTCCATTCAGCTAGAGCGTCTCGGCGGTCGGCTGTCTCTTCGCTTCACTGCTTTGAGGACAGAATTAAGTGGCCACAGGCATGAGCACTACAAATGGACGGTTTTTAGAATGTTCCACTTTTCCTTTGCAGGTCACGCTAATTCCCAAGTTGACAAGAAATTTGCAACATGCACCAACAGCCGTAGAAACTTCACGTTGCGATTTTCTTCAGAGAAAAAAAATGGTGTTACAAGGGTTCAAGAGCTGAATGGAACATTATTGTTTGACTAGGAAGCTCCAAGCCGAGTCTACAGACTACAGAGACAGGAACATAGTCCAAAAATGAAACTAGGCTGCGTGTCATACATGTATCATGCATGGTCGGTGGCAGACCCAGAAAACTAAAATTGATAGGGGGAGCCATGGGCCAAATTGAAACAATTTCCTAATCACATTGGACTTCAACCGGAATATAAAATACAACATAACCTAGACCCAATCTTGCAACACACAATAATGTAGAACAATCATTGGCTGTGGTGATCATGACTGAATTCTAATACCAGTTGACATGTTGTTTGTATGTGGACATATTCGTTCACGTAGCATTATATTGCTCGACAGAGCCGGCCTGTTTGTGCTTAGGTCCACTTGCTGCCGATGATACAGGAACAAGAACAGCTAAAGGGCACAACAAGCTCGATTTGGAAGCGTCGAATGTGGAGGCAGCAATACCTGATGCAACAACGAAATGGGAGATTCGGGCGGTCAAATCCTACCGAGCTACGTACCAATCGCCCCCTGCAACGAGACGGTCGTGTGGTTCGTGCGCGTCTGCTTTAGCTGGCCGATCTGACGCCATACATGGCTGAACGCATGATGGTGTCCCAAAACATCGAAACACAATGGCACCCCGGCATCGATCGATTTTGCCGAGGTGTCGTGTGGAATATTCACAAGGAAAATTCTCATTCCGATCGATTGCAGTCAAACCAGAATGGTATTGGATCGTCTTTGCATCAAAATGACATGTTACTAGGTTGCAGTGCTGCACCATGCATAGTGCGTATCATGCATGTATTAAACACTGCTTTTGGGATACTACAAAAGCATACCTAGAAGAGTAAAAGTCTGGCTGTTCACCTGGAGAGTGAACCCCAACCCCCGATGTGTTTCATGGTTTCTCCCAAACACTACACTTGCTTAGCATTTGCGGAGACACACTGTAAAATTGTGATTTAGCTAAGGAACACTATAAAAACACGGTCATTTGTCACCAGACAACGGACTGAATATAATATTATTATTTTGAAAACAAGGAGAGAGGAGTGAAATATCCTATTTGCCCTTACGATTGTCCTCTCTGCCAAGTTCACCTGCCAGCATCCTCTTTGGAGTTGAGCCAGGTGGATCTGGCGAGCTTGGATTGTAGAAAGGTGGAAGAGATTTAACAAAAATAACATTTTAATTAATCCAGTGTTTGGTGGCAAATGACTACAATTTCATAGTGTACTTCAGTTAAATCATGATTTTGCATTATATCCTAGTAACTACTAACCAAGTGCAGTGTCCAAAAGCCAGTTTTGCTTAAAAATTGAAACAATAATCCGATGTGAGGAGGGAGGACCGACGTAAACATTTTTCGCAGATTTTTTTTTTGGTTATGAGTTATGACATTCTTTGCCACCATTGCTCAAGGACCTGCGCACATATGTATTTTCCATCTCTTTATCAGGTCAAAAGATGAAATAAAATATCCAAGTATACCAAAACCAAACGTACAACTTTCAACAAAGCAAAAAAGTAGAAAGCCTTTGCCCTAGTCCTACCTTATTCGCGATTTGGTCCAAGAGACGTAAGTACTATAATAATACAAGAAGATACTTCTTTCCTAATTGTCAAAAACAAGATTCATTCAACGTTTTCCTCGAACAAAACCGACGGCACTGGCTGCTGTACTACAGTACGAGCCAGTGTCCCACTGCAATACGACTAACAACGGTCGGCGTAAGCGCGTATTACATACGCCGACCTGTCAAATTGGGCTGCTTTTTACTCAAGACCACAGATCACCGATGCATGGATATTTAAATATACTAGCCTCGTAGGCGCGGCGCCACGCCGCGCCAGACGATAATTCGTGAGGAGTTTTATAAAAAAAATCAGGGGCACATGTGTATTTTCGAAAAAGTTAAAGGTATTTCCCGTAAAAAATTGAGGGTCTGTACGTAAATAAACGGACCTGTACGTAAATAAACGAGGACCTGTACGTAATTTAGGAAAATACGGAGCGCTATCCTGCAAAGTGGAGGGGTTAAAAAAACTGGCAGGGACCTTTTCGCGAGGAAAAATGACCTTTACATAATTTTCGGAAAGTACAGGGAAATGACCTCCCCGGCCGTACGAAGATTCGGCGGCCACGCGCCGGCGCGAGCGCGCGCAGGGGCGACGTGGCCGCCCTCTCCTGCGCGGAATGCCCCCGGGAATATGGCTGTTATGATTCTTCTCCAAGCTACAAATTTAGGTTTTTTTCAGTTTTTAAAAGCTGCTTTTCAATTTTGCTATAGTAACTAGTTTTCAAACGGAATATCTTTCTAAGACGAGATCTACAAATCGATTGTAGTACATACTATAGTGACTTTATTTATATTAGCCAAAACCATATACGAATTTTTGTTACTCTATATTTTTTCTCACAACAATTCAAAAACTATAAGCCACAATCAAAATATATAAACCGAATAAATAAACAGGTCAAAAGACGTTCAAACTTCACGGACTTGTGCACCACGCAGAGTCGCAGACGCCGGGTTACATACGCCGACCTATCAAATTGGGCTGCTTTTTACTCAAAGACTCCAGATCACCAGTGCATGGATATTTAAATATATTATTCTCCAAGCTACAAATTCGACGTTAAAACTTCACGGGCTTGTGCACCACGCAGTACGGCTTATTAATAAACAAATATAACAATTTCTTCACCGTTTTAAAATAACTTATCAAAACAGGCTTTTCGAAGCAGTTTATTAGCGTTTGATTTGTTCAAATAAACGTTCGTGCTAGAGCAAAAAATCATAAATCGCAACTATAAATCATAAACCGATACGATACAAATTACAGAATTTCTGTACTTCACATGCCACATGCATGTAGAACAACCTGTGCCATGCAAATCACCATCTAGAAGGAAAATTCAATGTCTCACAAAGTTACAAGTAATGTAGGCCCGGTGTTGCAGTTTATGACCACTTCAATAGTCGTTACGACCACTTCTGGTTTGCTCCCACTACGCTACGACTACTTCGTGTTGCTCTGACCATGTACTCATAACTTCAACTGATGAGAGTTATGACCACGTTCACACTGCGCTGCGCGTTCTTGTAACCGTTCCTTCGACCACGTAGTATCGCTCGATCACCGTAGTCGTAACTCTATTACGACCATGATATGGCTTACAACCACGTTGAAGACTCTATCGACCGCCGTGGTCGTAAAGCTTACGACCACGTCTTCTGCTCCGTGACCGTGGTCCTAACTCGTTTACGACCACATCTTATGCTTCTGCGGACACTTCCGCTCGATTGCCGTGATCATAACTCGTTTACGACCACGTCTGCGAACATATCGAACTCGATACTCGACAATTTTCTTGGAGCCAAAACTACTCATTCTTATCTTCTTTATTTCTCTCTCGTCTCGTTCAATCACACCGATCACTTCTTCTCTCGTTACTCTCTCACGATTACAATGCTCGGCTTTTTAAAAACAACTTACACAACTAGCAAACGGTCTCATACTCGAACACGGACACGGACACTACGGCTTGAAAATGAACTTAACTCGTATAATACGACTAAACAAGATTACTAACTCTAACAATCACCTCATCAATCTTGTTTCTCCATCTTGATCATGCCAATCTTCTCTCTTGCTTTCACATCTTCTTTCTACCTGCACTCCCATGCGTCGTACCTTCCTAAGCCTTACACAATACGATGCTTGCCGTGCCTCACACCTAGACTGATCACGTCATTCCTTGTACACCTGCTTAGGCTGAAGCACCTGCTCCCACAGCCACCTTGGCTTCGCTGTTACCTGAGCCTCCCGCTTCTTTCTCTTGGACAGAGTTTTTCCACTTTCTGGCATACGTCTCAGTTGAGGCTACATCGCCCCTAACTTCTATCTCCAACGCTTCCAGCGTTCTCTCTGTAAAACCACAAAAGATTGTATCAACCTGTATTCCAAATCTTCCTCTTGGACCTTGTGCACCTTTTTCACATGCCTCCCACATGCATGATTTTGTTGGAGTGACACTTGCATCGCCTCCGCCAACTGCATGCGCTCTAGAGCCACTGCTCCCTTCATGCGCACCATGCTTGCCTCCTGCTGCGTTTGCACCTCATCCATCCGTGCCTCCCATCACACAAATCTGTTTACAAGTTTTCAAAGAAATCTTATACAACCGATTTGGAGATCTCTTCACTTTTATCAACAGATCTTTGTTCTTGTCATACACACGTAAGAACTCATCCTGCAGTACCACCCTGCACCCTCTTTCTGTTATTTGCCCGAGATTAAGTATGTTGTTGCACAGACTTGGTATAAAATAAATCCCTATCAATAACTTCTTATTTCCGTTCTTGCATCGCAACATCATCATCCCTTTGTCTCTTATCTCCACCGTGGAGCCGTCGCCAAACTTGACCTTGCCCAAAATCTTCTCGTCGAGCTCATGAAACATGGAGCGATCTCCCTTCATGTGGTTGCTTGCTCCATTGTCCAAGTACCACTGATTTGTGTGATCGTAGCTACCTTCCTTCGTGTGTACTTTTAGAACTACGTTCTCCTCATTCAGTATCACCATGATCGGCACCTTTTCAATATATAAGGAGAGAAGTAGCCTTGGTTCATCTTCTTTTTCGTCTTGTGCAAGGTTCACCCCTGTTCTTCTTCTTGCTTTGACAATCTGAAGCATAGTGCTCGTACTCGTTACAGTTGAAACACTTTATATGGCTGCAACATCCTAACGCGTAGTGCCCGTATTCGTCACATTCAAAGCACTTGACATGTGACTTATCACGGGATCTGTCACCGCCGCCTTGCCCCAGCCTTGTCTCCACGGCCACCTCTGTCGCCTCGGTTGCTCTGGCCACCTCGATCGCACCACCTCCAACGGTTGTTTGATGAGCCACGATCGTCTCTCGGATCTCCCTTTACTGTGAGTCTGAGATCCCTGCTCGTTACGTGACTGAAACCCCTTCAGTAACTCCTCATACGCCTTGAGGGAGCCGATGATCTCCTATATCTTCTTCTTGTCCAGATCGAAGGAGTACATAAGTGTGGTGATAACAAGTATGTACTTCTTTAGAAGAACGCGCAGGTACTTCTTCACTATCATAGATTCCTCCATCTTGTCGCCAAGAGAATTAATCTGATTGTACAACGAAGTCAGCTTACCGGCGAACTCATCCACTGACTGGGTCTCTTCCATCTTGAGATTCTAGAACTCGCTCCGCAAATTCTAGAGCCGCACCTCCTTCACACGATCAATGCCCTCGTGCATCGTCTGCAACATCTTTCACGTCTCCCGTGATATCTCCTTGCCGATGAGCTGATGCATCATCGCATCGGGCATCACCTAGTAGATGATGGCCAAAGCCGCCTGATCCACCTTATCGTCCACCTCTTCATCCTTTCCCTTCAGATCAACTGCACCCCAGACTCCCTGGCGTGCATGTTCGCTTCATCTTCATTGCCCACACCGGTTAATTGTCCACCCTGGGCCTTCGCCTTATCACCCATGATCTTCATAAATCACCGAAATCAACAGGCTCTCATTCCACTTGTTGCAATTTACAACCACTTCAGCAGTCATTACGACCACTTCTTGTTTGCTCTGACCATGCTACGACCACTTCGTGTTGCTCTGACCATGCTACGACCACTTCGTGTTGCTCTGACCACGTATTCGTAACTTCAGCTGATGAGAGTTACGACCACGTTCACGCTGCACTACGCATTGTCGTAACCACGTCTTTTGCTCCGTGACCGTGGTCGTAATTCGTTTACGACCACGTCTTCTGCTCTGTGGACTCCTCCGCTCGATCGGTGTAGTCGTAACTCGTTTACGACCACGTCTGCGAACACGTCGAACTCGACACTCAATAATTTTTCTGAAGCGAAAACCACTCCTTCTTCTCTTCTGTATTTCTCTCCTCTCGTTCAATCACACCGATCGCTTCTTCTCTTGTTACTCTCTCACGATTACAATGCTCGGCTTTTTAAAGCCAACTTACACAACTAGCGAACGGTCTTATACTCGAACACGGACACTATGGCTTGAAAATGAACTTAACTCGTATATGTACACGGCAGAACCGACCCCGATTATGACTAAACAAGATTACTAACTCTGACACCCGGAAACTGGAATGAAACATCTCGGTTGAGCACGCAAACAAATCTCAATTTTGTACACCCTTGTGTTTCTGAACTCAAAACATGTTGCAAGCATCAACAATATACCTAAACCTAAAACATCGAAGAGGTGGCAACAATGCTCGCCCATCCTTCTATTTCTAACAATTACAGGATTTTACGACGGAGCAAAAAATTGCACATATTTTTAAGCATCCAATTGACAAGAAGAGTATTCCGCCTTCAAGGAGTAGAAATAGCTGGGAAGGTATCCGGTTTTTAGAAGCAAAACCTCTTTTTCTGCAAAAAAAATGGATGGAGGACTAGAGGGGTTAGCATCAAGAATGTGCATCTCTCTAAACTCGAAAGGTAAGAACCAACTATAGGAGCACCCATAACATACCCGAAACTTGATCTTCTCTTGCCGGTCAATATATGCAAGCAGCTCGTCCTGCCTCATCAATGTTTCATAGAGCGCCTGCATATGAGAGAAACAAAGATTAATACAGAAAATTGCAACTCAAAATGAATGGACAGAGAGTAGGATTCTGTTGTTCCTCATGCTTGTAGTGGATTAATCAAGGAAATGTTATGGCGCCGGTTGGGGGGCAATGGAAGTGCTGGAGGAGGCGAGCCCTGACTACGCAGAGCGTAGTCACGGATAGAGGCGGAGCGAGGTTTTGCCCCTCGGCTCCCTATTTTGACTGGAGAGATTAGAGAGAGGAGGAAGATAACTTTATTGCTTGATTCTAATTCCAGGCCCGTACAGGGGATATATAGCCCTAACTCCAAAGGATAGAAACTCCTAAATCTTAGAGATACAATTATCTTTCCTAACTAATTCAATCTGGACTCTTATTCAATCAGGACTCTAATGCAATCTAGACTTATCTGACCGCCTCAGCCAGCCCTTGGCGCGCTGCTGTTCCCAGTCTGGGCACGGCGGGAGTAGTATTTCCCCCACATGACATCTCTCCCCCCTCGACGAGCAGCTCGTCCGCGAGCTGGAATGATGGATAGCGCTCGGTGAAGGTGTCTACGTCCTCCCAAGTGGCTGCCGAAGGTGGTTCGCCCTGCCATTGGATGAGCACCTGGCGAATGCCTCGTGCCAGGAGGGCTTTGACTGCTGCCGCCGGAACGGGTACTGCCGCGCCGTGATGCATGGGCGGTAGTGGTGGTGGCGACTCTGGAGGCTGACCGGTGAAGCGCTTGAGGAGGCCGACGTGGAAAACGTCATGGATGCGGGCCCCAGGCGGCAGGTGGAGGCGAACTGCGACCACATTGATGACCTCTGCAACCGTATATGGCCCGTAGTAGCGTGGGCGAAGCTTGCCTGACGTCGCTGTGGGTAGGGAGAGGGGGGGGTGCGATGACGTACCCGCAGCCAGACCCAATCCCCCACATTGTAGGATACCGGCCGGTGACGCCGGTCGTAGTAGGATTTGTAAACCGACTGGGCTTGCTCCAGCCTATAGCGGACATCCGTCAGCAGCTCGTCTCGTTCTGCCATGGTTTTAGCCACAGCCGCGACCCTGGATTCACCGGGATCGTAAGAGCGGATGGAGGGCGGGTCGCGGCCATACACCAGTTTGAATGGCGTGTCCCGGAGGGATGTTTGGAATGCCGTGTTGTATGTGTATTCCGCCCAGGGAAGCCACCGAAGCCACTGGCGGGGCCTATCCCCTGTGAAGCAGCGTAAATACATGGTGATCACCTTGTTGGCGGCTTCCGCTTGGCCGTCAGCTTGTGGATGGAAAGCGGTGGTCATGTGGAGTTTGGCGCCGGAGAGAGTGAGGAGCTCCTTCCAGAATGCCGAGGTGAACACCGGGTCGCGGTCGGAGACGAGGGACTGAGGAATGCCGTGCAAGCGCACGATCTCGGCGAAGAATACCTTGGCGACTGTCTCGGCCGTGTAGGGGTGGCCCAGCGGAATGAAGTGGCAGTATTTGGAGAACCGATCGACCACCGTGAGGATGACGGACTTGCCGCCGACCTTTGGAAGCCCCTCGATGAAGTCCAGCGCGACATCAGCCCATACCATGGATGGCACCGGAAGTGGTAGTAGCAGACCGCCGGGAAGCAGGTGTTCAGTTTTGTTCCGCTGGCAAGTGAGGCAGCCGCGGATGAAGTCCTTTACAGCGGAGCGCAGATGAGGAGCGTGGAAGTCGCGGCGGAGACGGTGCAGCGTCCGCTGGATGCCTTCGTGCCCGTCATTGTGGATGTCCGCCACCAGGTCTTGAAGAAGTGTGGAGGACGGGGGCACATAGAGCTTGGCGTCGAAGGTGACCAGACCGTCCACCAGAGCCTAGGGTGCGGCGCGGCGGCCTGCCTGGATGTCGTCCCGCAATGCCACAAGGGAGGGGTCGTCGCTGTTGGCCTGGCGCAGCCGGTCGATGAAGGAGAATTGTGGGGCTGCAAGGAGGAACGCCGTGGCCGAGTCGACGTCGCGGCGGGATAGCGCGTCGGCGACGACGTTGGTGCTGCCTGGTTTGTACTCCACCTCAAAGTCGAACCCCAGCAGCTTGCCCACCCAATGGTGTTGCGGAATTGTTGCCAGGCGCTGGTCAAGGAGGAACTTGAGGCTATAATGATCCGTGCGGACGAGGAAGTGGCGACCCTAGAGATAAGGCCTCCAGTGTCGGACGGCATGGACCAGCCCGATGAGCTCCCGTTCATAAGCTGCAAGGGAGGCGTGACGCGGCGCAGCTGGTCGGCTGAAGAAGGCCAGGGGCCGCTTCTCCTGGAGTAGGACAGCGCCGAAGCCCGACGAAGAGGCGTCGCACTCGACGACGAACGGCTTGTCGAAGGCCGGAAGCGCCAGCACTGGGGCTGTGGTGAGCGCCGTCTTGAGTGCGGCGAACGCGGCTGTGGCCGCGTCGGACCAGCCGAACCCCTCCTTGCGCAACAGGGCAGTAAGGGGAGCGGCGATGAGGACGTAGTCTTGTACAAACTTGCGGTAGTAGCCCGCCAAGCCGAGGAAGCCGCGAAGCGCCCGAACTGTGGTGGGCATCGGCCACTCCAGCACTGCTTGGACCTTGCCGGCGTCCATGGACACGCCCTCGGCGGAGATGACGTGGCCGAGGTACGCGACCCTGGGTTCGCCAAAAGCGCATTTGGAACGCTTCACGAATAGGCGATGCTGCTGAAGCACGGAGAGGACGGTGCGGATGTGGCGGAGGTGGTCCACCCAACTGGTGCTGAAGATCAAGATGTCGTCGAAGAACACCAGGACGAAGCGACGAAGAAAAGGTCGGAGGACTTCGTTCATCAACGCTTGAAAGGTTGCTGGAGCGTTGGCCAGGCCGAAAGGCATGACGAGGAACTCATAGAGTCCGTCGTGCGTTCGGAACGCCGTCTTGGGAACATCGGCGGGAAACATGCGAACCTGATGATAGCCCGACCGTAGGTCCAATTTGGTGAAGTAGCGTGCTCCATGCAGTTCGTCCAGCAACTCGTCGACCACCGGAATCGGAAAGGCGTCCTTGACGGTGATGCTGTTGAGTGCTCGGTAATCGATGCAGAAGCGCCATGAGCCATCCGCCTTCTTGACGAGGAGGACCGGCGAGGAAAAAGCTGATGAACTGGGTCGGATCAGGCCCTGCTGCAGCATGTCGCGACACTGACGTTCCAGCTCATCCTTGTGTGCCGATGGATATCGGTATGGGCGTACGGCCACCGGGGCAGCACCAGGCAGTAGTGTGATGTGGTGGTCGTGGGAACGCGGTGGTGGCAGTCCCTTCGGCTCGGTGAAGATGTCCTGGAACTCTGCCAGCAGCGCGTCGAGAAGGTTACCGCCCGTGGTCATGTGAAGGCGTGGGCTAGCTGGTCCGGTAATGCCCTGCCAACACACGGGGTGAGTGCCTCGCCAGAAGGACATGGAGAGCCGCCCAAAATCCCACAGAATAGGGCCCAGCGTTGCCAACCACTGGGTGCCCAGCACGATGTCATAGCCGGCGAGCGGAAGGGCGTAGAAATCGGCGGTGAAGTGTTCTTGTTCGATGGCGAAGGTGGCGCTGCGGAACATCCCGACGCAGGGCACACGGTCTCCGTTGGCGACGGTGACGGACAGAGAGTCACGACGCTGGGGAAGGAGACCGGTGGCCGCCACGCTGTCCTCGGCGATGAAATTGTGGGTGGATCCCGAGTCCAGCAGGGCGTGGAGAGAGGCGCCGCCCAGTGTGATCACGACCTTCATGGTCTCGCTGGTGCGGATGCCCGCGATGGCGTGGAGGGAGATGAGGGGCGCGTCATCCAGCGCCTCCGTCTCTTCCCTGCCATCATCATCAGCGGTGTCGGCGAAGTCCAGGAAGAAGAGCCGTGGGCAAACTTTATTGTGGCCACGGCTGAATTTGTCGTTGCAGTTGTAGCAGAGGCCAAGCCGCCGGCGTTCCTCCATCTCGGACTGGGAGAGTTTCTTGACGGGGCGGCCTTCGACGGTGATGGTTGGGGTCGCGGCTGCAGGGCCGGCAAACGCGCGTGGGGGGGGGGGCGGTGCTGGCAGCAAACCCCGGCCCGTGGTTCGGGGTGGCCCGGCAGGTGCGGCCAGTTGTTCCCGGAGTTCCATCTTCCTGGCGAGGCTCATGGCGACCGACAGGGACTGCGGATTATGGATTTCCACGTCGAGGCTCAGGGGTGGTTGGAGACCGGCGGTGAAGAGTTGGACGCGCTGGGCCTCCGTGAGGCGTCCTGCACGCGGAAGAAGGGCTTGGAAGCGGTCCTGGTAGTCGACCACCGACCCCGTCCGCTTGCAGGCGGCCAGTTCGCCGAGCGGATTGGAGCGCAGGGGGGGGCCAAACCGCAGATTCAGGAGCTCGGTGAAACGCCGCCACGGAGGAGTGCCCTCATCCTGTTGCACCTGGATGAACCATAGCTGGGCAATGTCCTCCAGGTTGTAGGAGGCCATCCATACTTTTTCTTCCTCGATGATGCGCTGCTGATGGAAATAGGATTCACACCGATTGACAAAGGCCAGTGGATCCGTCTTGCCATCGTACCTCGGAAAATCCATCTTCTGGAAGCGAGGAGGCCGGTCATGGTGGTGCTCGCCAGTGTGCAAGATCTTGGCGCCTGACGAAGAAGAGTCAGAGCGACGCTCCTGTTGGAGCTCGGCGACGGAGGTCTTCAGATTTTCCACGGTCTCGACCAGGGTCTGGAGGATGGCCGCGAGATCCACTGGGGCCGGCGCTGCCATGGTGAGATCGGCTGGGGGGCGGCGTTGCCATGGAGGCCGACACCGATGCAGCGGTGGATTGCGTGGGTTGAGGTGGGGGATTTGGCGATGAGGACCGGCTGGAACCTGATACCAAGGTGTTATGGCGCCGGTTGGGGGGCAATGGAAGTGCTGGAGGAGGCGAGCCCTGACTACGCAGAGCGTAGTCACGGATAGAGGCGGAGCGAGGTTTTGCCCCTCGGCTCCCTATTTTGACTGGAGAGATTAGAGAGAGGAGGAAGATAACTTTATTGCTTGATTCTAATTCCAGGCCCGTACAGGGGATATATAGCCCTAACTCCAAAGGATAGAAACTCCTAAATCTTAGAGATACAATTATCTTTCCTAACTAATTCAATCTGGACTCTTATTCAATCAGGACTCTAATGCAATCTAGACTTATCTGACCGCCTCAGCCAGCCCTTGGCGCGCTGCTGTTCCCAGTCTGGGCACGGCGGGAGTAGTATTTCCCCCACATGACAGAAATCAGTTGAGACCTCAACAGGATAATCATGAAATTGGGTAAACTGTTATAAACATTGCCTCACAACAATAGCTATTGGGTGGCAACAACTTGATACCATTTAATATTAATCAATCCAACTGGAGTCAATCTGATGTCACTGCTGTAGAACTACTTTTTGTTTAACAAAGCAAAAGTACCTTCTTTGTAGAAATTAGCTCAGCTTCCAATGCATCCACACGGCAGATAGCTTCATTGAGCAATTCCTCTTTCTCAAATGGCATTTGAGATGGCTTTGCTTCTAGTACATGCATCTTCTCCTCCAATTCAACAAGCCGTCTTAATACAGGGGTATCACTTTCCATATACCGAGGAGAAGGAGATGGAGGTCGGAACTCTTCCCTTAAATCTAATTCTTGAGGGAAGTTCACACGATAGCGATCACAGGCAATGGTCTGTCTTGAGAACCTTTTAACCACTCTGCTTGGGACAGAACGAAGCACCATAAAAAGGCTCATGATTAAAACTGTCAGCCAAGTAACAATCTGAGTACGTAGTCGTCCCAATGTCGTAGGTATATTTCCCAAGGAGAATGAACCTGGGTTAAGCACGCAAAAAAACAAGTCAATAAAACTCCATTAAACTCATAGTGGAGCTATTTTGACCACTATATTCTAAGTATGTCAAAAACTAGAGTAAATTGCCTAAAACCAATATGTTCCATATTTCTAGATTAGATTGCTCAGTATGGGGGTAAGCATGGTTCTAGTTGGTCTTTACAATTTGGTCATAAGTCTTAACTTCTCAGGAAGAGCTATAAGAGTGACAACATAAAACCTGAGGTAGAAGCGATTGGGGTGATTCTTGGACTGCTGCACACATCATCCACAACCTTGTCAACGACAGGGACACTACTTTCCCCTACAACAGGAGGAGCACCAGATGTTGAAGCGTGTCCTGGCAGTTTTGGCTGCAAGTAGCAAAACATGTATTAATTGTCATACTGAGTACTGAACAACAAAAAGTATTGGAAAGAGAATGGAGGCAGCAAATAAGAAACTCGCAGTAACCCAAAAGGCATTTCTCCACTTCTTTTCGTTATTTTCGATAGACTACTACTCACAGCTTAGTCTTGTGCAATTGAAAAGACAAAAGTCCAAGGGTATACAATCAGTCGGAGTTCAAATGGATATTCTCAAACTAAATCACAATTTGGCAATTCGGACGCAATTTTTTTTGTAGTTCTTGTGGTGGCATTAGTCAATATCTTGTATTGGGCGATGCTCAAAAAGGGGATAGATACTTACCTCATGAACAAGGGTCAAATCAGGGTTTATGATGGAATTCATTGGAGCAGTAGGAGACGAAGCATCTTCAACTTCAGAACTAGACTCGGCCGAGGCATCACTGCCTTTTTGCTGCTCCAAGAAGAGAACAAAATAAAGCATCCAATGGAAATTTAAAGGTAATGTTCATAGTAGTCTGGATAATACATACAAAGCATGCTTACAGTTGAGTGATGAGGCATAGCATGACAAATTTTCTTCCCATCGGTGCTTGATATGGCAAGAATTTGTTGACCATAGTTTGCTTCACCATTGAGAACCCTCTAGAAAAATTGAAGATGCATTATGTTAGTGATATAAAACAGGACATCCAGCAACAAGAATGTGGGGAGGAGGAAACCTTTATTATGTCAGGATCCTTCCAAGGGCCTCTGTCCGATTTTGGGCAACCTCCATGTTCTTCACACCTGCATTTGCCTCCAAGAAAATCTGGCAGTTCACTGAGAACATGGAATTAACAAAAATTAGGGCAGAAGACAAACAGATGTATATATCAACAAGAGTGGAGATCCTAACCTCTCATCAATTATTTCAAGCAGGTTATTTTGGTACTCGCTTCCAAGAACCTTGGTAAGAAAGATAGAGGAGGCGATCATTATATACACTAAAAGTTATTCATCAATGGTAAAATCAAAGCAGCAATACACAGTTACAATACTTACATGAATCTTAAAAGCAGTTTGCGGATCAAGAAATGATTTTATTGTACCCCATAACATCTTGAAACCTTGGCCAGCATTTATAATGTACAATCGGTACAATGTCTGCAAGAGCTCACAGAATGCATTTACATAAAAATAAATACCAGAGAGCTGTACGTATAATTTGAAACAGAAAACAAATGTGCGTATAAAGTAAAAGGTTTATTAATCAACAGAAGACAGTAAACAGTGAAAAACAAAAATGAAACAACATAATGGAATCACTAACCTCTGGGTAGTTATCATTGTTAATCTTCTGCAGTCGCATGATTAGTTCCCTTGCATCTTTTGAGAAGTTTTTTAAGCCCTGAGTTATAAAAACAAGTTAATTATTACTCTAACCACATAAAATGGAATTGGCTGAGAGCAACATTGGCCAGAAAAATGTCATACCAATCCTTGCACATCTAAAATAGAAGTAGACGAGTCTATGTGCCTTTTTGCAGCAATGGAGCAAGCTGGAAACCTCATTTGGAAACATCTCTCAAACTCCTTGACATGGTACTGTACATATCGGTCAGTAGTTGTTACTTGTGCTAGTTTGTTGGCATCAACTTTACCAATTAGTTCTATGTAGACAGGCCTTCCCTCTTTATCCACTCCATGGTAAAATTGTGGATAGTACTTCATAACTTCAGGTAATTCAGTGTAGTCAAATTCCTAAAGAACCAAGTGCCAGATTTTAGATGTTACGCAAAGTAAAAATAACACCACCTACGTTTTGGTGTATCTGTTGGACTTTTAGATTTACCTCTATATTGTCGACCCCAAATTCCTTCCTCCATCTAAGCATTTCCGACCACATATGCTTTGTTTTCTCAATATCAAATTTCCGTGCTTTCAGAAATCTACATACATACGAAGAAATTTTAAATAAAACAAGCAATACCTGGGTTTTTGTTCTGAGCAGAACTTTTGAAGGAAGACATGATATCTTAAATATAACAGCAACAGATTACTTATGGATATTTATGCTGGAGATGGCGATAATCCACAGAAGAAAAAATCCAGGTATTCTCTGAGATGAGCAGATGTACCTCAACATCATGTGATAGTCGTCATGACGTTCTGGCAACAAGCCCTCGTCAAGTAAACACCGGCGGAATCTTTCGACAGCTTCCAGCTCTTGAGCATCCCATATGTCCTCTATGGAGATTACTTCATTATCACTCTTCTTTTTCCTCTTTCTCCTTAACGAATGCCTAAATTTATTCCCTGCGCTAATTGCTCTTTTCTTGAAGGAGCCCATTTTAGCCTTCTTGTCTCCTTCTGAGTTATCCTCATCAGACTTGCATTCTCTCTCTTCGTCACCGTGCGCAAAGCCCTCAAAACCTGCACCTGCAGTATCAATTTAATGTCTCTTCTCTTAATCAGGTGGGAATTGGCAATCACTACCGTGGAAATAATAATCAACAGGTGAAGGACGCACTTTGTCATGCTTCCCAATGAACTAAAAATCAATTTTTTAACAAAAATCAGCGTGTTAAAAAACTAAAGAGGTGTTAATCATAATTCATAAGTACAACTTGTACTAGAATACTGGTATTAAAATTTCAACACTACCCATAACAGAAAGGCCATCGCATTTAGAGCCAAAGAATCTCAGCGCCCTAAATCCCCAGAGCTAAATCTTAATTATACGAATTTTTCCGAGCGAATGATCATGTTTTCCACGGCAATTACTGAACCCCACAGAAGCAACCTTACTGCAGCCATGTACGGCCCCGCTCGTTTAGGCTTCTGACTTCTAGTTTATTTCGTATTTTCTGGCTTTTTAGCTTTTTCTTTGGCTTTTTTGTCTATTCTTTTCTTCTCATATTTCTTTGCATGGTTCACAATGGCTTAACATATTTTTTTTATTTTTATTTTCTAAAATCTAACTACATCAAATAAACCATCATCATTAGCTACAGTATAAAATATAACAACTACAGTATAAAATAAACTATAAACCAACTTATTTCAGCCAAAGTGAGCCGCCTTCTGCAAACCATGGCAAGTTCATCAAGAAACATCTAGACATGCGCGCACTTGCAAGTTGCCACAACATCGAAGAAACAAGAAAGGGCAACGCGTAAAGGAAATCATCAAGAGCATGCATGCAGCCGAGGGGAGAAACAACATTTAGCACTCACAGGGCCTCTCGGAGCGGTCGATGGGCCCCGACATCCCCCGGGCTTCCTCCCGATCCGAGCGCGATCCCTCCGGAGAATCCCAATCCCCAAGCGTCGATATGCCCTCAAGAACAAGGCAAAGGTTTTCGATGGAGGAACACACCAAGGCGAGAGAATTTTGATGCTTTCCTTTCGTCGATGGAGGAAGGAGAGGGGCGGGGGTTACTCGTTCTCTCTCGTAGACCCGGCACATAGGCTCGAAGCCGCGAAATGCGCTAGACGTGCCACGTGGGCGGCTGGTATGGGCTTCGGTCCATCGACGTGGCAGAAGCGTACAGCTGGCGGTGGGACTGGTGCCGCGATTGCGAATCGGCACCAGAAACAGGTCGCGCGTAAGACCCGCCACACAGGTTTTGCCACCAAAACGGGTCGCGAATAAAATCCGATATCCAAGATTGTTCGGATGGGTTAGCATCTCTCTTTGATCATCGCTGCGCGGGATTCCTTTGATCATAAGCGCAGTATACTACCTTATACAAAGCTGGTGGGATTCGCCGCCCCTCGCCCCTGCCACGTCGCCACCGGCGGGCCCCAGCGCTCCGTCGCCCGCCGCGTGCCCGCGGGATTTTCATACGGCCGGGTGAGCTTTTTTACGATAAGGTCCCTGCGCTTTCTGGTAAATGCGTTTACGCCCCTGGTTCTCGCAAGAAGGTCCCTGGATTCTTGCAGAAAAAACCCTACACATTTTTTTGCTGGGTAGCAGCCCGCGGCTTTATGTAATTACGAACAGGCCCTTATTCCTTCCGAAAAGGCCCTTGATTTTTCCCGGAAAACCCATGCGCTCTCCTTTTATCGCGAAAAGACCCTTGATTTTTCCCAGGAAAACCCCGCGCTTTCTTTTTTCTACGAATTTTCGTCTCTTTTACTTCGGTTCACATGATGGCGTGGCGTGGCGCCACGCCTACGTTGCTAGTTCTCTTCCAACGCACCAGGGATAACTGCCAAACCCTTACTGCACAGGTACCTCAGGGCTGAAGAATATAATAATCCCCATTTTAGTCCCTAATCCTGCTTTGAGAACAAGTCACGTTGCCTTATTTTCCATAGCCATTCGGCTAATAATAGATCAGCCATGAACCAGAAATTATTGGGTGATTATGTTTAACATGTTTGGTGTTTGCTGTCAGCCACCAACAAGTATTGCGATAATGGGTGCTTCTTGCTGTTTTATCTATTCTATTGGCTCTGTCTCTACCACATTAATGTTCTTGATCCCTCCACTCTAACAGTAGGGGTGGAAACGGATCGAATACGGTCGAATAATCTCAAATACGAATATGAATTCATATTTTTAAAACGAATACGAATACGAATATTCTCAAATACGGATACGAATATTCTTGAATACGAATACGGATATTTTCGAATACGGATTTTCTCGGATACGAATATCGGATAAAACAGATTCCTAGCGGTTTTACCGATTTTTCACCAGTTTTTGACCCATTACCGGTTTTAAACTGCCTAAATTCAAATTTTGAATCACAAAATTTGTACGAATTTTTCATGGGTTCTAGAAACGGATCGAATACGAATCGAATAGTCTCGAATACGAATACGGATATGAATATTCTCGAATACGAATGCGCATACAAATACTCTCAAATACGGATACGAATATTCTCGAATACGAATATGAATATTTTCGAATACGGATTTTGTTTACCACATTCATGTTTTCTCGGATACGAATATTGGATAAAATGAATTATCCGTTACCGTTTTCCACCCCTATCTAACAGTGTGGATATCTACAAACTAAGTGTAGGAGGAAACTCTATTAAATATCACATCAACGCTTCATCAGAAAAACATAATCAATTAGGTGGTACATTTTTATTAAACTTAGCTTTTGAGGCCAACCTGAGTTGTGTGGCAAGAGCTGTAGTACTGTACACCTACCAGGCTATGACCAGAGTGAATCTCAGTTATATGGAATGCTAATGATAGCACTTGCACTAAGTCCCTCCATGAGCAATGCTCCTATAGTTAATTTTAGTTTCCCTTTTCTATATGATTTGATTTTTAAATCTTGAGGAACTAAATTTGACCTTACTTACTAGAACAACATAATTTTACAATAAGCATGCTGTACAATAAGTATGCATAGATATGTGCATATGTGTAATTGTAGGAATTATGCCCCTCTACCTTCATCTTGCCAATTAAGTCCAAATATCCTTTTTGGCTATGCAGCCCATGATTGTTTCTTGTGCAAATTTGCAATTCATCATTCAAATTCAAGATGGAATTTTGTTTCTTATCTGAATTATCTTGGAATTTGGATCGCAAATTGAATCAGATATTGTAGTACTGTAACATAACAAATCATGTATCATCAAAGGAAATCTAATTTTGCATTGCAGAACAAATGAGTCCCATGCATTTCAAATCAGATAATAGTATAGCTTCAAGGATGTAATATCTCATTTATCAGTACATTTGTAGGAGTTGGTATTCTCAGTGATCTAAATTCTAAACTGCATCTGGCTCATATGAGTTATCCCTTCAATGGCATGCTATCAAGGCTCTATACTTGGTGGCAATTCATTGTATATAATTCTTCAATACTTTCAGTGCTATTCATGACATTTGTAATGAAACATTCATGTTTCTTTTCATTTTCCACATTGGAAGAAAGCCCATCTTTTTGCCTCATTCTAGCAGCTCAAGATTTATCTTTTTTTACTTCCATTGTGTTATATTGGATTAAGCTTCACTCCATAAAGCAAACCATAGTAATGTGTGCCCTCCTAATTAGTGAATGGCCAAAATTATTTTCAATTTGGAAAAAAAAATCTGAAAAAGTGTCTAGCTAGATACCAATAGAATTTTGTTGAGAAGTGTCTAGGATGCTAATAGACTTTTTAGCCTATTCTGTTTGCGTGCTCTAATCTCAGGTGTTTACACAAATGGCTGTCAGTTATATCCTTTTCCTTTATGGATGCAATTTTTTTTTAGATTTGTGATTGGTTATACATGCTATATATGTCAATAATTCTCCTTTATCCGCTGTGAGATTTGTATTGGTGTTGTTAGGCTGGGATTCATTTTCTTTGCATGGATGCGGTCTGCAAGGGTTCGAATCCAGGGTGACTAACCGTTAAATTTCTTAATTTCATCAAAACTTACTAGTGAATAAAAAAAATTGTTTGAAAAAAAAACAAATACACACATAGGTCCTAAAGAGGATGCGGTGCTGAGTTTATTGAATGTATCTCTTCTAAAAAACTTAAGCCATAGTTGTTTATTCGGTAGTTTATTTTAGGCAATGTGCATCTAATAGGTTTTTTATGCTAATGGTTTAGATACAACACATATAAACATACATAAAATGATCGATGTGAACTATCTCAAATCAAATACGTATGCATGCAGGATTCTTCCCTGAACCTCACAGGTCCTACCCGAGCGGTTGCATTGGTTGATCCTCCTGAATTTGAGGTGGGGCTAAGAGTGAAGGGTAGAAGTCCATCTGAAGATAAAATTCTAAGCGCTCTATTTTTTATTTACAAATTACAATAACTTTGCCAGTGAGGTCAAGGGTGGCCTTGTTCAGACTGTTATGAATAGCGCTAGTATTCAATATGAGGCCAATGGGCCGGTATATATACACAAAGTACAGGTGGTAAATATGCAAAGAACCCCTCATAACAATGGGGAATAACAAACTATACATATATCTCTAACACCCCCCTCAAACTCATGGTGGATCAACAACACTGAGTTTGGAGAGGTAGAAGCTGTGTTGTGCTCGAGTCTGGGCCTTCGTGAAAAAATCCGCTATCTGAAGCTCTGAAGGCACATACTGAAGAGTAATCACCTGATCATGCACACAAGACCTTATGAAAGAAGCATCAACACCAATATGCTTGGTGAGCTCATGCTTCACAGGATCACGAGCAATACTGATAGCACCTGTACTGTCTGACAAGAGAGAAGTCGGTGTAGTGACAGAAACACCAAAATCCTCAAGTAACCACCGTAGCCAAGTAATTTCTGCTGTCAAGAGAGCCATAGCTCGCAACTCAGCCTCTGCACTCGAACGGGACACTGCAGTCTGTTTCTTCGTCTTCCAGGCAATAAGAGAACCACCAAGAAAAACACAGTAAGCAGAGATAGACCGGCGATCAGAGGGATCGCTGGCCCAAGTAGCATCCGAATAGGCCTGAAGCTGTAACGAGCTGGAACGTGGAAAGAAGAGACGGCGAGAGATAGTCCCGCGAAGGTATCGCAGAACTCGAAGAAGGTGGCTGTAGTGGACCTGAGTAGGAGCTGAAACAAACTAACTCAGAATATGAACTGGATAAGTGATATCCGGACGAGTAACAGCAAGGTAGACAAGACTCCCAACAAGATGACGATAGCGAGTCGGATCAGAAAGAGGCTCGCCATCAGAGAGTCGGAGGTGAACATTGAGCTCCATGGGAGTCTCAACAGTACGCTGATCAGTGAGAGAGGCGCGATCAAGAAGATCCTGAATATATTTCTCTTGGGACATAAAGAAACCATCTGGAGTGGAAGTAACCTCAATCCCAAAGAAGTAACGAAGAGGACCAAGATCCGACATAAGGAACTGCTCACTAAGACGAGCCTTGACAAAGGCAATGTACTCAGAATCATCTCCCGTAATGATCATATCATCAACATACAGAAGAAGAAGAGTCCGACCACGAGACGAAGTGTGGACAAAGAGCGCAGGATCATGATCACTAGCTGAAAAGCCAGCAGCAGTGACCACAGAGGAGAAGCGCTCAAACCAAGCACGAGGGGCTTGCTTAAGGCCATAGAGAGAGCGACGAAGGCGACAGACCATGCCCTCAGGAACAGAATACCCAGGTGGCGGATGCATGTAGACCTCCTCACGCAACTCGCCATTAAGAAAGGCATTCTTGACATCAAGCTGAGAAACAGACCAGTGGCGAACAGACGCCACCGAAAGAAGAGTGCGAACAGTGGTCATGTGGGCCACAGGAGCAAAAGTTTCGTCGTAGTCAACACCATGCTTCTGCTGGAAGCCACGAGCAACAAGACGCGCCTTATAGCGCTCAAGAGAGCCATCAGAGCGAGTCTTAATCTTATAGACCCACTTACACGTGATGGGATGAGAATGAGATGGAAAAGGAACAAGATCCCAAGTACCAGTACGCTCGAGGGCAGCAATCTCCTCGGCCATGGCAAGCTGCCACTCAGGGTGAGTAACAGCATCCCGGTAGGAGACAGGCTCACGAGTAGCTGCGCCAGCAAAGGCAAAACGGGCAGGAAGCCGAATCGACTGGCGATCGCGGAGAGCGTAGCGAGGAGAAGATGACCCATCAGGGGAAGATGGAGCATCAGAAGAAGATGGAACATCAGGAGAAGATGGCTCATCTGAAAGAATCTCAATACGAGGTCGACGAGTGTAGACGATAGGGGAAAAGGTACTGTAGTGGGAGGAGCCTGGGGAGTCGTAGGAGACGACGCAGGCGGTGACAACGGCGGAGAGGCCACAGGGGGAATATGTGGAGACTCAGTGGGACAGGTGGACGATGGCAAAACAGATATAGGTGTATCTGGAAAGGTCAAGAAAGACAGAGGCTCCACAGAGGAAACCGAAGGAGAGGCAGGACGTGGGTAGAATGGACGAGACTCGTCGAAAGTCACATCCCGAGAAACCCGCATCCGTCGACCAACAGGATCCCAGCACCGATAGCCCTTGTGCTCGGCACTGTATCCCAGAAAGACACACTCAACAGACTGAGCGGTCAGTTTGGTGCGTTCTCGAGGGGCGAGGAGAACGTAGCAAACGCAGCCAAACAGATGAAGGGCAGAGTAGTCAGGAAGAAGACCACAGAGACGCTCAACAGGGATCGCACCCTGAAGAGCAGAAGAGGGCTGGATGTTGACGAGATAGGTGGCAGTGGAAACAGCCTCGGCCCAAAAGTGAGGTGGAATAGAGGCGGCGATCATCAGAGCACGAGCAGTCTCAAGGAGGTGACGATGCTTGCGCTCAGCGACACCATTCTGAGCATGAGCACCAGGACAAGAGAACTGAGCGAGAGTGCCCTGCTCAGCAAGGAAGCTGCGCAGGTGACGAGAGAGGTACTCGCCAGCAGAATCAGCGCGAAAGACACGAATAGGAGTGGAGAACTGTGTGTGAATCATAGTGGCAAATTGTTTATAGATAGACAAGGCCTCACTACGAGAAGACATGAAATATATCCAAGTGTGACGAGAGAAATCATCTATAAATATGATATAATATCGATGACCCCCTTTCGAAACGAAGGGAGCCGGACCCCAAACATCTGAATGAACAAGATCAAAAGGGCGCTGAGACACAGACTCACTATGAGGATAAGAAAGCTGAATCTGTTTACCTAACTTACAGCCCTGACAATCTAAAGACACGTCTCCTGAGACAGACCCCAGAAGACCACGACGAACTAAGGACGACAGACGGGATCCACACAGATGGCCAAGACGGTGATGCCACTGCTGGAAAGAGCCGATAGACGAAGTGGCAGAAGCGGAGAGACTGACGGCGATGGTGGCAGCGGAAGGAAGGTGAAGCCAGTCAAGCTCCCAGAGACGCTGTGAGTCACGGCGCCGAGGGCCAGAACCAACCAGAGCTCCCGTGTGGCGATCCTGAACACAACAAGAGTCAGAGTCGAGAATGACCCGATAACCAAGGTCAGTAATCTGCCCGGTAGAAAGAAGCTGCATGGTAAGGCGAGGAACATGAGCAACAGAAGGAACATGAAAGGATGAGTTGCTAAGAGATCCTCAACCAGAGACAGAAAGAGATGTACCATCAGCAGTAAGAACACTGATAGGAGAATCAAGAGGTGTAATAAAAGACAGAGTGGAAGGATCAGGAGTCATGTGAAAAGATGCTCCAGAATCAAGAATCCACGGGGAGATACCTGACTGTGTAGGGGGTGATTTCTTAGTGCCCGAAGAGTCAGTAGCAGAACCTGCAGAACCTGTCGAGGGAGAACCTGAAGCGGCAAGCAGGCGTCGAAGTCTGGTTATCTCCTGCTCGGTGAGAGAAGCTGCTGAAGAAGTCGATGCAGACGTCGTCGTAGAAGCACTAGTGCTAGTAGAAGAACGGCGTGAAAGATGCCGCTTCTTCTTATAGCACTGGGACTCAATGTGGCCGACCTTGTCGCAGTAGGAACAGTGAGGACGGCCATCTCCAGACGAAGGACGGCCACCACCACCTATGGTAGCCGCTGGAGGAGGCAGTGTAGCAGGCGGACGAGCGGCGAGCACAGAGGGGAGTGGCATCAGACCAGCACCACTCAGACGAGTCTCCTCCGCGCGTATCTCGGTAAGAGCCTCCAGGAGAGTGACACGAGGGTGGCGTGCAAGGAGCTGGGCACGCCTTTGCTCGAACTCAGGACGAAGGCGAGTAAGGAACTCGTAAACCCGCTGAAACTCCAGGTCAGCACGTACATCCAGGCAGCATGGATAGGTACGACAGCCAGCAGTGCGAAGTGAGTCCAACTGACGCCAGACAGCAGAACTCTGAGCGTAAAAAGCGTCAACAGTAGCATCACCCTGCTGAAGAGAGTGCTCCTGGCGGACCACGGACAGGTACAGGGCATCACCAGAGGGCTCGTAGCGCTGACGAAGAAGAGTCCACATCTGGAAAGCCGAAGGGAGTCCCACAACCTCAGAAGAAAACTGAGGCTGGACACTGGCGATGAAGACAGCAGCAGCCCGAGCGTCGTCATCGTACCACTGAGTGTAGACGGTCAGACGATCCTTGTAGGAATCCAGAGCCTCCTGGTAGGCAGAGGCAGCTTCATCATCAGCAAGGCGAGTGGCCTCAGCAGCAGCCTTATCGGCTGTCGCCAGAGCCTCCTGGTAGGCAGAGGCAGCTTCATCATCAGCAAGGCGAGCGGCCTCAGCAGCAGCCTTATCGGCTGTCGGGGGCAATGCAACAGGCGTAGGCTCCGTCGGAGGAATAGAGCAAGGCGGGCAGGTGACATCGCCAGAGAGGACGCCCCAGAGACGAAGACCACGCATATGGATGCGCATGTGAGACACGAAGTCGGTGTAATTAACACCATCAAAAATCACCGGGCAGCGAGGGAGGGAAACGGTGCCCATTGGTAGGCAGCGCTAGACGGCGCGGCGACCAAGGCAACGAAGTCTAACAGGCGGCGCTGGACGGCGCGGCGGTTAGAACGACGTTTTTTTCCCGGTCGGTTTACAAACCGACCGAGTCGTGCGCCACTTCGCCGAACGGGAGCGGGAGCAACGGCGGAGACGGGGGCGGCACCGGCGACGGCGGAGGCGGCACCGGCGACGCCGGAGTCGGTGGAGGCGGCAACGGCGGCCCAGACGGCGACTTCGGGCGGACTTCAACGAAGCGGCGGGGAGCACCGGCGACGGGGCGACGGCGCCGAGGCGACCCCGGGCGGCGCGGCGGCTTGACCAGATCGATTTGGATCTGGGCGGCGGCGGTCCAATCCGGGGGAGTCGGCGGGGCCGACGGGGGAGTCGGCGGCGACGACGACGACAGGGGAGTCGGCGGGGCCGACGGCGGCGGGCTCGAGCGGGCGGGCTCGGGCGGGGCCGACGGGGACAGGGGCTCGAGCGAGCGGGCTCGGGCGGAGCCAACGGCGGCGGCGGCGAGGCGACAAGCGAAGCGACGGGAAAACCCTAGGTACGCTCTGATACCATGTTATGAATAGCGCTAGTATTCAATATGAGGCCAATGGGCCGGTATATATATACACAAAGTACATGTGGTAAATATGCAAAGAACCCCTCATAACAATGGGGAATAACAAACTATACATATATCTCTAACACAGACTACCATGCATTCAGCTGAACGTAGCACATTGGAGATGAAGTTTGTACCTCGGCCTGTTTGGCGCAGCTGCGGTTTATGGATTTTGGCTGAAATTTTTGAATTTTAGCTGTTTGCGATAGAGATTATGGAGAGAGATACTCGCTTGTGATTTTGGTTGATACAGATATTGAGCTTTTAACATGTACTACAATTAACTTGTAGATCCCGTCTTAAGAAAATAACCCGTTTGAAAGTTAGGTACTGTAGTAAAAGTCAAAAGCCGCTAGATTCGGTCGAAAAGAACAAGCCCTCATTCAGCTTCACGTATAGTGGAGGCAACCATTGAAATAGTTCATCTGAGGGGTCAAGGGACTTTTATGGAAAATTTGTTGCTCACACAAAGTATGTTCACGCGGGGAATATTTACAACGAGAATATATTGCTGCTGGATTCGAAAGATAGGAATGTGACTATTACAAGCGATGGACGTATTGTGCTTTCACGGCGTGTTCTGGTCCTTGATGAGAGAAGGGAGTTGGTACTTGCTGTGAAGGCTTGGCATGGTAACAGAGACACAAATGCTGTTGAACGTGTTGTTGGGTTCGCTCCTAGGTTACAATCCAGGAGTGATGGATTCTTCGATGTGGGGTTTTGTAAGATGAAAGTTACTGTTGCTTGGTCAGTACTTTGCTAGGTCATGTTGGTCCAAATAAATTCTGAAAAGTCTAGTAACCATCGGTTATCAGTCGTATTGCTGCCCTCAGATAAAATTATACATTTTCCCCTGATTCATTCGCCCTCTAGAGCAAAACAGTTCAAGCGTACTCCATTGACTTATTATTTCTAAGCAAAGAATGTTTCAAGTTTCGTCGCAAGCACTTTTTTTTTTTGCAAGGGAATAGAACGTAGGGAAACCGGCTGTTGTGGAACTTGTGGTGTCCTCTGAATTTGATACGACGTGCTTATCTCGCTCCCCTTGTTCCTAATGTCCTCAAATCACGTTCGCTACCATCTTCATCTTCAGCCGCTCCATCAGGTTGCCGGCGACTTCAAGTAACGCGCCTTGCATTGCAGCAGCTCAACGTCGACCACATTGGTGGTCCACCCCTCCCGCACCACCGTCCACACCCACTGGGGCAGGTCCACCATGCCTCCCTCCGACGTCCGGCCCTTGAGGATCTCTTTCTAGCAGGATGACCTTGAAGCTGCACACGTCCTGCTACTGGCGGCCGGTCAAAGCAGAGGAAAAAACCCCAAAGACTAAGCCACCTCCCAATCGCCTTCCTCGCCGTCGTCGGAGACTTGTTGTACCGGCACTGAGCACCACCACCACAGCCCAGCCTGCATCCTCCTCTCCACTAATCTAAGCCCATCCCTACTCCTCTTCATCAGTAAGACTTCCTCACCAACATCGACGATTGCGTCACTATCGGGACACCAGAGACGACCGATCTGCGACGCCGGTATCCCCTACTTCCTCTATAGCGACTCATGTTGCTACATCTTCGTTGGATCTGCGACTACTTTGCCCACTACTTCCTCTACAGCTCGACGAACGAGCTTGCTTTTCTGCGTCCCATATGCACTACGTCTCCTGTAGATCTTCTTTTTCAACAACTGCTCTCTATTTATTTCCTCAGTTCAATCATTCCAGACCCTGCCTTATTTGTGTTGCTTGTTTCTTATGCTAGTGATGTCAACTACTTGTGAATTGAGTAGTATTTCGGTGTGAATCTTGTTATTGAGCCAGTAATTTGCATGATTCTTGTAGTATTCAGTACTTCAATTCGAGTTTGTATTGTAGTTCTTGTTATCAGGACAGAAATTTGTTGTTTTGATTGTTGGTCCTGTAGCTGTCTAGTAGCTATTTGCCTCTGTTCTTAGATTTTGAATTTAGTAGTGATTTGTGGTCTATAATGTGTGTTTAGATCCGAGGCGAGGATACAAACTTTGTCGCATGCCTGGATCTTAGAATTTTTTGGGTTGTGTTGCAGAATCAGTGGTTAAACCTAGTACACTAGTCTATGATCTTAGAATTGTCACTTGATCACCCCACGTAGGTGGAAGCAGTGATACAGTGGTACAGCTTAAGTTAGTCTACCCTACTCTATAATACACCAAAACTTTCTTTACTAAATCCACCCCCTCAACCACCCCCACAGTCATGCCTAATCTAAGTCCACCCAAGTTTGTGTACCAAAGTAATCCAACTTCATACGAATGAATGACCTAGATCTCTCCTTAAACCTTCTTCTCTTACTCATTGAAGATCCTAAGGCTAAAATCATCCGGATCATGCACATCATTTAACCTAGAAAACCCACCACCTCCCGCTACGCAGAAACCACTCCGTTCTCCGCCTCCCCTCCCTCCGCCTCCCCCATCCTCCCCCGCGCCTCCCCCCATCCTCCACCGCGCCTCCCCCCATCCTCCACCGTGCCACCCCCCATCCTCCCCCATCTCCGCCTCCCCCGCGACTCCGCTCCCGCCGCTCCCCCGTTCTCCGCGCCGCCTCCTCCCCTCCCTCCTCCGCCCGCGCCGCCTCCTCCCCTCCCTCCTCCGCCGCTCCGCCCTCGCCTACTCCTCCCCACCCCGCGCCACCGCCGCCTCCTCCTCCTCCCCCCACTCCTCCGCTCCGCCCCGCCTCCTCCCCCGATCCGTGCTTTGTTAGATCCGCCGATCTTGGCGACGGAGATGGATTCCTCGGTCGAGAAGGTGAGCTCCGATCCGTGGGTTTTTCGTGCTCGATCTCCAGCGCCTCTCCCTCGACCCGGCCCTCCTCCTGCCCCAGGCCGCCACCGCCGCCGCCCCGCCGCTGCTGCTCTCCGACCCGGCCGCCCGGCTCGCCTCCCTGAACCTCGCCAACGGCTCCTTCGTCTACCTCTCCTACCCGTCCGACGCGCGCTCCTCCCAGCCTTCGCCGCCCAAAGGCCTCTCCCCCGCCGGCTCCTTCGGCAAGAAGATGACCATGGACGACCTCATCGCTCGCCAGATCCGCGTCACCCGCCAGTTCTTCCATCAACAGAATCTGCATAAATATTCTGCACAGATATGCTACTTTTGCTGCTGCCTCCAGTCTTAGCTGATATTAAGTCCATGTAACTGCAGCTAACGTTTATCACCGGGACTTGAAGCTAAAGAATATATTAGCAAATTCTAACTGCAAACTGAAAATTTGTGATTTTGGACTGGCACGAGTTGCATTCAATGATACCCCCAACAACAATATTTTGGACGGTATGTTCTGGGGAATACCTATCTTTTAACTTCTTTTCTTTCATCTGACTTGCTGCGTGTGAGCTGATCATAATTATGTATCTTTGTTCATATGCCCTGTAGGGTTATGTTGCAACTAGATGGTACAGAGCTCCAGAGCTCTGTGGATCCTTCTTTTCAAAGGTAAGCTTTGTGGTGCATTATAGCATTCCATTTGTTGAATTCTGATTCAAGCATTGAGCTGAGATAAGGAAAGGTCAGTGGTGCTATACTGCTATATCATGCATCTTTGATTATGATTAATCAACCTATTAATATGACTCCATTGTTCTTTGGTGGTTGGTCCATTTGTTCATTTGTTTTGATCCAAGCTTATTTACGCTCTGGAAAAGTTTTCATGTGAAAAGCTATAGTTTAATTTGTAAACTTTTGCATCATCCTTTTCCCTTCTCAGGAAAATATTGCTATGTTTGTTTACTCTTGTCCTTATCATAATGTTGATATCTGATATATGTCCAGACTTAAAAATTGCAGTATACACCAGCCATTGACATTTGGAGCATCGGCTGCATCTTCGTTGAGGTTTTAACAGGAACTTTGTTTCCTGGTAAAAATGTTGTCCATCAGTTAGATTTGATGACTGATCTTCTGGGCACGCCATCCATGGATACAATTTCTCAGGTATGGTACTGGTTCTTTTGGGGAGGCCTTCTGTAGGTTAACTGGTGGGCATCATCTAAGTAATTGAAGGTTGACATTGGTAGTTTTTCTTTCCAGGTCCGGAATGAGAAAGCCAGGAGGTACCTGAGCAGTATGTGTGAGAAAGAAACAGTCAATCCCATTTTCGCAGAAGTTTCCTAATGCGGATCCTTTGGCCTTGGACCTGTTGCAAAGGCTTTTAGCTTTCGATCCAAAGGACCGCCCAACTGCTGAAGAGGTAACTATAGTTTTGATGTTGTATTTAAATGTTGTACATTTCTGTTTATGTCAGCAGTGCCAAGTCTCATATATTCAGTTTATTGGGGGGGGGGGCAAACTGTGATATTTCTTTGGAAACATGTGATTTATGTCAGGCATTGGCTCATCCATACTTCAAAGGGCTCGCCAAGGTTGAGAGAGAACCATCCAGTCAGCCAATCACAAAAATGGAGTTTGAGTTTGAGCGAAGAAGAGTGACAAAGGACACCTCCCTTCCTAGGTAGCATTTGATCATATGTTCCATGCTGTTCATATAGTAGAACAATATTATCCCATGCGAAGGTGCGACCACGACCGGCGATGAGAAGCTGGGATGGCGGAGGCGGCAGTGAGGTGCCTCCAGGACGGACGCCTCGATGGCGACCACGCGCCGGCGCCGGCACAACCCATTTACTATCTTTTATAACCCAAGGTCAGTTCTGTGTTTTGACTTAATGTCCAAAATATAAACTATTGATGAGCTCAATTTTGGTGAATTGTATTGGCTGTTGAAACCATCTTCATATTTTCAGAGCTAGCCCTACTGAATTTGTTATCCCATTTGCTAAGTATCAGAAGGCATTCTATGGTAATCAAACTAAACGGTATAATCGGTTAGAGTTTCAACAGTATAATGAGTGAAATCAGACAAATCTTGCTTTTACTCATGAGGGCTTGATCTGAACTCTATAACCAGACTTTCTAATATTTGTGTGTGATGTTGATGTGGTGTGATTTGATAATAAATATGCTAAAGCGTTACATGTATCTACTCTGAACTTAACTTGGGATTTCTGTGGCCACAATTTCAACGGAGAAACCGGATCTACAAGGAGGAGCAGCGGCAAATAAGAGCAGCTGCTCGCAAGGCAAAGGAGGAGGCTGAGGGGAACAATACTGCAGCTCACCATTAGCTTACCGCCGTTGCCTTTCTTCAAGACGAAATGAAAAGTTTTTCAGGGAAGAGGGAAATTTGTGTTCAAGTGTCAGATGGATCCCCTTGTTAATTTTGTTGTCTCAATCTGCGGATTTGATTATGCTAAGAGCAAGGCAATAATTCTACCTTCCATGGTGGATATTGTTTTAGATACCAATTTCAAGCATTGGCCACCTCGGCTTAAGATTTGTGACTTCGGTTACTCCAAGGTACACCCATGCAGATTATAACCTCCAATGACCACATTTTCATTACCTAAACCAGCAAACCCTTTGGCTCTTTTGCATTTTCAGTCTTCTGTCTTGCACTCTCAACCGAAATCAACTGTTGGCAGACCGGCATACATTGCCCCAGAGGTCCTCTCCAGAATAGAATATATGATGGAAAGGTAAAGTCTATTTTGCTACTGCATAATTTGAATGGTCTGAAGTACTGCATCTGAAGCCTTCAGACACCACCACGTGCAATCTTAGGTCGCTGATGTCTGGTCTTGTGGAGTAACACCGTATGTGATGCTTGTCGGTGCATATCCTTTTGAGGACCCTGATGGCCCAAGGAATTTCCGCAAGACAATCAATGTGAGTACACCCATTCCCATCTTTTCCTTACGAATATTTTTGGATCATTTGTGTCTGATCCTAATTACTGTCTTAATATGAAACTTATTGGTGTTTTTCACAGAGGATACTCAGTGTACAGTACTCAATTCCGGACTACGATCGAGTTTCAATGGAGTGCAGACATCTGCTGTCCTGAATTCTTGTCCCGAAATAATTCAGTTCTTAAGAATTATAAGCAGCATCAGTTTTGCAAGTGTTAATACTCACCTTTTGATTTGTGCAACGCATACCATCCGAGATTTTGTATGTGCCTTGTGATGTTAGTTCATGCGTGATGTTAGCTTGTATTCCATCGCATTATGCATGTACAATATGATATTGCGCTCACGTTTCTTCGCTACTCTAATCGTAAATATCGTATTTCAGAGCAGACGTCAAACTCTTTGGTGCATCATGCATGTATGGTAAATAGTGGTTAAACTTACGTGCTTAGTTTAAGAACATAACGTTGTGCAAACATTGGAAACAAAAAGAAACTAACAAAGCAAATTTGCTCTTCAAGACCTATATATTTGGATGGGCGGAAATTCGGTCCTATCCTGGAAGAGAGCTATACTTCGATTCCCCTTGCTGTCAACACCAAAACAGTAAGCGGCATGGCCGGCCACTCCCACAGAATGGAACAACCTGTTCGTATTGTTTCTAAAAAGCGTTATTCTATAACTCTTATTTTAAAAGAGTATTTTTTAAGGTAAATTGTCGAGGAATAGTCGAGGAATCCAACTTGTAGGAGGAATCCAACTATTTGTCCTTCACGTAGCAGAAAAGGAAGGAAACTTCTCAATCTCTCCCCCATGAATATCTCACCTGTATCTCTCTCTATCTCTCTCTCCTTCACGTATTCTGCATGGTGATGTGGTAAGTAAATAGTCCACAAACACCTATTTCCTTACTGTGTTTCATATTTCTTTATGTGACAAAAATGTTTGTTTTCTTTGTAGCCTCAAGTTTAAACAATGTGGGGATGGAGAAAGTCGTCGGTGGGTGAGTCCAATGATGTTGTCGCCTCCTCAAAGGATCAGTCGTTATGTGACATTCATAATGTGACAAAAATATTTGGTTATACAATATATGAGACGTGAATCTTAATGAATCTGATTGTTCGTTTTATTTTTTACAAATTTTATCTTGTTTTATATTTTACCGTAGCGTTAGCACGGGCACACTACTAGTATCAGTAAATCAACTAATAAGAGTAGGTGTTGATTTTGGAAATGAAAAATATTGTCAGTTCAAATCTATACCATGAGCGATTCTTTCATTTAGGAGGGATCTCACTGCTTAATGGTCAATCTGATGCATTATCTGATTAATGGCTTTCATTGCTGCTATTCTATGATCATCATGAGTATCTTGGGTGCTTAAAACAAGTGGCATGACAACCATCTCATGCCCTTGGCACTGATTGGTTTCTTTACTTCTTTTGGTTCTTTAAGTTGTTCGTTAGGCCCTATATATAGTTGTCAAGTTTTTTAACCTCATCGCTTTGATTGCTAGATAAAGAATTGACACGGAGCAAGAAAATAGCATTGATGAAGTAGAAGAAGAAAAATAAGCATGTCACAGTAAAAGGCAGTTATACCAAGGCTGATGATGGGGTGGAACTCCTGTCAGACAATAAGGATGAGACACTGCCTAAGCTGATATATGCTTTCTATTACTAAGGTACTTTTATTGTATTTTTCTCTTTTATTGTTTTGTTTATCTTCTATTCATGTATGGATATGAATTATCTTCTATGCACCAGAGTAAAATATTATGTTTACGACAATCTAGCTTAGCCTACCCTCGATTTTGTTCCTGGCTTCGCCACTGCTATCGAAAAGGATGTTTACGTCGTGTAGGTACCGGTAGGCGAGGGGGCGAGGCCTAGCTTGCGTTGGGTCCTGTGCCAGCTTCAGCCTGGTATGCCACTCCAGATGAACTCTTGCTAGCCCTCGGTTCTGTGTTGAATCAATTTGTGCAGACATTAGAAGACGACACCATTTGACACGTTTAATTGACTATTGAGATGAGGCTACTGACCCTGCAAGAGGATATGGAAGAGGAGAGAAGCTCCACTATGGACCCGCAGGTTAACAATGTTGGCATGTAGCCACTAACCCATCGCCCTCACCACCGTCCTCCTGGGACACCACTTCCCTGCTCATTCTCTTCATCACCACCACCTACCCTTGTCACTGACACCATTCATGTCATCAGCTGCCATGACAACCCGGTGCATCCTCTCCGTCGTGCCGTGGCACCCATCAGGAGCGTCCCCATGTCAAGTTGGTTTCGTTTCTTATGTTGCCAAGATTTTCCCAATCCCCAAGCCTCGATAACCCCTTAAGAACAAGGCAAAGGTTTTCGATGAACACCAAGGGCGAGAGAATGAATATGGTGGCATTGTTTGATTTTTTTATTGCTAGAGAATTTTTATGCTTTCCCTTCATTGATTGGGGGGTACTTGTTCTCTTTGGTATACCTAGTATATAGGCTCGAAGCCGCGAAATGCACGTAGACATGCCACGTGGGTGGCTGATATGAGCTTTGGTCCATCGACGTGGCGCACGTCGGGGTCACACAGTATATACGAACAAACCGTAGGCAGATGCATACAGCGGTGAGACTGATGCCGCGATTGCAAATCGGCACCAGAAACAGGTCGCGCGTAAGATCCACCACATAGGTTTTGACACCAAAACGGGTTGCGGATAAAATCTGTTATCCAAGAGGCGATTACCAATCGGCACCAGAAACAGGTCGCGCGTAAGACCCGTCACACAGGTTTTTCCACCAAAACGGGTCGCCAAAAAATCCGAGATCCAAATTTGCGCTGCCAGGACCGTGGTGAACAAGCTCGGTGGATCGGAAGTCACTTGGTGCCGTCGGATCCTCTGTGGAGGGATGGGATTCGGACACGGTTCGGATGGGTTAGTATTTCCCTGCTAGCAATGCCAGCGGAGAGGGCATTTGGGCAGGGCCGGATTTTCGGTGCGGTTGGTTTGGTGAATACGATTATTGGGCCAAATTTTGCTCGTTGCCTAATTGACCATATCCCAGTCCTCTCGAAAATTTTTGTTTGACCATATCCCAGTTGTTACTCGACCAAACAAAACGTTCAACATTTCCTCGAAAACAAAACAAAACGTTCACAAAATCAGCTCACTTCGAGTGCTACTCAACAGCAATTAACCGCACATTAATCAGGCATTAAAATTGATTTTTTTGAAATAATATATTTTTATTCCGAATTACAGTAATATACCTACGTTTTTCTATTTTCACTAATAATCCTTTGTCATTCCACTG